>CM043113.1:53214714-53772405 GCA_023701765.1 Hylyphantes graminicola
TTCTTGATTAGTAAGTGTCTCAATGTTTTATGCATCTAGATTAATCCTTCAAGCTACAGACAACTCCGAATAGCGAGAGTTATTTTATAAACACCCTGTATTTACTTGGAAAACGAAGAAATTTAAATGTTCGGTGATTTTTACTAGATTTCACGGTTAAACTTTTTTTACAGAAGTCATGAGTTGCGTTGGTAGCCTATTCAGGTGTCGGCTCGTCACTTGACTTTAGTTCTAAAATACGACGCCCGCCGCCAATAGCCCTCGTGTAGCTCCAGTGCGACGATAATTCAAAACTTAACTTAACTTAACAGAAGTCATGTGGTGTTAAATACATAATTATCATATACGCAGAACTATATTACAGAACATGTTACCTAATTTACCTCTTGTAGTTAGTCTAAATAAACATATTTAAAATTACTGTCCAATAATTACCCGAATTGGTGGGTTAATTTTTGACACATGTTTATTTTTTTAAACTTCTACAGAAGAAATGGTAAATTTCAAGTATGGTACCCGTCAGATATATCTATTAGGCATTACGAAAAAAATTACTGGTTTGAAAACTACAAACATAAATGTGGGGGCTATTGTCCAATGATTACCCCGTGTCACCCTAATCTTCTAAAAACAAAATAACTTAATAATCCGGCGTTGCACGGGTGTGCCCTTAATAAAGGTGATCTGTTTTTTTTATCTGAACTTTTAATTTATGCTAATAGATCCCCTACCCAATGGCCAGCACACCATTAGGTTATTATAGTCGCTCTCATTCTAATATCAGCATTAATATATATATATAAAAAAAACAATAAGTAGATACCCGATTGTATCAAGGCTCTATTACCATGCATAAATTTCCTTATATTACCTTTTATTTATTTCATCTTTAAAAGCATACTTAACGCCAAGTTCCGTAACGTTATGGGATAAATACAGATTTTTCTCATCTTCGGTTTTAAAATTTAAATTATGTTTTTTCGGAATCTAGAAAGAAAATGTAAAAAACATATTTCACAATTTTTAACTACGTATTTTCTTAACAAAAAATAAAACGTATAATTTATTTCCATTTCTTATTTTACTTCAAAATACGCATGTATGTTACTTAAATGGCATTCTTTAAAAACATAAATACAATTTGATCCTTTAACCGCCACATCCACCAACTACGATTAAGCTCGGCTTTTTAACGGAACAGGTTTTAGTTCGGGATTAACAAAGTACCTTCGATGGTGGTTTAAGCTTGGATTATCTTCCATAACCCATTAGCGTTCGAGCAGTTATTGTAAACAGAAACTGTAAATCCCTCCAGAAAACATGTTTAAAACATTAATTTCGTTTAAGGTCTAACAGATTTGAATATTACTTGAGAAAATTTGGCAATTTTATCAGAATGAAAAGTGTATTTTGGTTACATTTTTTCAGATTATTTTATATGTAAATATTACCTGACAAGAGTTTCCAACTAACGGACCAACCGCGCTTTTCCCTCTGCTCTTTCATCCTTTGTTTTTACCCAAGTTAGGTTGGCAAGAAGTGTACAAGTCTTATGATCAGTAAGATTCAAACGACATAGAAAATTTTGAATTCATTGGAAGGCAAAATCTAATTGAGGTAGAAATGAATGAGAATTTGGATGTGTCAGATGACAGTTTTTTTTTTATCGGTATAGCAATCGAAAAGAGATGGAGCAGCACATCGTAGCTCTGCTTGAGCCGAAATTATCCAGTGTTAACATAATTTGTGTCATTCATACTTTTGGGCTTCTACTTACCCCGCATTTATTTAAGCTTACCAAAATGTTTTTTATAGTATAAACTTTTTATAAACAATAAATAACGAGGCATCAGAACGTTGAACCTGTAACAAATTTCACATGCACTAGTACCGCATCTATAGGATATTTTGCGTACCGTTTACTAAGCAATCCTTTTTTATGACAGCAGTGTCTACCAGGTTGGATCTTAAAAGTGATATTAGCTCTTTTTTATTACCAAAATTTACTATTTTTATGGGTCAAACATTTTTTTAAAACAAAGTGTTGCTAAATCTTATTTAATGATGATCAGAAAGCAAAAGCGGGTCCCATCACACGAAGCAACTAAAAAACCCATTTTCAAACTGAAACACAACCTGCTCAGAGATACAACCACACAAAAAAAATCTTCAAAGCGCAAAAAAATAAATAAATTAACATATTTATTTCACTTTGCTTCTTACATTCTGTATTCAAGGTTTATAAAATAAAGCTAGCCGAAAAATACATGTATATAATACCAAACAAACAATCTAATAAAGCCCGAAATCGAAGTTTGCCGATTAGAGAAGACTTCCGGATGATAATAGGAGGATAACTTAATCCTGCACTGGCAAATAGGGAAGACGATTTAAAGCACGACCAAGCAGTTCAAGCACAAAAGCTAAATAAAGCTATCCGAGGTTGATCCCGTGGCTGGTGGATACGACCGCAAAAGTAGTTGAAAGGTTTCACGGACCCTTATTAATTTTTATTCAAATTATATTATTAAATTACTATATATAAGTTATATTAGCTAATTTTATATAAATTATATTATTTAATTATACATAAATTATATTTAAATTTTATTATTTAATTATATATAAATTATACTTAAATTATGCGCAAATTATATAGTCTCTATAAACTTAAGATATATCAATGACAATATTTTAAAAATTAAATTTAAAAAAAAAAACTCCAATACTCGAAAACTTGCTGAGCCAATGTCAACCTACTTTGAAGTTCGTCAAGTTGGTGTCGCTTCTGCAGTAATGTGAATGTCTCTCACAAAACTCCGTCATATTCTCAGGCTCTTTACAATCACTCGGAAATTTATCGCAATACTTCTCTCTCATGTACCTGTAAAGAAACAAGAAGGTTTATAATAGAATCTGTCACCTACTCACTTAGCCCGTTCTAGCACAGCATTTGTGTTCAACAGGAAAAAAGGTGCCAAATTATTTTATATTCAAAAAAGAAATATATAATATTCATCGCTTTTAAATAGAAGCAAAACATTTCATATCAACATACAATAAAAGAATCTCTTTGTAAAATCTCTTTGTAATATTTGACGTCATTTTTAAAACTGATTTATGTCGCAAAAATAATTATTCTTTTAATTTAATTTTTGAAAGAAATAAAGTTTCTCAAGCGATTGTTGTGAATGTCAATGGTGATTTAATTCTAATAAAAATGGCTTCTTATGCTTTTTAAACGAGCATTAAATTTTTTTTTTTTTAATAATTAATGTACTTGCAATTCGATTTTTTTAATGAAATTTTCAATGTCTTCCAATTTTGAGAATCTGAATTTTTTGACGTTTTCTCTTGTATGTAGCATTTATAGTTTGGGCTATGAAAGTGGGTGACGGACGGACAGACTAAACGATTATAAAACCTTCCACTTTTAGCTTCCACACTACGTTTATAAAGTAAAAAGTGGAAGGGTATTGCAATCGTTCGGTCCGTATGTCTGTCCATCCATCACCCACTTTCATTGCCCAAACTACAAATGCTACAGTTAAGTGTGTTACGTAAAAAAAAATCACCGTATCGAAGTTAGAGGACAATGAAAATCTATGAAACAAATCGAAATCGAAGTACTTTAATTTTGTAAAAAAAAAAAAAAAAAAACTGTGTAACAGATCGTAACAGAAGGTAGTACTTGGTGGCACCACCTAGTTAAAGTCAAAGATTGAAGAGGTAGAGCCACCAATCAAAAGTTAACTTCGAAAAGAGTAAGGAGAAGGCTTGCCTCCTAAGCAGCGAACCCTATTGAACAATTTAATAATGGAATTAAAGGATACGTTCAATTCAGGAGGATGTCCTATGAAATATCTGGAGCATCGCAT
Organism: Hylyphantes graminicola; assembly: GCA_023701765.1. Classification (NCBI taxonomy): domain Eukaryota; kingdom Metazoa; phylum Arthropoda; class Arachnida; order Araneae; family Linyphiidae; genus Hylyphantes; species Hylyphantes graminicola. The sequence continues at coordinate 53,218,593 of CM043113.1, forward strand.
TGACAACGGAAATGCGCCCCCGGTGGCCAGTTCACTGTTTCACCAGCGCGCTGGTAAGTGCTCAAGAAGGAGTTGGACTGTCTTCATGTAGCTGGAATTATAGAAAGGTGGGACGGCACCAGTTGTGCTGATTCCTTAGCGAAATGGAGAATTCCGATTATGCGTAGACTACAGGAAATTAAATTCAGTCACGAAATCTGATCCTTATCCATGCATTACCAAGGATGGATGACCTTCTGCAGAAAGCCTCATTGACTAACTCTATGTAAACAATTGATCTTAAAGCAGGTTACCACCAGGTCAAGGTGTATACACCGGACAAGGATAAAACTGCTTTTGTTTGTGTCTTTGGAGTTCGCTTCACAGGAACGCCTTTCGGATTGAAAACCGCTTCAGAACTTTCCAAGATTGATAGTTATTCTCAGAAATGGCCTAAAGGTCAATAAATTAACTCATTTGGATGAAATAATTGTCATGCTCCCAACGTTTTAAACAACATCCCGAAGAATTGCGCCCAGTATTCAAAAGGCTTCAGGTTAGGTTTGAATTATCGTCGCACTAGAGCTACACGAGGGCTATTGGCGACGGGCGTCGTATTTTAGAACCACAGTCATCAAAAGACTTCAGCAATTCAAGTTGCAAGCAAATCATGAAAAATGTCTTTTCGTTTGTCAGAAGGTCAATTACCTTGGACATTTCATCACAAGTTCCAGAATTGAAGTTGATCCTGCCAAGGTGTCAGTCATTAAATTATGGATATTCCTCCTCCAAAGAATCCAAAGCCGTTTCAATCATTTCTACAGACATGCAGCTGGTACAGACGCTTCATAGTTAACCTTGTGGGAATTTCAGAGCCACTTAGTAATCTTACTAGAAAATGAACTGCATGGACATGGGGTTCGGAAGAATAGAACAGCTTTGATGCATTGAAGATAATCCTGATTTCATCACCAGTTCTCAAACAACTAGACGAGATCCAACAGTTCCTTCTGAGAACTGATGCATCACAGCCTGCGCTTTGAGGGCTGTTCTTAGTCAAGGTTCAGAAGAACAACCAATAGAGTATGCCAGTCGTCTTCTTAATCCAGCTGAGAGAAATTACTCAACCACTGAAAGAGAAGCAGTCTTCTGCCTATTAGAGAAATTTAGAGGATACATCGAAGGTGCTGAAATCAGATACATCAAATAGAATAGATTGCGCATTGGCAAACCTAAAGACGATCCCCTCATGGTCACGTGCTTGGGTAAGATTTTACCGCAGCTCGTGATATCGACCGATTAGCGAGTTTTTCCACAACAACTTGAACATATGAGGCCGATACTCTAGTGTTATTAAAAAAGAACTTGGGAAGGAAAAAAAATATAGTTAAATTTCGGCGAATAAAGTTTCTATTTTTGGCAACTTAATCGCAGCTGTTTTAATAAAGCTAAACATTTGTTGAAACCTCCAAAAAAATTATGAGCTACAAAAAAAAATTTTTTTTTTGGCTTTGAAATCACCTAGTATTAGGAAATATATGGTAAAAAAATAAAGAAAATCCAAAATGTTGAGCAACAGGTCTGGGTGATTTGTAATGGATTGACCCCTACACTGTTAAAAAAAAAACCTGAAATTTCAAGAGAAAAAATTACTGATTTTAACGTAAGTTTCCCGTAACGATTCAAAACGGGTTTTTTTAACGGTGTTTTTCCTTCTAAAAACGAAACATGTAATTAACCCACGCGTGAACAGATGAAAACAGAATTTTCCCGTTCTTAGATATTTTTTCCCGTTGAGGTGAAATACTTTTATTACCCTATCGTAGAACTGGAAATACTGCACTACGAATACACAATCAAAACTCTAGTATCAAGTACCTGTATACGAAATATTATTTATTTCTTTGAATATTTTTTTTAATAATATTCAGCTATAAACTAACAATATACTTTTTTTTGCTTTCCGAGGTTGATCCCGTGGCTGGTGGATACGACAGTAAAAGTTGAAATTGTGCAAGTTGCCCCGTTTAAAAGTTGCTGCGTGATTGGAATCAGCAATCAGATGAATATCCATTCCGTGAAATGCAGAGTGATTGATCAAGGCCCTATCAACTTAGAAGTCAAGAGCTTCTCTTGTTGACGTCATACTAGCCGCTCTGTTCTGAGTATCGACTGTTCTAAGGCAGAAAAAACGACGGTCAACTATCCTTTTCGGGTTCCGAATAAGTTTCGAGAACAAATTTGTTTTTCGGAATAGTCTACTCTCTGAACAAGGCAGACCCAGTTTTCGTTTATCCCCCATTTTGTGTTGTAAACGCAAAGCGGATTATAACAACAACGGTGGACTAAAACATTGCAATCCCATTTTTTTTTTCTAAAAAACTAAAATTTTCTAAATAGATTCCTTATACATCTAGAATGAAATGATGAAAAATCAATATTTTAACTAAAATTTAGGGAAAAAACTTTTTGAAACGGAACTTTTGAATAAATTAGAACAATAATTTTTGGAAACTATTTGTTAAAAAATATTAAAATTAAATATTTCACCCTTTAAAAATGCAAGCACGTAGAATTTGGGGCCAAATTATTTAATAAAATCTTTTCTGTGTGAATGCTATTTTTACAATAGTTTTCATATTTTCATTTAACTACAACAAACATTATTTAATTCTGAAAAACACATATGAATTTTCGATCGAATGATACGAAAATAAAATACATTTTCATACAAAAATGTAAGCACAATTTTATAAAATGTATTTTTTTGTAAGTGCGAGTTTAATTTAGTGAGAAGAAATATTGCAAGCTTTTTTATCATTCCAAATGCAATCATTGTGAGTGAAAGGGTGTTTGCATACATTAAAAGGAAAGGAAATTTAAAATACCTTAAAATACTTACTGAGAAGGATAACAAAAAGTCAAAGCAGGTCTGTTGAATTTAACTATAGCTTTCACTTCAGTGTTGATTACAGTTGGATACGTAAAAAAATGACTGAAGAAGTTCACTGCTTGAACAGTGAAACCTGTGACGCAAACGATAAATACGAGAAACTTAAAAAGTTTCCATATGATCACCTTCTTACTCACAGGTAGAACATTTGAAGATTTGGTTTCTTCATTCTTCAACTTCAATCCAAGGCGGCTCTCCATTATTACACTGCACTCCTTTTAGTATGCTGTACTAGAGTCACTAGAGGAGGAGGTCGGCGCGTTCGCCATTTTAAGTCTTTAGGGTTACCGCATTATTCTTTTGTACGTGAATCGGGCCTGTAGTCTGCTTGGCATGTTTGTTTTCTACCCCGTAGGTTCTAAATAAACTTTGTGAACTTAGTATTATTAAGGGGGTCCGATACCCTTGAAAACTTTTTCTTAAATTTTACAGGTAGACTTTTCATATTTTTTCTGCTTGTTAAGCACACAAAATAACAATTCAATATTTAAAATATAAAAATTCTTACTAATTTTGTTTTTAATTTAATTGTTTTTCTTCCTTTGCATATTTTTTTAACAAAATTTTGAATATAACATTTTTGATAATATTTAAAGAAAGATAAGCATTCAGATTTAAATTTTAGTAAACAATTTCTTTAAAAAAATATTACAAAATTTGATGGGAAAAAAGAATGAGAAAAATGAATTTTCAACTTTGAAAGTAATTTTTAAAAAAATTTATTGAAAAAAATAAAAATCAGAATGCAATCAATTTAGTAAATATTTATAATAATAAAAACAATTTTTGTTATCCTAAGTATAATATCAAAAAAGCCTTAACATTTTGAATGTTCTCAAAATACAAAAAACGACGGACAGAGATATGAGCTTTTAATATGCCGCCCCGGTGGCTGAATGGTTAGTGTACTAGCCTTTGGAGCTGGGGTCGGGTTCGAATCCCGGTCAGGCATGGATGTTTGTGACAGTCAATAAATGTTGTTATTTGTCTATGTGTTATTCATTTCTTTGTGACTGTAAAATTCCTTCTGTGTCTGTCCCACTTGACAAAAGCTTATAAGCGGTTCTCTGAACAAGCACACAAGCTAGAATATATATGTATCATACCATACTATACCATACTTTTAAAGTTATGGATCATGGAAGATCAGGATGAAAAAATGATTAACGTGTCGATTTCAAAAATTCACAACTAAAGAAGTAGGGTTATTTTTTAAATTGTTTTCTAAGAATTGTTATTTATGAATTGAATAATCTTTTTAAACATATTTTTTTTAAAAAAATTGAGTTTTTTTTAAAAGATTTTTGGGTATTGTTAAGATTTTTTTTTTGCAATGTGTGGATATACTCGGCCATTAACTCTTCCGATTCATCCTATTCGAATTCAACTTCTGTTGTTTAAAAAACATGAAAAACTAACCCCGGTCCCCCTACTTTTAAATTAAAAATAAAAGAACAATTCACTAGATCGACTAAATTTAAACTGCACTAACGTTTATTACTTTGTTTCATACTAATAACTGTCGACCCGGGCTATTATTCTAATGAGAATGGGTGTTGACAAAACTAGATATTTTAATACAGACCTTTCCCATTTTGTGTGCTTGAATATTTATAAGTTAATAGTCGAATTAAAAAGGTACCCAATATATATTTCATAACTAGGGGGCACGCCCCCTTCTCGCTATCTCTCGCCAACCCCCAGAGTATTATATATATAGATAATTGTTAAACGACATGACAGTTATTAAATGTAACTTATACTTATTGCATCAAAAAAGGTAACAAATATTATGTAACTTTTGTATTTTCTATTTTCAGTGACTTAAATTACTTGTTTTATAAATTATACACAATCCATAGATATAGAAAGTAGCAGATATGCCCATCGATTGCGCCTTCCTGTACAACGTAATACAAACCACGATTGTGTGATGAAGCCACATTTCGCCGTTTTCACAATGCATCACGGGATAATGGTTCGTAAAAAATTTCACTGAAAAGTTCGTAAAAAAAAGTTCACTTTTCGTAAAAATGTTAACTTTTTTATATCATATTCATTCATTTATCGTTGCGAAAATGACACTTTACGTGCTTACGTCACAGACAGTGCCGAAAGTGGGACTTTCGGCACTAGTGCGGTAAACACAATAAATGTATCTGATTTATAGAAAAACAAAATAATGTCATGAATATCTCCATGGAAACTAAATGGTCATGAGACTCACTTAAATCTATTGGTTCATTACTTTTACATTTTCTAATATCTATATGTAAACTACAAGTACTAGAAAAATTATTAAAGGAAATAATAGGGGAGACCGGGGCACAATGGACCACTTTTTCATTTTTTGCGCTATAAGTACAAAAATATTCATCCCACCTGCTTAAAAAAAGGTATATATATTACATGCATATCCTGGCTTAAAAATACATTACCAAAAAAATATAATTTCAATTACTTTTTTCTGAATTCACTTTTTTATTACAAGTGAGAAAGTGGTCCATTGTACCCCAGGTTCGGGGTACAATGGACCACATCACGGGGTACAACGGACCATGGTATTTTTTGCTGAAAAAAAATTATCTGCACTTTTTAAAGATTAACATACATATAAAATAAGGATTTTATTTGAATTTTAAGTATCCAATTGCATTAAAACTTCTTTTAGTGAGAGATTTATCAGACATTACTGTTTGCTTTTTTCCCTCCCCTTTGAAATTTTTTGTTTATCTTCTTTATGTGCAAGGATCAGTTAGGCTCAAATCTAGCAGGTGTATGGGAGGTTTTGTACTTATTTATGCAGCTCAAAAGGGCTGTTTTTGAAATGCCTTTTACTTTGGTGACCAAACAGATAGAACGAATATCATCAATAACATGTTTTACAGCCTGTTCCATCACTTCTTTTGGCACTGTTCCTTCACAAGTCTTTCTTATTCTGTTATGTGGCATATCGGAAAAAAATTAGTAAAAGCATTACATTTTATCTTCACAATTATAAGATCACTTTAAAGTAAAATCACTTTTTTATTACTATACAAAACAACACCAAAGTGTAGGGAAAAACTGTGGATCAAAGAATCTTCGTTTTTATGCGAGATTAATTTTTTAACCTTTTAAGTCTTGCCTTATTCAATGTCTTTGAAAATTTTACTAACAAAATTTCAATTTTGTGCATTGTACCAATTCTGAGATAATTTGTTTGTTACTTAATTATTTATAACTACAACATTTTTGTTAGTAAAAAAATCAACAGTAATCAAATATTAATTTAAAAATTTATGATATTATACTTGTACTTCTGTTTTAATTAATTTAACACTCTAGTATCACATACAATTTTTTTTAAAAAAATTTTCTCATTCAAAACACTTATTGTTTTCATTCTCTTATTGAAATCATAATATATAAATTAAAACATCAGTTGACTAATAATTTGTTACTTCTTGTTTAAAAACACAAAAACAAGCAATATCAGAAGAAGAGGGGGAAATCTATTACATTCAGAAGTAAATATTAGAATATATATTAAAATATTTTACTATTATAGCAAATTTAACTTTTAATAATTAGGAAGGACTTGCATCAATATTTTTTTAATTTTATTTTGAAACTAAAAGTATTTCTAAAGTTGAATGGGGTACAATGGACCATGGTCCACTGTACCCCAGATTTTGTGGTCCATAGTGCCCCATATTGTATTTGAACAAAAAACAAAATTAAAATATGCTGTGTTATGATTTCAGAAATTAATTTATATATTATAAAGAAAGACAAATATCTTGCCTTTCAACTATGCTAAGCCACTTTTTCCAACTAATGTTACTTTAATAATGAGAAGATAATTTCTAGGAGAGAGTTTTTTTACTTTCACCTGGTTAATACACATCAAGAATAAAAAATGGCAAATATGTGAGCTAACAACATGGTTTTTCATCATAACTAGATCAAGACTGTTATGTCATTTATTACTTATAATATGAACTAATTTGGAAAATATACAAAATAAATAATAGGGGGTGGTCCATTGTGCCCCTAGGTCCATTGTGCCCCGGTCTCCCCTATACGACAAAAGCAAGAACACAAACTTCACTCTTTTGGACGGTATTTTAAAAAATATTGTAAGCAAGCACGAGCCTTTATTAGGCTCTATAAAGTTACCCACTTAATAATTATAGGGGAAGGTGGGTTACCTTGGACCTATTTTGACATTTCAATTTTTAATTTCTTAATTACATGCAAAAAGTGAATAAAAATATTTTTACTAAAGACTTTATGTTGTTATATACAGGGTGTTTCATAATTGACCGGAATAGGAATTGATGCAATTCCGAAATATTGAGCCGGCCCCTCCGAAAAATAGTAAAAAGCCAATTGATCACGGGTTTTGGTCGTGGTTGCATACTTGAACTAGGGCAGCACGAGAATGTGTTGACGAAGGGATGCATTTGTTTTGAGTTCGGTTTGGTTGAATCGACATATTGCCTAGTAATTTTACAATTTGCAGATTCTGTTACATCACAGTTCCTAAAACAGCTAAAAATGATTAATAACTACGAAAATGGAATTTTTGTGTTTGGATTTCGATTTAAATAATTTGGTGTGTTTCAAATTCGAGCTGGATGTTTGAAAATTGGAAGGAGCTAAACGTTTTGCGATAGAAGTGTACAGTTTGTCGAAATGTGCATGTGTTGGGACCAATTAGTTCCATAGTAGGGTAGAGACTGAACCTACCAATCGCACCATCCACCAACACGGAGACAATTTAGGGTGTCATGTGGGGATCGATGGCCGAGGGGTTTGGATCGCAGGCCATATCGCTAGCAGTCCGCGCGCTGTAAAGGGTACTACCCAATTTTTTTTTCAAAATTAAATTAAAGGGTGATATAAAGTTTAGCTTTCACATTTAGAACAAAAGAGGCAATTTTACCCATCTACTTTACTTATTGCAAATGATATATAAAAGTACTAGCTTTATAAACCCGGCGTTGCACGGGTGTACCCTTAATAACGGATATTTTTTTTATGTAAACAATTATTTTATACCAATTGATCCCTTCCCCACTGGCCAGTACTCCATCGGTAAATTATAATCGCTATTCAAGTGACACCTACGACATAAAAAGAATATTTTAATAAAATTTGGTAGCTGTACCTTCAGTAATTTTGGCTAGGCGTTGAGTGAGTCAATCAGTGAGTTAGGACTTTGCCTTTTATGTATATAAATTGAATTTAAGAAAGAAAATCCATAAAAATTGCTTATTTATAACACTTAAAATTGAACTAAAAGCTGTGCTAAATGATTTTTGTCTAAGATATATAAATAAATCTTGTGTGGAAAATGGGCTCTAAGTAACAATTTTTTGTAAAAAAACGACTTTTCCACATTTTTTATCGAAAAAATAAGAACAAATGTCAAAAAAATATTTCTATTTCCACTTTTTGTCAAATACTAATTATACTTCTGATTGAAAATCAAAATGTCGTGCTTGTAAAATAAATAAACTACAGCTTGGCAACTTGGCTCAATATGACATGAACATTTGGCTTCAACAAAACAGAACCATGACGTCAGTGTAGCGAACAGTCACCAGATTCACCTGATTGGCTGATGGGAAAAGTGTCGCGAGGAGTCGGGGAATATTTAAATCGCCTTTCTGCTGAAAGCGTGTGCTTTTCATTAATCTCCAGCTTGCTGTGAAGATATGGTTTATTCTTTAGAGGAGAGGATTTTTTTGGTGTTGGAATTTCACCGCCTAGAACACAATGTTAATGCAACAAAACGGAGTTTCAAAAAGAAGTTTAATGTTACCAAAGGACCAAAATTCGACACAATAAGGATGCTGTTTGAAAAATTTCAACGAACTGGGAACGTGAATGATGAGAGAGCTGGATTTGTCGGGAGAAGATTTTCGCAAACAACCACTGCTAATGCTCAGCTGGTGGAAACAGTAATACGAAAGCAGCCTTGTATATCCGTCCGCCGTGTTGCAACTACGGTTCAAATCAAGCCAACGTCGACGTATCGTCTCATGCGGCAGGGCTTGAACATGTTTCCATACAGAATTCAAACTCGGCAACCTCTCACCGCTGCTTCAATTAATTCACGGGAGACATTCGCTAACGATATGGTGCAAATGATTGATGTTGGTGATATAAATGTAGACAACATTTGGTTTTCGGATGAAGCCTACTTTCAGCTGGATGGCTACGTTAATAAACAGAACTGGCGCATATGGGGAACAGAAAACCCCCATGTTGCAGTTCCATCATCTCTGCATCCACCAAAAGTAATGGTTTGGGCCGCCATTTCGTCCAAAGGACTCATTGGCCCCTTTTTCAGAACCGGAACTATTACTGCCCTCCGCTACCTAGAGATTCTTCGTGAATTTGTGGCGATTCAAAATGCCTTAGATGACGCTGAAAGCACTTCGTGGTTCATGCAAGACGGTGCCCGACCCCATCGCACGGCCGACGTGTTTAATTTCTTGAGCGAACATTTCAATAACCGTGTGATTGCATTGGACTATCCCACACATACAGGAAGTGGTATGGATTGGCCTCCTCTTTCACCAGACTTGACCCCCTGTGATTTCTTTCTGTGGGGATATTTAAAAGATCAAGTGTACCGTCGCAATCCCGAAACAATTGAGGAACTAAAGCAATACATCTCTGCTGCATGTGACGCCATCCCACCAGAAATTTTCAAACAGGCGGCCGGTAATTTTGCTCTAAGACTGCGTCACGTTATTGCTGCTAATGGCGGATATGTAGAAAATATCGTAGTATGAGTAAACACATAATTTCACCCACCCTATATTTTCGTTTGTTTTCAACTTTATTTGCAAACACATGAACAAATTTTTGAAGGGTCGATTCTTTTTTAGGATCGACCCATAAAAAACAATAGCAGAACCACTACACATACATGCACCGTTAAGCCATACAAACCCTCCTTCTTTGTGCTGTTTACTATTTTTTTCCTTTTATTAATATAAATAAGCAGGTGCCCGGATGTTGTAATGGTTTGGATCGCAGACAATTACGCTAGCAGTCTGCGCGCTGTAACGGGTGCGATTCCCGCCTTCGCCCTGGGTGTACTTCCTTTCTCTGTCAGTAATAAGTCCTTCTGTGGTTGTCTTACTTGACGAAATCTTATAAGCGGGTGCCTCTGGAGCTGCTGGGTCCGGGTTCGAATCCCGTTCAGGCATGGATGTTTGTGTTTGTCGAGTATATGCGGAGTACGTGCTCGTAAAATCTGTTGGGTCCGAAAGTCCTGTGGGCGGTCATTGCGCAGTTCACCATGGGTACAGGTCAATGGAGAAAATTTCCCTACCCTTCAGGGACATGTCTAAATTGCGGAGGTGGCGACAGATGGCAACATCTGTCATAAGTGTTTGTGTGTGTCTTGTGCTGTCCTACTTGACGATGGTTTATAAGCGGGTCCTTGCGACCAAGCACACAAGCCTGAAAATATATGTCCACCAACCAACCAACCAATAAGCGGGTCTCTGATCATGCACACAAGCCGGAAATATATATATGTACATACCTACCCAGCATAAATATGAAAAATACAATAATTGTTATGTTTAAACTGATGGTCAACATCAAGTTTTTTTTAACAATAATGCAACAACCTATCAAAATGAACAGCATCCTAATTTTTTTTTTTTGAAAACTAGTTGAACCTGTAATTTTTATCAGATGTAAATTCAAACAAACCAAACTAAAAGTACTACATTCTTGTGTAGCTCCAGTGCAAGATTTCATGCACGACCGAAAGGGCGGCCAATTAGTTAGCCGTTTTTCATTGGCGGGGGCCGGGTAAATATTTAGGAATTGCGTCCTATACTATTCCGGTCAATTATGGAACACCCTGTACAACATATATTTATTTTAACATGTTATTTCAAAGATTTCAACTATTTAAAAAATAAATACAGAAAATTGTAATTAGGACCAAGGTACACCACCGGCGGTGTACCTTGGTCCAACCGGTAGTGTACCTTGGACAAATTATTAACTGGTAGAGAGACTCGATTTACAGTCCGAAAACCAATATTTATTAGCCACATGAAATTCAAAAATACATTTTACAATCTACTCTTATTTTTTGCCAAGATTGTAGTAATTGGTTATGTTAGATCAATTGGCTTGGTAAGGGGTTTTATTGCCTTAGTTTTTTTTAGTGTCCTTTTGGCTTTTTCAGCTGCAATGCGATCTTTCTCAGGTGTATCCGTTAAAATGCAGCATAAAATGAAACTGTTACTTGATGCCATAGAAAAACATTTGACTATCTTTCTGTTTTAGATTTAAAAAAAAAACAACTCAAAAATTTCCCCCTATGTTTATACAACTAGACCTAAACGTAAAAAGGATGTTCTGCTTAGATATTTATTATAAAGAATATTTTTTTAGATGAGCATGCAATAATTATTTTCTATATTATATCTATACGGTTAAAGTTTTATAGGCTTCCATAAATCTAAATAATTAACTACAGAAAAAATATTTATCACACCATATAAAAATTTCTTACAAATTTCCATTCTTCTAGATTTACAAGTCAGGGTTGCATATTAATAGCTTAAAATACTTAATTTTTCAAAAGGAAAAAAATTACTTGAATTTTAAAAAGGGTTTTCAACAATCTGAAGCACATAAGACCTAAAGTAGTGTTCCTTGGACCAGTCCAAGGTACACCACTTGTATTAGGTTCGAGGTACACCACTTGGATATTAAAAACAAAATAGTTAATCAGCAAGTTAAGGTTAGACCTAACTTAATTTCAAGCACACTGTTTTATAGCTAAAACTTTGCTTTATATTGCATAACCATCGTTTCTGAATAAACACTACATGTTTGAGTATAAAAATACACTAAAGAATCTGACAAAAATTTACTTTTGAACTGTGAATTTAGTTTTTCGAAACCTCTTTAATAAATTGACCTTTTAAACAAACGGATAGAGCTTCACTGAGATGCCTGGTAGCAAATACTTTAACTGAATGTGGTGCTGTTTCAATATCTAAGCTAATCGAGCTAGAATCGGCATAGGTTCGAGGTACACATATGTCCAAGGTACACCACTTACCCCTACTGTATCTTTAACACTTTATTAGGCTCTTGTCATTATTTCACGAGACCGTAGGTCTCGTTAAATAAAAGGCACTCGCTTAATAAAGTGTTATTTTCGGCACTAATTGCTTAAATAACTATTTCGAATTCAATTTTATTTATGTTTAAAATGATAACAAATGAAGCTGTCGCTTCTTTGTTTTCTTAAATAAATTATGATTGAGCATGTACATTGCTCATGAAATAATTCATACGATCTAAAATTAATTGCTCATGGTCTTTTGTACTTCGAAACTCAAAAATCACATTGTATAATTAGTTTTAGATTTGCCATAATAGTGAATTTAATAATTTCTCTTATACAGTGCTAGGTAATCAGTACAATACTATTGTATATTCTTATATTATATCAAATGCATTCTTTTTTAAAGATGCTGCTATTCCCGCAAGAAATACAAGACGTACAAGGCGAGTGTTTTGCATTTCATTGTTTTTATGAGATAAATTGCACAACAAAAAAGCTTTAGTATATTGTTGAAAATACCTTTATCTATATTTTGAACAATTTATGAATTTTTGAAAATAATCTAGAAAATACCGAAAATCAGCAGTTCAGTTTGGCATTCAAATAAACTGGTGCTTATTATGGTTTTAATTATTTTATTTATTATGATAATAATAACGAAAGTTTTGCATTTTGTAAGACTAAGCTTATTCGAGACAATCAATTTATGCAAAACACTTTTACTTTCGCATAAGGTTAGAGAGATACTTTTAAAATTTAAAATGATATAACAAAGAAATGTTTTGTTTTAATTAGCATTTCATGATTTTTTGTGGAAAAATGTAGTAATTGAATTAGTAATTGAAATCATCAATGATCATAAAAGAAATTTGAAAAATGGGACAAGAGACCAGACCCTTTTTTTTACTGTCCGAAAATCATCCGATCCATTCGCAAATACATCCATGCCCTCCAAAAACATCGCCCTAAGAACAAGACTGTGCTGATATTTCTAATGTGCATAATAAATGAACATTATAAATATTGGAAAAGTGTTAGCAAAATAGTTAAATATTTTTGTTTTTCACTGAAGCAGTCAAAAGCAATATTGCAAATGAAAGAGAAGAAGACAGCTCGCTTAAGTCCCAGCTCGCTTAAGGGGTCATAGGAGTCTTAAAAATTTGCAAAGAAGGTACTACAAAGCATAGTTTGATCTTTAATGTAATTTTTTAACTACTCAATATCTAAGTATAATTTTTTATATGTAATTCTACAAGATTTATTTAATATAAAACAAATTTTAAAATTTATGAAACTTTAGCCAAAACTAAAATAAATGATATTAACCCTTTCAGTCCCAAAAATTTACTACACTACAGAAACATCTGATATTCACAAAATAAGCTTATTTTTGGTCAAATATACGAATTCCATAAGAAAAAAAATTCATTTAAATTTTTTAACTGGTTTTTGAAACAATGCCGAAATTCTTTAAATGCGGAAAACAACAAAATAAAAAGTATATATATTACTTAAAAAAAACTTCGAGTTATATATTTTAAGGTATCTGACTATTTTATTAAAAAAAATTTAGTAATCATTTTAACCGAAATAGTTTAAATTGAGTTTAAATATGTGGAACTGAAGTGAACTTATCAAAAAGCAGGAGATACGCTTGTTGACTATTTTCTAAATAAAAAAAATAGTAGTTTTGACTTCTATTGAGATTAATGAAAAATATTGTCTGATAGAACAAAGTGTGAAGAATCGAATGATGTGTGTTTGGATGTCACAACGGGACATAAACATTTTGAAAAAAATATTGAAAGTGATGATGCCAAATGGCATCACTGGGACTGAAAGGGTTAAACATAAAGCTATTTGAACACATTGGGATTAGGATTGCGCGGCAAATTTTGAGGTTCAAATTGAAAAAATTGACCAAGAAAATGACTTTATATTGTACAAATATGTGCAAACAAAGACTTCCCAATAAGGAAAAATCTGCTGGGACAGCAACAGGAAACTGCTGGCTTCCAGCAGCCGAACTGCTGATTCAGTGCCGGCAGAAAGTGTACTTAAAAGTCAATAAAGTGTCCGCGGGAAAAATGCTGGTCCAGCAGTGCTGGCCAGCAGCGATCCATCACTTGTTCGCAGACAGCTGCGTTTTCTCCAGCACTTTTCTAGTAAGCCGCCCAACAGTTACTGCTGTTTTCCAGCGGCAATTTAGCAGCGGGCCAACAGCAAGTGCCGATTTGCCAGCACTTTTCTAGTAAGCCGCCCAGCAGTATGCTGCTGTATTGACGACAGCAATATGGTGGTAATTCAGCAGTTATTTCTTCCAACACCCTTACCGGAAAACTGCAATATAACAGCAGCAAAAATGCAGTATTTCAGCAGTTATTTTCCTGCAACCTTTTTAGAACGCTGCCAAATGATAGCATCAATATTACAGCAGTCCCCCCCCCCCCCCCGCACTGTTAAAACTGGAGGTGGCATTTGGCACCTGCAGGGGTGAAAGGACGTGTCCTGTCAGCGACACCCCAACAGGCGTCATAAGGCACCCTTAACTAGGGTGAAGGGATGGCACCCCTAGTCCAGAGTGACCCAGGAAATGAAATGATGGCACCCTAAGGGAGAATAAAGGCACCCCTTATTTGGGGTGCCCAGAGGTGCCACAGCAAATATCAATAGCCGACCAAGGATTTTATGCCTTTGGATCCTCTATAAAAAACTGTACATTGAAAAATAATAAAACAGAATTAATTGAATAAAAAATGATTGTTTAATAATACCTACATCCAGACTCACTCACATATCGGAATTTTGATCCGGATCAAAGGCCGATAACCCCCTGATCTAGTACTTCCAGAGGTATTGATGTGGTATGAGAACATGAAGAACATTTTGACCACTACATATTTAACGTTACCCAGCCATCATTAGTCAACACGGTGGTCTTTAGACCGAATACAAGTGCCAACCCTGCAACCATTAGACACAGAACCAACCCAGCACCGCCGAGGACAGATCCCGCAACCCTTTCGATGCGAACACGACGCTTCACACGACTAAGCTACCGCGGCTCAAGATGCATATACCTACTTTTGCTAATTAAAGGCTTCTGAAAATACAGATAAATTTGTTTTAGAGTTTAGAGTGGTAAAATATTTTTACGATGAATTAGGATTTAAATGGATTTTTCTAACTTTAAAATAATGTAAATAGGAATGTTTATACCATTCGCACAGCGCGGTCAATTGTAAATACGTCAAGTCAATGTCAAAGACATGCGCAAGTTTACAAGTCACCCCGCGGGTGAAACGTTTGGAGATATTGGCACCCTAAAGACGTTGAGGTGCCGATTGGAACCGCCTATTCACCCCGGCGTGCCAAACGGCACCTATTTGTCACCTTCAATTTTAACAGTGCGTAGCCGGCCAAAAGATTCTTATTAATTTAATTTTTAAATTTCTTGGATAATTGGACATATTTATAATGGTCAATATAGATATAAACTATAAATATATATAAATAAATTTTTTAGTGGATATTATTAAATATTTATAAAGTAAAAATAAAATTATTAAAAAAATATTGTGATAACATTAACTAAAATAAAAACAAACACAAGAGTCAAGTCTACATTGATAGAAAAATCTTTATTTTTTAAACATTTCATTAGTTTCGATGCATTTTCTTTTGCGGCAGCCAGCACGGTCAAGGGCCGTCCTTAACCATTTCTTTATAATGTTTTCGACATCCATTTGCTTCGCCTCTTTTTGCGTTTGGCGAACTGCAACTGAAACAAAAAGAATAAAAATACAATGCATTTTATTTAGTTCATTTTATTAAATAAAACATTTGTAGGGTAGACTGACCAGTGAGTGAACAGGCCCCAGTGAATGAACATTTGGTAAATATAATAAAAAAAAAGGATTGATAATCATTCCACTAGATGGATTGGCAACACTGACTTCCTCCCATGTAGTAGGAAGCTATCTGACATAAGTTGTTTGTCCTGGTCATTATATCCCGGTGTTCATTCACTGGCGAAAGCAGCACCTTAAACGTTCATGCACTGGTTAGTCGACCATATTCCTATAACTAACAACTCTGATTGAATACGACTTATATAATTTTTTAATGAAAATAAATAAATTGCAAAAGATAAATAAGAACAAAAAAGCGAGTCAAACAAAACCTTCTGTGCCCTTTTAATACAAGAATTGTATAATATACTATGATAGAAATAGTTTCATGATAAAGAATTTCCAATAATAAGGAATCAATGATAATGAGTTAAAAGCAATGAAAAAGTGCCTCAAACTTATACATAAGTGCATCCTAAGAATAACCTCAGCTTCAGAGTCTGCTGAATAACTTTTAAAAAATCGTCAAACGGATTCGTTACATCTTACGTACAACTGTAGAAGGGGTCTTTGGCTATATTGTTAATTCTGTATAAAATACAGGTGAGCAAGTAGTAGCGCAGACTGCACTTAAATTTCTTTATCCAATTTCAAACACTGATTCCAAATTAGTCAGTTCACTATCCAAAAAAATTCATAAATTATTGAAACACCAGCACATAAACTTTCAATAAGATTTTAATACTAGGGCACTGCTGTGTAGAAAATACATGTATATTAATTAACTGACACAAGTAAAATTGGCATATCTTTTATAGGAAAAAAATCTTAAAATTTTTACAAGAGGTATCGAGAATTCTAAATATATTACAGCAAATAACTTTTTTTGGTAACCAAGGTGAAATAGAGTTCTTAAAACCGGCTTCATTTCCTGTTCACATCACTCAACAAGAATGATGTACAGAAAATAGAAAATTTGTATTGCATGTAATAAACAAAAACCAAAATCCTTAAAAAGAATCCTACACAAAAATCGTTTACATAATTAAAATATGTAACTATAGCACTTCTTGTATGATAACCCTAACGGCGTGTTACTTAAGTAAATATGCAATTAATACAGTGATGTCCCTGAAGGGGAGGGAAATAGTCTCCAGGAACCTGAACCCGTGGAAAACTGCGCAATGACCGCCCACGGGACTTCCGGACCCAACAGATTTAACGAGAACGTACTCCGCATATACTCGGTGAGTTTTCAGCGACCAGGTTTCGATCGCGGGACCTTCCGATCCGTAGATCGCGACCTTGACCACAGGGCGCCACACAGCCCTAAGGTAAGTTTTCGAATTGCATTGCACTTTGCAAAACGGAATAGGAAACCCTAAAATATGGCGATCTTTCGAAAATCGCCAATTTAGTAAAATGTCGGCGCTAAGTATATTTAAAATAGGCAAATCAATTAAAAAAACATTGTGACGAAAACAAATAGCGTTTTTTAGTAAGAAATAAAAAAATATAAATTATTTTTCGATTTATTTAATATAACTACTCATTTATAAAAAAAAAATAGAACTTAAAATGGTGCCAACTCGACGAACTTTAGCCAAAGTTGACACAATATCATTGTATTTCAGCGCAAGCTCTCACTCATTCTAAAATTGTTGATTTGCCAACACTGGCTCAGCAGAAACACGACAGCACCGATCCAGCATATGTAGATCGGCAGCGGCACACCAACATTTTGTCAACAGATAATCACCACACGTATGCCGGCAACGTAAAGGTGCCCTTTCCAGCAGAAATACGACAGCACTAATCCAGCATTTAGTAGACCAGCAGCGGCCCACCAGCATTTTGTCTTCAGATAATCACCACACGTATGCCGGCAACGTAAAAGTGCCCTTTCCAGCAGAAATACGACAGCACTAATCCAGCATTTAGTAGACCAGCAGCGGCCCACCAGCATTTTTTCTTCAGATAATCACCACACGTATGCCGGCAACGTAAAGGTGCCCTTTCCAGCAGAAATATGCATGCACCAGCACTAAACCATCACTTCCAGCAGTTAATCAACTGCTGGGCAAGCAGTTCACTGTTTACTGGGTCAGCTCAATTTTAATTAGAAATTATTTCAAGAACTTTTTTCTAAAAAAATTAATAAAAATTTTAAAATTTTGATTTTAAATTTTTAAAAAAATAATTTCTAATTAAAATTGAGCTGAGAATTTAGGTATAAGGCTTTGTTTGTACATACTTGTACAATATAAAGTCATTTTCTTGGACATTTTTTTCAATTTTGACCTCACAATTTGCCGCGCAAGCCTAATTCCAATGTGTTCAAATAGCTTTATGTTTAATATCATTTATTTTAGTTTTGGCTAAAGTTTCATAAATTTGAAAATTTGTCTTATATTAAATTAGTCTTGTAGAATTACATATAAAAAATTATACTTATATATTGAGTAGTTAAAAAATTACATGAAAGATCAAACTGTGCTTTGTAGTACCTTCTTTGCACATTTTTTAGACTCCTATGACCCCTTAAACTCAAATTTCCTACCAATTCTTATCCTGTAAAAAGACAGCTATCTTAGCTTCTAAAAAACACACTCTTTAACAAAACGCCAAACACACTCTTTAACATAACATTAATTTATTTCAAATAAAAGCTCACCTGCCTCCTGGCTCTTGCAAGGTTAATTTCATACATAACAAAAAATTTCGTAAATAACCAATAACAGTGATGTAGAGTAAAAGTTAGAAGATAACATTGGTAGGCAAAATATATATGAGATTTAACAGATAATCATACAAAAATGCAATACTATATACATATTTCTTATAATTGATATAAATATGTTCTTTCCATTAAACAGTCTACTATGCATCAAAGTTCGTTGCAAGGTAGTCATGCCCATGGACGACCGAATATTTAAATTTTAATACAAATTTTAGCTGTAGCACCTTGACAGACATTAAGGTAGGCGAATACCCAAAATTCAACAAAATTTTAAATTTTTTACTATCATTTCCAAATTTGGCATAGTGTTTTCAAATATAATGAACAATGCTATCTAAGCATTTTTTTTAATTTAAATATAATTTATTTATTTAAACGGTGTTTTTCTACTAAAAAAGAGGTTTCCGCTAACAAGTCTAACACATTGAATTTTCCTCCTATAAACATTAATTATGTGCTAAATGGGATCTAAATTTTGATCTGATACATGCAATGACCCTCTAGAGTTGCATACAAATTACAAGAAATGAAGTTTTTTTAGAAAGTTTTTATTAATTAACTAAAAAAGGTTTTTTTTTCGATTAACTTACACTTGGACATTTTTTAAGAAAAAACTGCTATATTTACACCAGATGTTCGAGGCTTATAGCACAGATATATATTGAAATAGCATGTGTAAAAAATTTCAGGTAAATTAATGTAAAACTTTTTATTCTAGAAGTGTTGGCGCAAGCCCCCTTTTTTTAGGTGAAAAAAAACCGTTTAAAGTGAATCAATTATATTTAAATAAAAAAAATCCTCGAAAAGCATTGTTCATTGTACTTGAAATCACTATGCCAAATTTGGAAAAGGTATAAGTAACAGTAAAAGTTTTATAATTTTGGGTATTCGCCTACCTTAAGGTTCTAATGTACAGTCTGGCAATTCTAAAAGAAATCTTCTTTTGTGTGTGTGTGTGAACCGTTCTTTTGTGTGTGTGTGTGTGGCATCTTTGAATTGTCCACCCTGAAATTCGTAAACGTATTTAAAATCCAAAGTTTAAAAAAAAAATAACTACATTTTAGTTTTCTTATTTTTTTCTAGCATAAAGAAGTTTTTTAACAAGAAGGACCCATGAAATCTATTCATAATTAGTTATTGATTCCGAAGATACCATAAACTAAGAAGAATTACAATGAAACGGAATATAATTTACATGAATAACAATAAAATCAAAGTTTATTCATTTTAACTTAACTTTCAAAAGATTAGTTTTTTGATGAATTAGAGTAAGTTAATTAAAGTCTTGAGAAATTTAATTATTAATTTTGTCATTTATTTAAATGAATTTGTACATTTGTCCCCCCCCCCCCCACATCGAGTTTACATATTTAAATATGAAATCGGACGAGCTATCTGCACTTTAGATGGAAATGTACTTTCTTTGCAGATATCTCTATTTTTACATGGATATGGAAAAAAATTGGGCAGCCTAAAGTGCCTGATTTTTTTTCCATGGCACAAGGCGCTCCCACAAGATTCCAATACATCCTCATGGACGTCAGCTAATTTATGATTAAGTTCACGATCTCCGGGTTTGTAAGCACTCGCAATAGAATCTAGAATGTTAAAGACAAAGAAAATGTCAATGCATTTTATTGTCCCGAAAAGTGGACAAAAGAAAAAAAGCTTTAAATAATGCAGACTTTAAATTTCACTAATGCCAATCGAAAAAATTTACCTCTTTTTCAAAAAAAACAATGAAATTAATATAATATCATCCGATTCATCCCTTATTTTAGTATGATTCATCTAATGTTTATACATAATTTTTTTTAATTAATTAGCAACAACGGGGAATTTTTAGTTATGTAGTGGAACACACGTGTTTTTCCATTACTTAACTGAAAAATCTTCTTCGTTAAAAATTATTTAAAATATTTTAAAAACCATTTATTATGTTTAAATGTCAAAATAAACATACACAAAGTGAAAAAAATCACTAGATGTTGGGAAATAACCCCCAAAAATGTTAATCTTCACTCTGTTACTGTAAGTAACAGAGGGATAGATATTAAGGGATAATATTAAAAAATTATTTCACCTTTCAATATTCATTGCTCAAAAATATTTGTCCCAATAATCAATACATACATTTAACAAATATTTTACTAATATGTTAGATATTTATTTTTCCTCACCAATAAATTATCTACTTCCTAATTTAAACTACAGTAACAGAGTGGACAAAAATTATATCATGTTTAATTAATCAATTTAAAATAGATTTTAAGCATTTGTGACACTTTTACACTTACTAATTCAAAACACCATTAAATTGTTTATTTTTATGTTTGAGGGGCTTTTTTTTTATAAAATACTTCAGTCAAATAGAGAACGTTAATTGCATAATAGCTGTTCCCGATTCGGAAATATAACTAAAATCGAGTAGAAGAAATCTGGACCCAGAATAACAAAATGACAAATGACAGTGATTGCGTCCTCTGGAACGGAGAGTGTAGGCTTTATAGCAAATTACCCAGCTCGTCAGAAGAGACAGTCACAAGAGACACACAAAGAAGGACGACACAAACACATAGACAAATAACAACATTTATTGACGAGCACAAACATCCATGCCTTTACCGGGATTCGAGCCCGAGCCCAGCAGCTCCAAAGGCTAACACTAACTATTGCGCCGACGGGCCAACCCCAGAATAACAAAAATAAAATAAAGATTTGAAGTCAATATACAAACAAAACTAATTTCAAAATCTCGCTTCATAAATGATGCGCTCAGTTTTTCAAAACTTAACATCATTTCAATCTAATGTGGGCGTATTTTATTTGCTTTCAATAGAAAACAAAGCATACTGTCACATTTCATTTGGAGGAGTTTGAACAGATGGAAGTTGACAATGATTTGTTTTTGTGTACTGTATTTTGTTTTACTTTAAAAAGTATAAAGGAATATGACAAAACAATAAGTGACAAGTTATGATTTAGACATTAAATCTCTGGCTAAAAGTATTGTTTGGGGAGAATCTGTCGTTATTTATGGATAACAATAATTTTTCTTCAAAAGATTTTAAATGCAGACATTAAAAAATATAAAGTTTAAAAAATATTTTAATTCAGTATAAAATCTTCAAAGTTTTTTTTATTGAACTTACATCGTTTGTTTGAATGCTCAGTAGTGTTTTTATTTCGTACTGGAAAATGTGCTGGGTAATTATATGGCTCAGTTGGTATTTCAAACGACTACAAATTATATGCTTTTTTAGAGTATATAGCTCTTATTTTTAAAGGTTTTATAACTTCATTTTGAGCAAATTAGGATATCACTAAATACCTACCATTTTTAAGTGGGTCAATTAATTGAAATTTTAAATGTGAGGAAATAAATTGGTTATTTTTTTAAGAAATTAAATTATTCATACCATTTTTAGGCTAATATTTATGTAAGCATATGGAATATACGTTGTAGCGTATTCGACAAATTTTTTAATAAGTCAATTTTTTTATTAATATATATTAATGGACTTATGTCATATAAATATTTAAGTTATTTTCGAAAACAAATTTAATTAAAGTTAAATGAAAAACACATCTTTTATTATCAGAATTTCACAAAATGAAGGCAATTTTTTAAACTTTAATACATTGAAATTTCAAATTATAATATTGAATTCAGCTTTCAGGGATTACAAAACCTGCTTGCAGTGTATTTGTTCTATGTTTGCTGATTAACACGTTTGGTAAGTAACGTTTCAGTTTATAAAGCTTTTTAATGATTATAGCATATTGAATTAAAATATAGAACTAAATAATATGAAGTATGGTAATATTTTTCAATCAACCACGGTAACAGCAAATGGTGAATAATTTGCCATTCTTCACCATTTGCTGCTAACGTGTGAAACGTTGATTGCGCCATTATCAGTTTAAAAAATACAAATCTGTTTGTTTTTGTTCATCTATAAATATCGGCTGATTTAAAACATTATTTAATTGATACATTTTTAGTATCTCGAATAGATATTTTTTTTAGTCACTGCTACGATTTAGGTTAGGTTTTACGCTTTTCGGTTACCTTTTTCTAGCATCCATGGCGCTTTAACACAGCCAACTACACTCGTACTTGGCACCTGGTCAAGTGACGAGGTTGATACATGAGCGGGCACCCATAGCAAACACTGTTAAAAATTTCAGTTCAACGTTGAACCAAATATTGGTGAAAAATTAAGAACTTATGGCAGATACACCATAAAATGGTTCAACCAAATATCACATTCTGGAAATAGACCTGCTTTCACGAAAAATTGGTTCGACTACTAACGAAAGTTCGGTTCAACTTCTACTAACTGCAACCGACCATTGAACTGTTTACTCAAACGGAGGCGCCATGAGTAGTACTGCTTCTGCTTGAGAATTAGCCCGTCCGTGGCCGAGTGGATATGACATCAGCCTAGAGATTCAACAATATCAGGAGAGCGGGGGTTCGAACCCCACCTACTGCCTGTCATCCTATAAATCGGATCTCTTCACTATAAATAGTAGAAAAATACTCAATGCATCACGGATGGGCCCGAGTGCACTATTACAGACGTGCTCGTTAAATCTGTGGGGTCCAAAGTCTCGAAGGCGTTAGCTTACGATGTACGAAATACCGGTTTGTTTTACCTTTCACTATTGTTATGCATTGGTAGAACCTTTTTATGGTTCAACATCTCACCATTGTTACGCAATTTAAAATCCCGTTTTTTGGTTCTACTGTCTACCAAATTATGGTTGCAGCAAATTTGAACCATATTTTGGTTCAACCTTGAACTATTATTTTTAACAGTGAACCGGTGGCGCACGGGACTTTCGACTCCACAGATTTAACTAACACGTATGTCGCAGTGTACTCAAAACAAATTCAGACGAGCACCCAACACAAATATCAATGCCCATATGCCGAGATTTGAACCCGGGAACTTCTGAACTGTCTCTCCAGCTCCCTCACAGCAATTTTTCCCGTGGAATACGATGTATGTAAATCTCCATCTAAGATAACTAAGTTATATTTATAGCATTTCAGTTCATTAATTTTTCTTTCAGTTCTGACTTACGCAGAAAACTGCCACACTCCTTACAGCGATGCCATATGCTCCGGTTATTGCTACTTCCATTTGTATTTTGGAGGCAAATGTGAAATAGTTGACAAAAAGGAAAAATGTCGCTGTGATGGAAAAAAGTTAGTTTTATTTTTTATATACGATACTTCAACTCTGCATTGAAATTTTACCTTACAGGAATTGATAAAAAAAACGGTAGACAATCTTAATGCTTGCACATGCATTCCAGTTCTGTAGTAATTCGTGCATTTTTAAATTTTAACTTTATCTAACCTAATCGTAAGAGTGCTTTTTCGTGTGTGGATAATCCTCCAAAAATATAACTGTCTTTTTTTTAAGGAAAAGTCAGCTTAATGAAATATTTCCAAACCAAAAAAGTAGCCCAATTCATAATTAACTGAACTAGGAATTTTCTACTTACGAGTTGAAATATTTTTTCCCATACCAATACCAAAATTAAATAATTATAACTTTACTTTATTGCTTCTATAAGAGGAGACCGCTACCATCTCTTAAACAACATATT
This sequence comes from Hylyphantes graminicola, assembly GCA_023701765.1. Taxonomy (NCBI): domain Eukaryota; kingdom Metazoa; phylum Arthropoda; class Arachnida; order Araneae; family Linyphiidae; genus Hylyphantes; species Hylyphantes graminicola. The sequence continues at coordinate 53,242,847 of CM043113.1, forward strand.
TCCGGTTACATATTTTATTTCTTTTGAGCTGCTCTTTGTGTTTATTTATACAAAGAAAAAATAAAGGAATTAATTAAAAATTATTCCAAAACCAAACTACAATTTCAGCGAACAAAATAAGGTTTTAACAGTGTAAATTTTGTTTTTAAATCAAATCAAATTAAAGTATAGTACATATGAATATAAAATAAAAAAATAGCGAAAAGAAGTGTTTTAATACATACGTGGATTTTTACCAACCTTGATAACTACTTGCTTAAAAAATAAATATTTCTGTATCGGAAATATTGTAAACAAAAATATTTCATGGCTGTGTTTCTTTAAAAAAAACTAAAAAACAGTTTATAAATTATAAGCAAATTAACTTTTTTTCATAAATTTCCAAAATGATATTTATCGTCTTAGAGAATACCTATGGTACTCAATAGAAAGGAAAATTCGTTCTTTAAACTTTGCCTTAAAATCTCACGAATTCTACAGTATGCATAAAAATTAAATATATAACAACAACAGTTAATGAGATCTTTAATATTTTCAGGTTTATTTAGTAATTTATTTCTTGTAGATCCATTTTGCTAGAAACGTTGGTGGTTGCTCGATCTGATGAAAGAATGGATGATAGTGAATTTATAGAACCAAGGATGTCGTGTCCTCATGCGAATGAAAACAGATGTGACCCAGTTACCCCGAGTAGTAACGGGTAGTACTTCCATTGTACTCACTAGTATTGATGTGTACTAAAGGTACATTTCTTTAATAAAGTATTTAAGAGCAAATCACAGATTTATTTCAATTAAATATAGAATTATGTTAACCAGAACAGAAATAGTCTGACCAAAAATAAGTAATCAAATAAATGCTAATTTTATGTTTCGAACTCCTATTACTTTCAATGACCTACTATGAAATATAAGGTAATGAAAGTATTGAAGGAAAGGGTTGAAAATACGAAATGAATATTTTGCGTTTTTTACACGTTTTGGAGAGTGCTGATTCCAAAAAGGTGCTTTTTGAACAGTGGTTTGTCTCTCTGTCTGAAACCCCTCTATAGGTCGAACTAAAAGAGATACAAACTTCAAATTGGGTACACGAGTTCCTACACTCTTAAAACAAAAGAGTGAAATCCACTCCAGTTGGAGAAGTGCATTTTCGACACCCTAAAGGCATGCATATTTTCTCAGACTGAGTTAAAATCACTCGTTTGGAGTGATCCTGTCGGAGGTTTAACACACAAATGATCCGCTCCAAAAGGAGAAGTGCATTTGCCAGTCTGGAGGAGTGAAATCCACTCAGACTGAGGTAAATTGGGAGTGTTTGTTTTAAGAGTGTAGTACCTATCAGACGTCATAATAAGGTTTTCGAGAAAATTGAACATACGCAAGGGGTAGCTGCCATCATTTTGGGTTTTAAAGGTATCGCCAAAACACGAAAAGAGACCTAGACTTCAATTTTGGTACATGTGTTCCTAGTACCTGTCGAACGTCATACTAAAGGTTTGAAACATTGCACATGCGCAAGGGGAAACTACCATACAATTTTTTTGGTTTTAAAAAAATTATAAAATTACCTTATTCGATATATACTTACCTTTAAATGCATGATTGATTTTTTAGTGTTAATTGAAAGTTTTGTAGTGTTACACACCTCTAATTTTTTTATTTATTTATCAGAACCTGCGAAGTATAAGTTGACTTTACTATTAAAAAAATTCACTATTAGGAGGTTAAATCCTATGCTCTAGCTATCTGGAGCACGATAGCTAGAGCATAGGATGTATCCTCCTAATAGTGAATCTTTTCCATAATAGTAAATTCAACTTATACTTCCCAGGTTCTAATAAATAAAAAAAACTCTATACTTATCTTTAAGTGTTTGATTGATTTTTAGTGTTAATTAAAAGTTTTGTAGTGTTACACATCTCTAGGTTCTTTTTTATTTATTACAACCTGGGAAGTATAAGTATAATTTACTATTTTTGAAAAGATTCACTATTAAGAGGCTGAATCTTACGCTCTAACGTTCGCAAGAACGATGTTCAGTTGTGTGTGACAAAATCAAGCAACAAAAAAAATACTTTTTTTTCTCGAAATTTTATGATTTTACTGTAAAATGGAGTACGGAATTTAATCTGAGGTTGGACCAGATACTCTAGATACTAATAGACTACTCATTGGCCTAAACCGAGAAAAAACTGAGTAGTAAATTTTTAAAAAATTAAAAATTCACAGTAAAGCCCCGTCTCGCTCTAAGTAAAAGATGTCTCGTTTTGTTCTAATTTGAAAAGTTTTGATTTAATTTATAATATTCGATTGCAATCCTATATTTCTTCATTATGGTAGATGATAATAATTCAAGTAAAACGACAATATATAAATACTAAAAAGAGAAAGAGTTGTAATTTTTACAGCTTGGATATATTTTTAAATACAGATTTCGTTAAATTGCAGTGAATAGCAACAATAATTCGAAGCATCATTTGAGCTGTCCATGCGGAAGACGTCTAAAGATAGCAAGGTCAAATAAAAGTCATACTTATATTGTTAAAAAATGCAGTTCCCTATTGAAAAGTTTGATTCATGTCAGCCTGTCATGTATACTGAGATTTGTAAAAAATGGTATTGTTGAAACTATGTCTATAAGTTCTCCATGACATTTACTGAGGAATTAATCAATAATAATTTCTAGTGAGCATTTGAACTGCAGTTACGGATACCAATAGGTAAAAAAAAATTAATTACATGATATAAATAGAATATTTGTGTATGCATACTTTTTTTACATATTTTTTACTCATTTTGTTTTTTATTTGAACTGTATTTAACTGTCTTAATAATTGGCGAAAATTTTAGTAATTAAAAATTGTATTCATTTATGTTGTTTATCAATATATAAAACTTTTTTTTGAAATAATTTATACGAGAAAAAAATTAATTACATTTGACTCGTATATCATCCTTACATTTGACTCGTATATCATCCTTACATTTGACTCGTATATCATCCTTATAAAAAATGAAAATTTTAACAAATCATTTGATTGGTGTTGAATTCATCTTTTATATAAATTACAAGTTCTATAAGAAACCTAACATTATTTCTAAACTATAAATATAAAAATTATCCATTAGTGCAAAACCTATTGAACAATTACGTGTCGGTTTCAAATTTATTTTGGTTATTATTTTACGTAGGGAAACATGAATGGTGTTATTTACTTGACTTGTTTGATGGTTGCCGGTTTTGGTAAGTATTATTTTGACAACATATATCTTTAATAACTACTTCAGACTTCAGAGAAATTTGTAAATGAATATCGATGTACTTCTTCATATTTGAATTTTTTGCAATTAAAAACATTAAAATACTACAACTAAAAATAGCGTACAAAAATAATTGTTCCAATTGTCAAATTGTAACTAATTTTGTAATAATATTTCTGATGAACACAAGTTAACAGCTACAATTTTACTTAAATTGACAGTCAATATGTAATTAGCGCATTAGCCTATTTAAACATAAATAGCATTGTGCACGCTAAAGTGACGTATCTATCATTGCGTTCATGTAAGATACGTCAGTTTTCCATGCACCGTACCGAAGTGGACCTAGTTTATTCTCTTTTAAAAAAAGCTTTAATTACATTAAATTTTTATATTTGATATAAAACAGACGTTATTAAGGTATGATTTTACACCAATTTATTTCTACCATGTGCAAATCAATTGTATTCATTTTTTCATATCATAGGTCCGCGGTGACAAGATCTGTAGATTAGAATCCTACTTATTAAAATAATTTCATAACCGATCGTATTTAGATCTGAACAATAATTATCACCCTGAATAGTTCTCTTTAAGGTATCCGACTACGTTTGACACTTATTTTTTTAATTTAACTTTAATACTTATATTTTATGTATTTTTTTGTTCACCAACACAACTAGTAATAATAACAAGTCACAATTTTTATTTTAAATAAATATATTCTGTGTAATTTAAGAATTTGTAAGCAAATTGTGATGTTTTTTGCCTTTACTATAAACTTAATAACTAAAAAAATATTTAAGATTTTTAATAAATAATAATAAATTAATAAATCTTAGTTAGATACCTAGGGAATAGACTACAATCTTAGATATTTATTGTACCAATAAAAAGTTATGAGTTGTCGAAGCTAAGTTGAAGATTTTTATGTACTTTTTTCCTACCATTTATGATAGTAAGTGTTATAATTTTTAGAATATTGCTTGAAATTACTAGTCTGTAGTCTATTCCCTAGATAATGGTGTAACAAATATGCACACAAAATTTGAAAACATTCAGTTAAGTACTTTTTGAGAAATATGGTTTGTCAAGAAGAAAATGTTCAAAATTTTCATTTTGCAGAAAATCAATTTAAAGTTTGAGGTTACATTCAAATAGCAGGAAAGCCTTCTTTTTAGTACATAGGACATTATTCATCTTCAAGTTTCATATTGTTAATTTTTCTTGTAGATCGCAATTTTCTACTAGTGGTCTTTTCTAAGGGATTTGGATGCCGTTTTCGTATAATGGAGTATTAATGGAGTACCAATGGAGTTATAAAATATTTGCCGCACAAACAAAATACAGAGAGTTTTAGAATCTTAAAGAGTGGTGCTTTATTTTAAGATTATAAAAAAAATTCTGTTTTTTGCCGAAAAATACGATTTAAACGTAGTCGGATACCTTAACTAAAATAAACAAATAAAATAATTAATAAGTAAAAAATCAAATTTATTGCATTTTAATTTAAAACCGGGTTTTGGTATATACTCGTACTAATTTATTGCAATATGTTAAAACCCATGACAAAAGTCTGAGATAGCCTTATGCAGCGAAATGGCGTTCTGCCAATTTCTAAGAAATTCTGAATAAAATATGTTATTTATGCACAATTCTACATAAGAAATGAAACTTAATACTTTAACTTAAAGTCTGTTATTTAACCATTTTGCAATGCATTAACTCTGAGCACAGTTTTTCCTAAATTCAATAGTCACCTAAGTGGAATACTATAAATCTATCAAAATCTACTCAGTAAACAGTAATGTAATACTTTTAATATATTTCTATATAAACAGCAATGTAATATTTTTTTACTTCCCATCACATCCGTTTGAACACATTATTAACTTCCACTCTACGTTTATAACGTAAAAGTGGAACTTATTATAATCGTTCAGTCCGTCTGTCCGTGACCCACTTTCATATCACAAACTAAAAATGCTACAGCGGCAATGCATTGAGTCAAAAAATTCAGCTCATCGAAATAAGGAAAAGACACTAAAAATCTAAAAAAATTGAATGCTACAGGAAAATGTGTTGTCAAATGCTACAGGAAACAAAGTTGAGCAAAAAAAATTCAGCTCATCAAAATAAGGAAGACACTGAAAATCTTTTTTAAAAAATGGAATGCGAAGTACTTCAATTTTAGAAAAGTAGTACTTCAATTTTTAAAAAAAAACCTGCACAATTTAATGCTCATTTAAAAGCATAAGAAGCCATTTTCATTAGAATTAAAACACCATTGCAGTTCACAACAATCGCTTGAGTAACTTTACTTCTTTAAATTTCAACTTCTTAATTTCAAAATGTATTTGATAGCATGCCTGACAATTACTTTTTTTTTGCAGTGTTCGTTCACGCTGAAGATTGTGAAAATGATTACAGCAAGATTATGTGCATGGGTTACTGCATGCTGAATGGGCTATCACCAGTTGGAAAATGTCGATCAGTTGATGGTACGGAAAAGTGCTACTGCTCGGAAGAAGGGTTAGTGAAAACGAATTGTATATTACTAATACTTTTTTTTTTATTTTCTCCAATAGTGCTTTGAGGCGTTTTTCAGACTAGGCATATTCCCAAAGAACTAAGAGCCATTTTTGTGGCACCATCTAGGCGGCTTCCTTTACCAAGTTCGACACTTACATTTTTTAAGCCTACTTTTCTTTTTTTTAATTTGATCAAATTAAAAAATGAAAATTGGTAGCGAAAGTTTTCTAGATGATGCTCAAAAAATTCTCTTAGTTATAGGGAGTATGTCGTGTCTGAAAAGGCTTAACGCTAATAAAGCAGCCCCGTTGAAAAAAATTCATTGTTTAAAAAATCAAAAACCATTCTCGAGTTTACTTGACGCATGGTTAGAAATATACCGCCACTCTTCTACGTGTAGTGAGAAAAAAATGCACTATATCACAAATCAAATATTTTTTTTTTAATTTGGAACTAGTTTTTTTGTTTATGTCTACGGTTTAACACTATCGCTTGACTTTCCTGATTTAAGGGGACGCGGTACAAAATAATTGGTCAAAATATCGATTTTTCAGTTTTTACTTTTTATTATTTACAATATTCTTCTAAACATTTACTGAAATTTTCATAATGATATCTTCAGTAGAAAAAAAGTTATTAAATATTTTCTGGAGTCATTCCTATACGCTTGAATAAGTATTTCGTCTGATGGGACGCAGTACCCAAAAATTGGTCAAAATATTAATTATCAGTTTTTACTTCTTATTATTCACAATATCTTTCTGAACATTTACTGAAAGTTTCATAATGATATCTTTTGTAGAAAAAAAGTTATTAAAAATTTTCTGGAGTCATTCCTATAAGTTTCAATAAGTATTTAAATATTTTCTGGAGTCTTTCCAATAAGTTTCAATACGTATTTCGTCTGCTTTCAACCTTTTTTCTCTTGTTCACGTTTTTCAATTCTGGTGTTTAATAAATCCCTAAGGCTTTTTTTGCTAATTATGTTAGAATTTTTAAATTTTTTACCTGTGGTCTTACATATATATATATATATATATATATATATATATATATATATATATATATATATATATATATATATATATATATATATATATATATATATATATAGAGAGAGAGAGAGAGAGAGAGAGAGAGAGAGAGAGAGAGAGAGAGAGAGAGAGAGAGAGAGAGAGAGAGAGAGAGAGAGAGAGAGAGAGAGAGAGAGAGAGAGAGCACAAAATTGTTCATGGAATAAGGTCTTCTATGTATAGTTATTTTTTTTTTCAAATGTTGAATTTTCAATTATCTGTATTTTTCGGGTGATTTTCTGAGTTTTTCAATATAAATGCATGTTACTTTTTAACTGAAGCTCACATCTTAAAATCCATGCACAGTTCTTGGACAAATAGTACAAAAAAGAAACCATAAAAGTTTGGTTGAGTTATTTTCAAAATTGAAAGAGGAGTAGGGTTTAAAAAAAGTTCACAATTGTGACTTTTCTTTGAATAAATTAAAAACTACTTGTAAATATTCGTTTTTATTGCTAAAAAATTTTCATTTAGAGTGAATATTATATAAAACCATTAAAATTTAAAAGTTTGTGTTATTATTTCTAGAAATAATGTTTTGGGTACCGCGTTCCTTAAAATAAGTCCGACGCGCGTTTCTGTAAGGATAGTTTTACTGAACAATAATTATTACAAAGGAAAAACAACTTTTACAGAACACCTACTGTAGTGAACATGGGGGGGAAATACGTCCTCCCATTTTGTTCACGAGCAAACACCGTCACTCTTCTAGTGAGAAAAAAATGTACAATATTATACATCATGCATTTTTTCAATTTTAAAATTTGAAATACTTCTATTGTTTATCAAAATAGCCTCACATATATTTTGCCTGATTTAAAAAGAGGACTCCCTTCGGAATTTCACATCTTGAAAATCGTAATGTTATTCCTATGGAGAATATTCGGTAGCCGATTTCCACCACAATTTTAATAAAAGGTTACTAATTTTTTGTGTCATTGTAAAGAACGGAAGGAGTAGATGGGCTCTTAACAATTTGTTTTGTGAAAATCACACATTTAGTATTTTTAATAATTTTTTGAAAGTAGTAAAAAATGGAGTTTACTTTAAGTTCTAACTTTATAGTATTATAACTATCTAACGAATAAAGATAGAGCAAAAATTCTTCCTTTCGGCCTTAGAATAGACTTTTCCACATCGAATTAAACTGTTTAAAAAATGTTAATGTAAAAACTTGTATTTTTTAGAAATTTTCAAAGAAAAGTTACACAGAAATGGAAGTACATGTACAGCAACCCTAAATGGCCTAATGATCCTGTTATCTGCCCTCTGCAGGGGGTCAATTAGCTGTTGGGTGATAATAGTAGAAACATCTGGTTTGGGGTCAGGGAGCTTCTTGAATCCTCGGGCCTAGATTTTTGCATTTTGTCAATGAGCTCGACTGGGTTAGGCAGGAGATCCTGTATCACGAAAATACTTCTGAAGACACGCATTCGGCGGCTGGCTATAAGCGACTGGCTATAGGCGGTAGACTAATATAATCTCTGATTTGGTTTACAGGAGGATTTCACAGTAGTATTTATATACCAAACCGGGGGCGGATCCAGAATAAAATTACAGGGGGTGTCAAAAATTTCATTGGAAGAAATTAATGAAAATTAGAAAAAAATCGTATTTATAAAATGCTGACTGCAAATTAATATCTTAATTTATTATTAAAGTTTATTTATAATTAAGGTTCCCATCAAAGAAATAGCTCGTATTAGTTATTAAATAAATACACTGGTAATTACTTAACACTCAATTTAATGGCAATTAATAAACATAATTAATATTAATTAATAATAAACATCATACTTAAAATTGCAACCTTCTTGATATGAGTTTGTGGTTTATACTATCATATAAAATAAATTAAATATTTAGGGTTAAGTTAATTGATTTTTATTTAATATTTTTTTATTATTGAATGTTGTAATGGAAAGTTATTTAATATGCATTAATAGTTATTTAAGCAACTAGTGCCGAAAATATCACTTTATTAAGCGAGTGGCTTTTATTTCACGCGACCGTTGGTCGAGTGAAATAATGACAAGAGATAAAGTATTATTTGGCTCGTGTTTGCTTACAATATTTTTTATAATAACGTGCAAAATCTTGAAATTCGCGTTCTTACTTTTGCCTTATTTAATTTCCTTTAATAATTTTTCTAAGACTTGTAGTTTCCATGGAAATATTAGAAAATGCATAAGTAATGAACTAATAGAAATAAGTGAGTTTCATGACCATTTAGTTTCAATGGAGATATTCATGACATCATTTTGCTTTTCTACCAATCAGATACTCTTATTTACTTTACCGCACTAGTGCCGAAAGTCCCACTTTCGGCACTGTCTGCGACGTAAGCACGTAAAGTGTCATTTTCGCAACAATTTCTGAAAGAATATGATATAAAAAAGTGAACTTTTTTGCACGTTGTTATAAAAATGTATTTGATTGATATAACGTTTTTACTTGACGTAGTTTTAATATTTCAATAGCAAGTACAAACTGTTTGTTTGAAAGATTAAAAAAAAATTCTTTAATTCGGAGAAGATGAACTGTTTTACGTTCTTTAATTTAAATTAATTAATTTTTGTGTTTAAAATTAATTTGTTTTGTGTACAAGTAACAAACGTCTTAAAACAAGAAATTAATTAATAACTAATTAAATCCGTATATTTTTTAAGAATTTTATATTAGGCATTTTACATTCGAATAATGGTTAGTATAGAGCAGAAGGAATAACAGGATAATAGTTGGAAAAAACATATAGTTTGCTAAATTAATGTAGAAGAAAAATATTTAAAAGTAAAAAAGCATTATCTTCAGCGCCTACTACACCAAAAAAAGCATAATTAAAAAGACCAATGGAAGAAATGGCTAGTTGTGACGCACGGGAATCTTTCTTTTAACATTATAACTTTATAAAAACAAAAACAAAAAATTAGTTTCTCTATAGTAATGCTTTTTATTATTTTTTTCCGCGTGCTTTTTATCCGTTGCTTTTATTTCCATATTTTTTTTCCTGTGCTTTTATTTCCGAGATTCAATGTATATTTATTATAGAAATTAGATTAGAATATTTTCATGTCAGTTAAGTCAACATTTGAGTATTAGTCCTTAGTAATATCTAAGCATCCAACACATTTTACTCCAACAAAAGTAGGTATAATTACCCCCCCCCCCCCCCCCCCCCCCCAAGTGAACTATTTTCTCTAAATCACCCCAACTAACCATACATATAAAAACAACACAATGTAGAATAGACTGGTTACATCAGCGAAATTTCTTTCCTGGACTCAGCTCAAAAAATGGCCATCCATTTCCACCTGTTGTGGTCGCATGCCCCAGGATGCAGACTAGAGGTGAATGTGATGTCAGAGTCGTCGTCCCCCCCCCCCCCCCCCCCCCCAAGTGCGAGTTCGCCCGTAACTATCTTTGTGCCATTCAACTTCTCAAACCCCCTTTCATAGAAGCGCAAATATCTGATTATTGTTTTTAATAAAAAAATATTTGTCTAAATTTATACATAATTACTTGTGTAAATTTATTTGTCTATATGCATTATTTATTAATATTAGTGCAAACCACTTTTGTTTTTCTCCTGTATACATTTTAGTTTTTAGGGTGCCTACCAATTTGTTATCGATATTTTCAAACAATCACTTTAATATTTTTTTATTGTGAGTGCTAATTTTTATTTAGCGTAAGAAATATTTGCTGTCGCCAATACCAAGTTGAAAAAGGGGTTTACTGATAAATTCTTGTATCCAATATTAAGAAAAGTAGTTAACTGGTAAATTAAACGATATAATAAGAAACACACAAGGCCAGATTACCATTTAGACAAAGCAAATGGGCCTTGCAGCTTCCAAATGGCCCCATAGAACCATTTTTCTTTTGTTTCAGAATAACCAACTTCCTGGTTGTTGTTGTTTTTTTAAACTCAATTTTAATAAACATTGATAATTATGACATCCAACAGGTGATAGGATTTCGTGTACCAAATTTTAAATTTGGGTCTCTTTTAGTTCGAGTTTCAGACACACAGAATGACTGAGGACAGACGGACCCAAAGTTCAAAACCACATTTTGGAATCGGCTTTCTCCAACACGCGTCGAAAACACAAAATATCTATTTCGGATTTTCGACCTCATTGCAATATTTAAATTACCTAAAGTTTAATACTAGTTAATAGTAGTAAGTAATTAGTTTCATGAATATGTGAAAGGCTTTTTTAATGATAAAATAAACTTTTATGCACGAATTTTCAAATGAAATTTAAAATGTCTATAGCTTGATAATTAACTATAATACAACGCCCCCTTAGAATATTTTTTTTTTTTGCTTTAGAATAACCTTTATAACTTCATTTTTTTAAAACTCAATTTAAATAAATATTACTATTAATTCTAAAATGATAATTAAGAAGAAAAAAAGGAAGAGAGCAAAATTTTCGTTTAAATAAACAATAGACATAGGATTTTTATCGAGGCAACGGCCGAGCACAACATAAAACGCAACACCAGAAACCCATCTAAAACCACCAAAAGGCCCGTTTCACTGTTCCCTGATCAGCCCCCTAGGCATAGTGGGGGGGGGGGGGACATGTGGTCACAGTGGGGGCCATTTTGTTTGAATGGGCAAGATCAATCGTATTCATGACAGCGAAAGGCGATAAAGTGCAGATTGTGGTCCACCTGGATTTCGGCAAATCTAGAAGGCTGACTTGGAGCGTCCAAGTGGAGTCCTCTTAAGGACAGTTTTACTGTACAATAATTATTACAAAGGAAAAACAAGAAGTTCTATAAGAACTAAAATAGCCTACTTTCCTGTTACTTAAATACTTTCTAAAATTCTTATCTTGAAAAACTAGGTTCGTTACGGTGACATCAACAACCATTTCTACATTAAATTTATATACATTAGAATAAATTTCACTAAACACAGCATCCAGCTATAATTTCAACTTCTTAAAGCCAATTATTTTCATTAATTTTCTATCACCAATAAAATAAATATTATTTATCGTCCGCATGATTTATTTGCAGTTATAAATAAATATTTAATTATTCGTAGAACAAAAACCATAAAACTACTCCAAAATGCACCTAAAATAGGAAATGTAAATTAACAAGTAGGTTTGTAACAGAATCTGTCACTTAACCCGCTTCCACAGGTAAAAAGGCGCCAAACACAGCATTAATTCTATATTAAACATTTACCCGCTATAAATTCGGCTAGTTTCATTTATTTTATTTCAAAAATTAAATAATTATTACTTAAATCGTTTGCAAAAATTTTAATTTCAAATAATAAATATGTAATAGTTCTCGCTTTTAAATAGAATGAAAACATTGCACACCAACATACAGAATCTCAAAGTGAAATATATTTGACGTCATTTCAAACTGATCGATGTCTCAAAAATAAATTTATTTTAATTTATTGTCTAAAAGAATTAAAGTTTCTTGAGAAATTGTTGTGATGGCAATGGTGATTTAATTCTAATAAAAATGGCTTCCTATGCTTTTCAAATGAGCATTAAACTTTGCAGTTTTTTTTAAATAATTGAAGTACTTAGAATTCGAATTCTTTTCTGAAATTTTCAATGTATTCTCATTTTGATGCGCTGGATTTTTTGACGTATCTCACTTGGCCGTAGTATTTGTAGATTGCAACATCGATTTAAATGACTCGAAAATGAATTTCAATGCTAGTTCAATGGGAAATTCGTCGATAAATAGTAGATTTATGTCCGTCCGATAGTACAGACATGCGGACAAAAAGTATGGAAGTTGGGTCTCTGAGTTCATAGCTTTCCAACAAAAAAAAAGAATTTTTGAGATCGGATGGATTAAACCGATTTTGGAAAGGGGTACGGACGGACATCGATCGCATGTCAATACCTACTTTTTTTATTTTTTTAATTCTTCGAATTAAAAAAAAAAAAGAAAAGTAGGCTAACAACTTTTACAGAACAACTACTGTAGTGAACATGGGGGGAAAAAGACGTCCTCCCATTTTGTTCACGTGGAAAACCCGTCGTAAGTTCCGATGTCGCGTTTCCTTAAGGATAGTTTACTGTTCAATAATTATTACAAAGGAAAAACAACTTTTACAGAACACCTACTGTAGTGAACATGGGGGGAAAAGACGTCCTCCCATTTTGTGCACGAGCAAACACCGTCACTCTTCTAGTGAGAAAAAAATGTACAATATTATACATAATGCATTTTTTCAATTTTAAACTTGGAACTAGCTCTACTGTTTATCAATGTAGCTTCACATATATTTCCCGATGACGCGTTTCCTTAAAGATAGTTTTGTTGCAAAATAACTATTACAAAGGAAAAACAACTTTTACAAATACCTACAATAGTGAACATGGGGAAAAGAAGTTCTTCCTTTGGGTTTACGAGGGAGTACCGACACTGTTCGACATTTAGTGAGAAAAAAACACTATATTCCGAATCAAACAGTTTTGAATTTTTATATTTTGAAAAATAGTACTACTGCTTATAAATCTCGCTTCACGTATATTTTTACTTATTTAGAATACGTTCCAATGACGCGTTCCCTTAAGGATAGTTTCACTGTAAAATATCTGTTAAAAAGGAAAAACAACTTTTACAGAACACATATCGTAGCAATCTGGGGGGGGGGGGGGGAGCATTTTGGTAATGTAATCGATCCGGCTGTAGCCTCCTCCTAAATCTTTTAACACTGTTGTTGAGTCATGAGTGGTTAGGTTGAAAAAACATCACACTAGAGCAACAAGATATCTATTGTTTTATAGGTGGAAAGTTTACTTAGTACAAGTTAATTATTAAAATCAAATTATATGCAATTATTCTATTTTTGATCTGGCAGACATGATAAATTTAGTTTCCCTTCTTCGAAAATAGAATCATCAGTTTTAATGTTTTAAGTTTTAAAAAAATGAAAGAGCTGTTGAAAATGTGACCCTTTAATTCAGATAAATGCTCAAATTGGTTATGTAAACATTGAGAGTACATACTTAACGTATTCTACTTTTACGCAACTTTGTATATACTCTCTAAATATACCACATTAAGTTAAATCTGCAATTTTAAAGGCAACTTCATTGAATTAAGTATGGGAGCAAATGGTGTTATATCTTCAGCCATCAAGTGCAACCTATTGCTATAAATATTTATGTTATGTGTGAATAAATAAAACAGAAACAGATTACAAATTCAGCTCATAAACAAACAAAAACAGCAACGAATACTCAATAAAAATTCAGTTTATTTGCCACAAAAAATTCAGATGAAATAAAACGCAATTGAAAAAGAAATAACACAAACCAAAAATCGCAAACTGATCATACTAAGATGCACAGAGGCTTTCTCATCGAGATTCTATGGAATTCATAAACAGTTTCAGCTTGAGTCAAATTTACAACAATACACGATGAGTAAGAAGTCAGATTCAGTTCAATTTTACTTTCTTTCATTCCTTATGTACAACATATTAACATTCTATTCACACACAATAATGCATAGTAGGCAGGAGTTCTCCTTATTTAGGTTTTCAAATACTCCTGAAGTTGTTGCATAGTCTCCACGTCCACAGTTGACATAAGGTCTTGGAATTTGGTAGCCCCCACTGATTGCTGTAAGGCCATTACCTGATTGTAGAGATAGTCTCTCAGCACGACGGTGTAAACTGGATCTAATCTAGAGAGCTAGAAAAAAAAGTTTGTATCAGTATTGTGTTTAGTTTCAATGTAAAAGAAAATATAATTAACACTTTAAAGACGGGCGTCGACTGACCCATAGACTAAGACCACTCTAAGTTTGAAACTCTCATTGGAGAATTTCTACATTGAAATTGACATAGAAACTAGCGCGCCCGTTGTGTCTAAGGGAACTAATGTAATGGTTTCTGGCTGCCTATTTGCAGCCACCTTTAGGAGCTTTAACAAAGCCAATTACACCTCGTAATTTAGAAACCTTATCAAGTGACGATAGGGATCTATTTTTGACGACAACTTATTTTCGACTTTATTTTTGAATATGTACAGCTACTCATTGACTTTTATATCCCTCGGGCCCCATTCTCAAGATATTTGACCTTGTGCTTCGTTTTCTTCATTAATAAACCTACAGACTGACTATAGACATGGTCCCCCAAAGATCCACAAGTGATTCGATTGAATAACTCGTCAAATATTCATCCAAATGTAACAAAAACTTAGATTTAGGGGTTTTCGAGGGTTTTTCACATTTCTAAGTAATTAAAATTGGGTGTTGCTATTGAAAATTTTAAAGTTCGTAACATTTTTAATATTAAGACGGCCCCTTATGCAAATTTTGTGTCATGCAATTTACTAAGAATGTTATTTGTTCACATAGTCAAAAAGGTCCGATGTAAAAGGATGACCAACGGTTGAAATAATCACTAGTGGGTAACTTTCTTTTTCACAGCTGTACATTCCGAAGAAACAGTAGCCCTACAATCAGAAAGTACAATTATACCAATCAACAAATCAATCTTTAATGGTGTTTTAGTTCCTTTCGACACGTTAGAAAAGCTAGTCATTAGATTGTTGCTGGTCTAGAAGATTCTTAGTCTATGGGTCAGTCGACGCCCGTCTTTAAAGTGTTAAATACAGTATAACACGGAAATGGACTCATTCAAGTGACTGTAATGCTTATGACGTGAAAAACAAGTAATGTTATAAACAAGGTTGAATATTAAGTGCAGTAAATCATGTAATTTAATTATAATGTTCTCTTAAAATTAAAGTTATAAAATGACACCTAATAAATGAATTAATTTTAACCCTATGTGCTATTAGTAGTGAAGTAGTGAATTTTGAAGTGGCTAGACTTTTCGGAGAGAAAGACATTATTAACATCATAAAAGAAAAGAGAATTCAATGGCTGGGACACATGGAAAGAATAGACTATAACAGTGGCATGAAAAAAATTCAAGGGGCAGTGTCAGGGAGAGAGAAGAAGAGGAAGACCTAGAAAAAGATGGATAGATGACGTGGAAAAAGATCTGAAGGCCATGAAAATTGAGAGCTGGAAAACGAAGACAAGAGACAGGCGACTTTGGAGTCGCAGTGTTAGAGAGGCCATGGTCCAGCATGGACTGTAGTGCCAGGGAGTTAGTTAATTAGCCATTAGTAGTGGTTTCCCTTTCTTCTTTTTTTATTAAAATAATTATTTATTTAAAAAAAAATATTGAAGAGTTAAAATGAAACAAAGTTAAACTGTACATTTCAGAGCACTCAGAAAGACAAGCATGTTGATAAACAACTACAGGGTGGCTACAGAAATTGAAATGTAAAATTCCCTGAGATTTCCCTGATTTCCAGAATATTTTCAAAAAATTTCCCTGAGATTTCAAATTTTGTTTAAAAACTAATTTTTGAAGTAATACATATAAAAATAACTTAAACACAAAAATAAATTGACTAACTTTGCATTAATTTTTCCATAGCAAAAAAGGAGATGTGATTTTCATCTTTTATCTCCCAACACAAAATATATAATTAACATCTCCTACAGTGGTTCTTGATATTTTCATAAAGTAAACATTTTAAAAATCCGCATTTATAACTCCACTATCGTTTTCACCAGAACAAAAAAAATTCCCAATTTTAGATGTTTTTTCAACACTTTCAGTGTGTTTCTTCGAGTTGATGTGATTTTTAATGTCACTTAAACCACCAGGAGCAATTTTAATATCACAAGCACACACTGCGCAGAAAGGGAAATCGGGTTCTTTCCGAGAAATTCCGATGCATGGGAATTGTTTTGAGTAAGAGTCTAAAAAACTTGATACTGTTTAGTTTCCTGCCGCTTAAAATAATACACGAATATAAACGAAAGCGGAATTCACTAGCATTTTTATAGCATGCTTATAAACGAAACCACAGAGAAGGAAACAATAACAATAAACAAACTCATTCCAATCCGAGCGCGCTATCGCTAAAAATGGGTCGGTCCGGAGTGAACGGGTCCAAAAGAACAGACCGGGAAATTCCTCAGAGATCGCTGGTAATGGGTTGGTCCAGAGTGAACAAGGTCAAATGACCGGATCCACAAAAGGATCAGTTCCGCTACGTCGAAAAAAAAATCCGTTATTTTAAAAATTGGGGGGTAATAGGTTAATTTCCCTGATATTTTAAGGATTGCAAATTTCCCTGAGAATTCCCTGATTTCCTGGTTTTCCCGGTCTTGTCGCCACCCTGAACTAGCAAAAAGCAGGTGAACATGGTTATTAATGCTCTAGACTGGGAATTTTTAATAGTAGCCAGTGGCTACCAGAGTGAAAAAAAATGGTAGCCACATTTCGATTTTTAGTAGCCAGTTTTAAATTTCAGTATATAAGACAAAAAGAAAGTGCGACTTTCCACAAAGGAAAATTTTATTAATGACATTTTTGATATGATAAGATTACCAGTAAAAAAAGTATCATACAAAGTATGTAGTATTTTGTGATTGGCCATTATTGTTAGGAGAAAATTATTTTATGTACAATCAGTTCAACTACTATTAGTTTCGGAGAATTCTTCCCACGACCCACGATTGTTCATGAAATTTTCTCATATCAAAATTGTTTAAATGAATAGTTGAGATCTTAATCAGATGTAAATAAATCACCTGTAGATTGCCGAATTCGTAAAGCAAAATTTAAAAATCCAATTTGCATTTAAGATTTCATATCCCAACTCCATTTACGTCTTGAGGAGGAGGATGGAAAAATTTCACCGATGAGCAATAACTGTCATCAAGTCTTTTTTCCCGTCAGAACCGAATCGGCGCGTTTTATTATTTTAGAAATGCAGCTTCAGTTTTAATTATTTTTTGAACAAAAAGGAAAAATTATGATCGCCACATTTGGCGACTGGGGTTCGATTTTTTGGTAGCCACTTTCGATGTAATAGTCTCCAGTTGGCGACTGGCGACCGCTAATCTAGAGCTTTAATGGTTATCTAGTTATTCAATTTATAATTAGCTTAACTAGTTTTGCAATAATTTATACTTCAAAATACTATGTAAAAATGAATTTTGAAAATGTGTTTCCAAACCTCTCTTTTTCTCTTGTCCTGCTCAGTTTCTATTTCCTCATCTTGCTGCGAGATATCACCAGTTATCACAAGCATACTGTAAGAATAAAAGAAAAATTAAATCATGATTTAAAAACATACGTTAGAGAACCTTGATGAACATAAAACACTTTTTTGCACACAAGCTGTGCTCTTTATGCTGAATGCAATTTAATAATTAGTTTAGTTTATTGTATGTTTGTTATTTTTTAAGAAAAAGGTACAAGCAGCTCAGTGACTTAGAGATTTAGCGTGTCCGCCTCGCAAACCCAAGATCGCGGGTTCGAGCCCCAGCTGAGTCGTCGGATTTTCTGGATGGAAAAATCTTGTCATATGATTATGGGGCATGTAAAAGATCCCTAGAGGACCCATTTGGCTTGGGTTTTCTCAGCAAAATTAAATCTCGACATACTTTAACATCCACAGAAAGCTCAGATTCATTGTAATCTACACATCAAAATTGGTAGCAAGAGTTGCCTAGATGGTGCCATAAAAAATGACTCTCAGTTCTGGGGAATATGCCGAGTCTGCAAAGGCTTGACCGCAAATGTTGCAGCACCATTACAGAAAAAAACTATATAATACATTTATTTTACAAAGTAATTGTAAAGAGCTAAATTCTAAGAGAGTTCACTTACTCAGCAGAAGGCGAATCACTGTCACACTTAGTAATATCATTCAACGTTTCCACTACAGCTAAAAATATTCCACAAATACGCTCATGGACCACACTGGAAAAAAATCTTCAGTTTTAGAAATGGAAATCATGTAAAAATACAGACATTTTTTAGCTTTGAAAGAATACAAGCAAGTATTGAACGGAGTAGTAATGCTTCAGGGATTTGGTCTAACCTAAAGAGTCCTTTGGTGTTATACCATAATCTTTAATTAATACAATTTATAATCAAAAATTTCACATAAATATATTTAAGAAAATTATTATAGTTAGAACGAAATTTAAAGTTATTTTTACTCACTCTGAATTAGATGTTAAAAGGCAAGTCAAAGCTAAAGCAGCCAATTTCTTTCTTTGTACAGGATTAAAAAATAGTGGCATTTTCTCAAGCCAAACATCAAGAAGTTCTCCAAGTAATACTCCAACCTAAGACAATTGAAACAAATCATATAATCATTAGAAGAATAAAGTTTGCATCTGTGTGTCAGTAACTGTCGCTTATAACCACTTTTACTTTATTAGATTTTTAAATTTGATTTCTTTAAACAAATTATAATTAAAATTGTTAGTTATAAGGGCAAAAGCATAAAACTAAAACAACACAGAGAAAATACATAATAAAGGCCAAAACTTTAAAACTTGAGAATTTTTTGTAAAGCTGCATATACATATACCATAAAAAAAATTTAAAAAATATTAAAGTATTTTTGGGGAAGCTTATACTGGTCATGCACAGACAATAACCAAGTAGTCAGGCAGTGACCGAACCACCCAATAAAATCTGTGGGTATAAATTCGGCTCTTTGTAATGGATGATTGTAGGCATCAGGAATATTTATTATAAGCAGAAATTTGCATTGTGTAGAAAAACATAGAATGCACAAAATTAAAAGATATAAAAACAGCAATCCCCAAAGTTTACTATACAGAAGAACTCCAATTACACTGAACAACAAAATTTCAAAAAATTTCTGCGAATCAGAAGAAAGTACCCAATTCTGAATGATTTCAACGTGCTAAACTCGAATATCACCACAAAATTTAAAAGTTAGCTCTTGTTTTTGAGTTACGGTCGTTTTTTTTTTCATTGCATAGGATACGGCGAAATGCATGGACGCACCAAACACAAATTAATTAAAGTCAATTTTGTTTACAGAAACCCTCCAAATTTGTGCTTATACAGGTTTTATTTTATATTATCAACATGGGGATGTTTAAAGATGACAACTTACACGACTTTTCACCCACATTCGCAGCTTAATACCCCACTACGCAACATAATAGTTCTCACTTTAAGAGGTGCAGAAAAAAAGAGAAATAAATTCCTCACATTTATCCATGGTTGTATTAAGAAGCTGTAGCATAATTTAATTGGCAGAAGCATGGCTATTATCCTTATTAAATCTACAAAAAAAATATTGGAGACTTTTTAGTAAATAGTGTCGCGTGTAGGACCGGACGTTGAGTTGAAGGAATGCTAGGCTATTTAACTTTTATCTCTTTTTAAATAACCTCATTTAACTGATGAAATGATGCAGAAATAAGTCATTAATCTGATTCGTTGGTTCCCTCTTAATCATAACATGACATTTCGTTTTGTTCAATTAAATGGCACTCGGTTTTTCCCCCAGCATACGGCATATCTGTCCCAGATGAAGTCAAAGTAACAAATTTGCTACACATGTTAAACTACATACGTGAGGAGCCCAGAAATTTATCCTGGTCTCCTATCTTGTAACCAAAATACAAATGATTAGCTTTCTTTACTTTTTGCAGTGATGCTCTTTTTTTGTGTACAAAAATTGCACTTTGCCGCAAATATAACAGAAGTTACTAGTTCTACTAATGCATTTACAAGGCATTAAAGTTATAGATTTATTATTAACACTAATTTTTGATATTCGACAGCTTCTAAATTAACCAAGTACGAAATACAAGGAATTTGTTGCTCTTTATTCAGCATATCTTGAAATGAGAACGATTACATTGCTTAGAACAAGGGTTATTTAGCTAGCTGCTAATATAGCTGCAAAAACGTTGAAAGTTATCATTTCCTCCAACCCTCAGGTTGATAATATGAAATAAAATCTGTATGAGCACAAATTCGGAGGTTTTCTGTAAACAAAATTGACTTTAATTAATGTTGCGTTTGGTGCACTCATGCATTTCGCCGTATCCTATGCATTTAAAAAAACGACTGTAACTCAAAAACAAGAGCTAACTTTCATTTTTTAAGGTGATATTCGTGTTTAGCACCTCAAAATCATTCAGAATTGGGTACTTTCATCTCATTCGCATTTTCACTGTTGACCAGTGTTATCTAAAGCACATTCGGATAATTGGAGTTAATCAATAAAAGATATATTTTAATAATTTCAATTACTCAACGTATTGTTTGTCTGCGAGATAACACATTCGCTGCCACTAAATCATTGATAGAGTCTTCATCGATAGAGGCTGATGAAGTAGAAAAACATCCTATTTTTTTAAACCTGTTCGTTACAATGGAAATAAACTAACTGTTCATTTTTGAACAAGTACAAATCTTAGTTCGAGATCGCAAAATAGCAAGGTTAGGTTGAATTAACGCCACTAACTAAAGCTACATGATAGCTACCTTGTCGTAAAAATACAAGGAAATGTTCCTGGCCTTTTCCAATCGGATAACTCCTCATCTGGCACTAATAATTAAATTGAAAGCCAATTACCAGATTTACTTCAGTGATTAACTTTTCGACTAAGAAATCATCATTAAATTTTCCTAATTCATATTTTCTTTGATAGTTTTTTTTTAAATACAAAAAAAAACACAGACTATTTGCAATTTTTTTATACCTAGGTTGTTGAATAACAAACTGAATGACTTTACGAAATGCGGTATGTCAGGTGTCTGGTCGCCCTACACTTGAGACAAAGGATTTAATTTCCTCGTAATTTTAAATAGAAGGCCCTCTTTCAAATCACCAAGTATTATTCCAAGCACAGAAGGATCGGTTGCAAAAGTTAAAAACGAACTTGAACTCATAAGAACGGTTGGCGAAATGGTACTGTGAATTTCATCAGAATATGCTGTTATCGGTGAATCGGAACCACGCGACTCCTTAAGGAGTCAGTGGCATCCAACGTGATTATGTAGTTCTAGTTTCGGCCGTCATCAACCCAACCAAATTGTAAGGTGTTGTTTTGAAAATTGAGTTTTTGCTCTTAGCAATCAATTTTTATTAGTTATGGTTAGTACAAAAGTTTCGACTTAGAAACATTCATACCCACCCACCCATAACTGTTCATCTCTGTTGGATGTCATGCCTTGTTATTTTTTGGTCACTGCTAAAAGATTACAAGGCATGACATCCAACAAAGACGAACAGAAACAGGTAAGAATGGTAGAATTTTTTTCTGATATTCGGATATCAGCACTGCTTCAGATACTTGGAGTTGGGATAATTGGAGTTCTACTGTAAATTAAGTAGTGATACTGCAAAATAAAAGATAGGGAATGTTACTTACATCTTTCTGTGACTCATTTGCTTTTGTTTGTAAGACACTTCCAAAACAGCTTTGGTTGTGCATTATAACTCTTGATAGTGTAGATATATAAATGGACAATGAAATTGGTAGCACCTGAAACAAATAACTGTTTTATAATTTCTATATTTCTTAGATACATAATTTACAAGAGATTTAAAAAAAAATTAACTGTTTTAGAATGAAAGTTAATAGTACCTTAAAAACTAACTATCACACTTTCTTACAATACAATACTCATCACACTATTTTGACCAATAGTTTATTTATTACAGTAATGAAAAATTTTATTGACTTACATCTTCTTGCAAAGCTTGGGTAAGGACAAAGGGTAATATAGGTTGAAATAGAACTGGTCCATCTTCAGGAAACACTATAAACGCTGTGTCAACAACCTAAGAAAATTTCATAAAATAAATTAACAAATAAAAGTAATTGGATTAATTTTTCTGTTTAGAATAATGCAGGGGTTGGAGCAATGTGTTACTTGTAACGATGTTGCTCTTGTAAGAGTTACTTTTTTTCTGGTAACACTGTTAGATTTTTTTCTAGAAAGTAACTGGAACTGGAACTTAGTTACTTTTAGCAGTAAACGAGTAATAAACATTTTCGTTACTTTCCATACTTTTCACGTATATTTTTGGCACAGTTCTGCTTACAATTACTTAAAATTTAACTTTTAACGACGCAGAATTTTCGTTATTAACTATTTCCGATTGTCGACATTTCTTTAGACTTGGTTCTCTCTCAAAAATAGTAATTGGCTACATTTAAATTTTTCTTGTAACTAGAAATTTCTATAAGTAATTGTTGTTAGTTATTTTTCGTATTAAGTAACTGTATAAGTAACTGTATTCCAATCACTGGACTAATGAAATATAGTTTAACTAAAAGAGTTCAGTTTTTTTATATACCTTAAGCACCATATTAATTGCATCACTCTTCATATCCGGTAATGTAGAAAGGAATGTTTGCACTAAGGTTTGGCCATATCTCTAGAATAAAAAGATAGATTAAAGAGTTTAAACATAGGACTTCATACTATACATAACTAAACCAACAACATATCTACATCTATACTTAAAGGTATTGTTGATAACTTTTAAGTCGCATGAAAATACATATATAGATTTCTAATAAAAGATCTAAGAATAAATCAACATACTTTCAGAAAGTTTTCAGGGGATAATATTATATAAGCTTCAGTTATTTGTAAACATATTGGCAGGTTTTCTCCTTGATATTCTGAAATACATATATTTTAAAATAAATTAAATAGTTTTGTTTACACTTCAGTAAAGCAAATTAGAAAAGCTAAGAAAATAATAAACTAATGCCAAAAAGCAGACAAATTGCTTTGATTAAATAAAAATTTTGATGAAAAGTTTAAGAAACTTAGACTTTTATTTATGAACACTACATTGTTGAAGATTACAGCAACTCTAAAGGGGTTTGGTGATGTATTTGAGATTTGCCCATGACTAATGGAGAAGTACTAAAATAACCATTATAAAATATTAATTGTGCAGTTTTTAGTAATTATTTAATTATTTGCTATTAAATATTCTAGTTCCATTTAAATATTTTTATGAATATAAACAGTTTGAAGTTTATAATTCAAAAAGTTATTACAACACATGTTTTCCCAAGACTTGTAAATTGAATCCAACAACAATATTTGATAGAAAAAGCAGAGTTGTTCAAATTAGTCATGTTTATCAAAATTAGACAACTAATCCACAAGTTACTGATAAAAAAAAATACCTACAAACATATCAATGATTCTTCCTTGCATTCAAACACATTGATGAATAAACAAAGAAGAATCAACATTAAAAATGCTAACAATATTTCGTGACTACATTTTGCATTTCCCGCATCAGACCACACCATTACAAGAAAGATAACTACGACACATAAGTGACTACAAACCTAACAATGGCATCAAATTGACTGGTAGTTTGAGGAGAGGCTCAGTGCATATGGATGTGTTGTCAAGCACAGTCCACCATAAATCTAACCCATCTTCCAAAAGGTAGACGTGGGGAGGTTGAGACACGTCCGTGCTGTATTCGATCATGGGCAGTAGGAACTCGTGTAAAGATTCACTGAGTGTGCCCAAACTCTGAAATAATATTCACCATTGTTTAGAACAGGTTTTTATAAATTGTATTCATTTATTAATGTGTTAACTGTTGAAACACTATACAAAGATCTGTTTTGAAAGAAGGGGGTAGTAATAAATTATATATGTGTTTAGAGGGAATGTCTTGACAAAAATCACATAATTTCCCCCTCAATAAAATCAACATAAAATTACAGGAAAATACATTTAAATTTCAGTAAAATGTTTCTCAACTTAATTTTGGAAAAATCTTACAAGATTATATTTATTGTGGATTTTTGAGCTGTATTCCAAAATGTTAGAGCTTTTAAAAACAATTTAAAATTCAACAAAAATAAATCAAATAAAAAAATATATGAATTTTGAAAATGAGATTACAGGGTGGGGGCAGAGGGGGGTAAAAAAAATCTTCGCAATCCCACCTGATAAATAGATGCTTCCAAATATGAGTATTCAAAAAGTTTTTGTTGGCAAATGTAATGTGTAAAATGTTCAGTTGCTTAATTCATTAAACAGTTTAAAAATAAATGAAGGAGGAAGAGAGTAAAAGCAGAAATGTATACAGGGTTTCTACACTATTTGGTAAAAAAAATCAAGGACTATTTAATTTAAGGACTTTTCAAGGATATGTTTCTCTATTTTCAAGGACTGTATATTTAAAAAAAAATGTGCCTAAATTCCACGATAGTTTTTAAAAAATAATTTAGAAAACAAATAAGGGCTCTCTAACTTTCAAATGAACATAAATATGTGTTATAAAATAACCATTTAGCTACCGAAAATATTCGTGAAGAACAGAGTGAGGAGTAACGGAAAAGTAACAAAAAATTTTGTTGCTTAGTTACCAATAAAAGTAACTGAGTTAGAATTACAGGTTACTTTCTGAAAAATCTAACAGCATTACTTGGCGCTACCAAAAAAAAATAATAACTGTTGCAAGTAAACATTACTCCAATCCATGGAAAAATTTTCACTTCAAGATAAATTTATCGGCTCTAAAAATTAAGGACTTTCCAAGGTTGATAACGTTTTCAAGCATTTTTAAGACCTTAAAAATCAATGTTTTTTAAGGCCTTTTTTAAGGTTTTCAAGGACCGTGGAAACCCTGTTGTATAGAATGTAAAGAAACCTATACGTTTGCTTTGACAAAATTTACTTATCTCCAATTTATAACATATTAGAACAATTAAAGCATATAGGAAACATAATACAGTATTTCTACCAAAAGTAGCACAACTCGGGTGTTTTAAACTAAAATTTACAAACTTATGAAAGCTAATCCTTACAAAATATTAACAATTCGAACACTATTAATAATTTAAATCCTCTGCTAACACATACCTGGACCAAATGCACAAAACAAGAAATGATTGAACAGCGTAGCATGTTGTGTTCTCCACTGTCAGCCCATAATTGAGGTAGATATCGCATCAGGGATTCTGCATAGGGGCGTACATCAGATCCCATGCGTTCAATTATAAGCGACAAAACATGAAGGACTGACATCTAAAAAAGTATATAAGGTAATTTAGAAAAGAAAAAAATTAGCAATAAAACAGAGTATATGGGAAAACACTGCAACTAGCAATTATAACTTTTTGACTTAAAACTACTTGCATATTTTAGTAGCTTTAATTCAAAAAGTTAAGATTGCTAGTAGTAGTTTGTTTCCTAATAAAGTAAGCCAAACTCTATGGATCCAGGTATTGAGTTGAATTGACTAAAAATGAGGTAATTGGAAAAACTATTTGATTTCCACATTTGCTCATAGTTTATGACACACTAACAGGTACTGTATGTAATTTTTATGGTACTAAATATGTACTCGCAACCAAATCAATTGCAGTGTTTTTGGAGTCATAAGATAACTAAAGTAATCTATCCATTCATTTTGTTGCTTGAAATCACACATCACGTTCTCTCAGTAGTTCATTGATTGTCATTTTATGCAATTTTATTAATATTGTCTTTAAGTTTTCACGGGATTTTTTCTATATTGTAGCGTGGAAGTTAGCAGGATAGGATGCAGAACACCACCATGCTGTAATCGATGGTTGGCATGCTAAGCGGCGCGGTTCCAGGTTAACTGCAGAGGGAACTTCAATTGAGGATTTCCAAGGAATGGATCAACAATGTTTTGGGAATGATTGCTTTTAAAATTGGAATCCACTTTTTGCGACATTATAAGACAAGCATGCCATGGAATGTTCTGAATGCTTTTGTGAAGGTACCCTACTCAAACAATAAATTGAGCAATCTTGGCCACCTGTTTTCTTTACTGTGTTTGAAAAAATATTACTATAGGTCCTCTGAGACTGAGGCCAAAAGAAATTCTGCTCATTTTGTAGATTTGTATAACCTTAAAAATACATAACTTGACATTTATAAGGTTTTTTTTAAAAAAATACATTTCCAATTAGAGTTGTATTTCTCATAAAAGCAAGATTAAATCTAATGAATAATATAGTTACCTTTAAATCACATTCTTTTACCCCTTTTAACAGCACAAAAAGAGCAGTGATACTGCTTTCTAAAAACTGGAGAAAATATTATTATTAGTACTCTAATAAATAACAAGTTATGCATACATCAATTAAACCTTCAGTTTTTAAGTTTTAAATTATTTTACACAGAATATACCACACTATGAATTTGACAGAAAGAAATAAGTCTATACTGTTATGCAAATTTTAAAATAAAAAAAATTCAATGTAAAATTAGACCAAAGAATAATTTTAAATTTTAAAAATGTGTACTTACTGGTTGGAATTGATCTGCACTGAATTCAAAATCATCCACAGGTAAACACAAAGTTAAGGAAATTAACAAATATGTTGAAATATAGACAATTTATAATTTATAATTAACCAGAACAAGATATAGCACAAGAATCAAAATAAAAAGTACTTGAAAAATATAATGAAATATCAGCCTTTTGTTTAAAAAAAAAAGAAATTTACTTTTTAGCCTATTTTATACTTAAACTTAAATAAGCAATAACTTCGAAAGTTAAATATATCGCAAAGTTTTAAAAGACAAATTGAAATGTCCAGTATAACTTCAGAAGGGCACAAAAAATGGCTATTAACTGTTACTCAATAATATATTCATTACATACATTATATACTGTAGTACAACTGTTTTGACTACAGGCCACTGAAGCAAGTTGCACTAATTTAAAGAAGCTCTTTTCTTAATATACATTCTAAATTTCATGCCAAATATATCTGAACATGAGAGTCGAAGCTAATTAATTACAGCTCCTTCAAGCACTACATCATCCAAACTTTTTTTGCAATTTAAACTTAGGATTAGCAAGTGTGAAAAAAAAGAGCTTAGTGGAAGTACATGCTAAGTGACAAAAATGTGAAACTGAGAAAAAGAAGTTTTTCGCTTGCCTTTAGATAAATTAAAAACGGCACTTACAGATGGTAAAAAGTATACTTAAATTAAAATTTATGAAAGAGGATAATTTTGTTCTTTTTAAAGAATGGGACAATCTGTTCAATTAACATGAATATCTCAAATTTTTCAAAAATGTCACTTAGCACGTTCTTCCACTCAGCCTTTCAACTGTAGTCTGGCACTTACAGAAGTTAAAAAGTATACTTAAATTAAAATTTATGAAAGAGGAGAATTTTGTTCTCTTTAAAGGAAGGGACAATCTGTTCATTAACATGAAAATCTCAAATTTTTCAAAAATGTCACTTAGCACGTTCTTCCACTCAGCCTTTCAACTGTAGTCTGGCACTTACAGAAGTTAAAAAGTATACTGAAATTAAAATTTATGACAGAGAAAAATCTTGATCTCTTTAAAGGAAGGGACAATCTGTTGATTAACATGAAAATCTCAAATTTTTCAAAAATGTCACTTAGCACATTCTTCCATTAAGCTCTTCAACTGTAGTTGACAAATCCCATAAACTTGAAACATCACAAGGATATCAACTTTGAGAGCAGTCGCAGCAGCCAGACGCACAATGAGATTGTCTTCGTTTCGCAACAACTGCAAGATCACTTCGTACAGCAGGGGCCTCATTTCTGGTGACAGCTTCACCCCAACCCATTGTCCAATCAACCAGATGACTCTTCGTCTTATGATGTAATACCTTATTGGAAATTTTAATTTCATAAATTATATTATAAGGCATATAATTTTATGAATCAAAATAAAATGATCATACTTAAACAGATGGTTATGGCAAAACTCAAGGAAGAGTCATATTTGTAACTTTAAAAAAAAGCACATTTAGAGGAGATGCCAATAGAACGAAGTTGAAATTTAATAACATTTAATTTTTAAAAAAAAATTAAAGTTAATGGAGGATTGAAAAAAAAGTTTGTAAAAAGACTCTTAATAAAAAAATAATAATCTCATCATTGATAAGGACTTTCCATTGTTTACAAACTAGACTTTTCAACAAACAAATATTCACCAAAATTTTCATCATTAATATGAATCTAATCATTGTATAATATAAATTGTAATGTAGCAGCATTTAATTTTAGCTTTAATTTTTACTTGTGGATATATTTTAGTATCACACTATCAAAAAGAGCAGTTTTAAAAGCAGTCATAACATACATTAGTTAAAAAATACTCAATTTTTAATGACTTTACAGACATTTCTTCCTTATTTTTAACTTATATGAAAGTAGCTAAAGTAATCTTGGAATAGCTCATAATAAATTTTAAAAATATATAAAACAACATAATAGTTTCATTTACAAATTTATCTTAAATTTGTTGTTAGTGACACATTCTTAATACCTCTTTATTAAATTTTATTTTCATTGTAAATGATTGCAAATTAAATTCATTTTTAAAAATTAATCAACATAAGTATTTATAATCAATATTAATGTATTGTCCTAATGTTCAGAAATAATAACTATAGTATAAGGTTATTAGTTTTGTAAATGGAAAATTAATTAGCAATACAGCAGACATGTAAAATAAAAAATATAAGAGATTTAAAATTAAATACCCTGGATCTTTGATGGTCAATTCAGAAATAAGAACGTTCGTAAACCAGTTATCAAAATCTACTTCATCATACAAATCAAATGCAGCTAAACCAACAGCATTATAAACTGCAAAATAAGACAAAAAATAATGACATTTTTAAAAATTATTTACATTTACTTACTAAATATTTAGGTAATACATAAGGAATAAATAAACACAAAAACAACAAAAATACTTAAATTACAGTCGAACCCCAATATAATGAACCTGCGATATAGTGATCCCTTGCTTGTAGTGAACCTTTTTAGTGGTCCCGTCCGAACCCTTATTGAGTTAATGCTATTTTACATGGATGTAGTGAACTGCTTAGAAAAGGAAAGTTTGGTTATAGTGAACCCAGATTTGCCTTCCTTAATACTAATACTTTTTCTTCAGATAGTTATATTTTATGTTTTATAAGAGGCTAGTGGAAACAAGATGACAATCTTAAACAGTGTGTCAAACTTCAACTTTGTTGCACTGAAACTAAACCTGTTTCATAGTTAACAAGAAACATACCTCTTCGAACGGTCTGGGTTCCAGGAACCAACCTTTCTTTTCAACCCACTCATCCCCTCCCAACCTCACACACACTTTCCGATTCCTAGAAGACGTGTCTAGTCCAACTGTTATTGTAACCTACCCTACCACTTTTGGAATTCAATGAAGCAATTCATCTCCTGAGTCCCCAACTGTACTATTTTTTTTAAATACCCAATTCTCTGTCATTTAACATGTAGTCCTTGGTCACTTTCTCATTTCCTTATGAAAGATACATTTTGAATAAGAAGAAACTATCTTGACAAAAAAAACATGACTCGTGTAAAGAGAAAATTTTTCACATTCGAAGATAACCAGTTAATAAGGATATATGCAGATTTGTTCTTTATCCAACTACAGTTTCTAACACATTGAAAAAATCCGCTCTCAACTATCGTTATTAATTTTAGATAAATAATTAAAAAATGTAATTAATATTAATTTAAATACATATCAGTTTTTAAATAATTTTTCAACTATATTGTTTCAAGATTTTATTTTAAGACACACAAGATTTCATTTAAGACACACAAAACCATTATCATATTTTGAAGCCATATTTGTATAATTTTTATTTCCGCAAAATTGGCTAGAGAACCAAGTGCAGGTTCCAAAGGGAGTTCACTATAGTGGGGTTTGACTAACATTTTTTTTTTCAGATTAAGATTTTTAAAGCTAATGTTTAAAAAAGAAAGATATATCACTACAGTAAATAAATGAAATCAGAAGATTTACTAACTTGCATCTTTCCTTAAAATATCCATGAAATCTCTAGTACCATTATTTTGAACATTCTTAGTCATTTCTACAAGGAGTGGAGTTAATAAGTTTCGAAAATCGTGAAACAATGTTAGAAAGAATACTTCTGTACAAGGCTGGAAATAAAAGAAGAATTTGTCAGACATATTTGAACACAAATTTATATTTTAATGCTGAGAATCAATCTTAGGCCTAGCTAGTAAAAAAATGTAATTATGAGTCCTTTACAGGCTTACTTAAAATATCGTTTTTTTATATCCTACATATAAATATAGAATTAAAAACCACACGAATAACAAATATTTCAACATGTCAATAGAATAAAAAATTAAATAATTAATTTAAAACTTACTCGCAAACTAAATTTCCATGATTCACCACTTTCTTCTGAAGCTAGATTTTTAAATAAAAATATAATTCAACAGCATAACTGGTAGATTTAATATCATAATAAGAAAACACATATGGGGATGACATGAACTCTTTAATTTATATATACATGACAAAAAAATAACATATAATAAATCAACTGACAATATTAAAAGTCCACAAAGTTTTATAACAGAAATTTGTGAAACATAGTTAATAAATAGTTTATTTGGTTCTTTTAAAATGATTAACAAATTGTTAATTTTGTAATGAAATGAATTATATATATTTTTTATCTAGTGCTGCCTTTATTAAAACTTAAAACATGAATACTTAAAGTTCATCCTAATGAATGTGGAATGTAAATTTCTAAAAAAACACAATAAAAAAGACATTCCAAGCCGGAATTGTATATAAACTTAAATAAATCCAAACTTTAATTTTAAAAAAAGTAATAAAACTTATTTAAGAGATTAGTATGAAGGAATATTTATAATTGAAGAAGATGAAGGTTAATAGAGAAAAGTTCTGAAGTATGAATTGTGTAAATACGAATAATAATAATGTAAATTGAATAATAATACTGAGACCACAGTAAAGTCTAAAAAATGGTACATTCTTTATTTAAAATTTCTTTTTTTGAAACAAATGGATTCAGAAGTATGTTTTGCATTAAAAAAAAAAAATTATTATTTTATTTTTTGCAGGGGAGCATATCAATTTTAAAAGAGTTGGGGTCATAAAGTGTTACGAATTCACATTTCAAAATATCAAAAATTGAATACAGTTCAAAATGACACTATTTTGTTTGTGATATGGAAATATAGAAAAATTATCTGTGGAATGAAACTTTTAATATTGTATAGAATTTTAACATTTAAGAATTTATAAGCAAAATCCAAACTTCCTCCTAATGATTTCAATTGGACCAATATTTAGGGCAATAAATAACTAAACATGGCAGTTTTGAAACCGTTCAGTACATAACTGTGATTAAATAAAGTGCAATATGACATAATTGTTACCATTTGTTGTCATTTTTCCCATGTCATGTTATAACTAGCAATATAGGTTTGCACAGAAGTTAATTAATGAAGTGGATCCTTTTTTATATGATAGAAATAACCTATTATAGTTTTGAGCCATACTTCAATTAGATAGCTATGTGGGGAATAAAATTTCCATTAAATAATTTAATTGTGCAAAATATTGAAATTAAAAGAAAAAACTTTTACGAAAAACATCTGTACTACGTTTTTTTTATATAATAAAATATTGATACTGGCTATCAAAAAGCAGACAACTTATCCAGTTTCTCTATTATAAAACCATTATTTTTTTTTCACTATAAAACAAATTATGAAGTAACAGGATATGCAAACAAAAATGCATGTCAGATTCAGAAGGAAATTACACATGCTTCAGTGAAAGAGAATAAAATATAAATAAGTAGGACATATAAATCATCAATTTGCATTGACTTAAAGCAAGGATAGAATATTCTTACCAAACTCTTCAGGACTGCTTTCCCAGCTGGTAATATCCTCTTCAGACAATAAGAAGTACCTTGTCATCAGTTGTTCCGTGATCTCTTTCAGAACAGGGTAGGTGAAAAAATCAACTTTAATTTGGTAAGCTTCTCGGGTCAAAACATTTTTGGTATCTAAACAAAAAAAATTATAATCAAACAAAAATTACACACCATGTAAGACCATTTGTTTTGTTTTTCCAGTACAATAATTTTAATATAAATCAAATTGAATGTACCTTCTATAATTTTTGCTGGTTTATACTCTTGGCACAGGAGAATACCTTTGATTAAGTTTAGAAACTGGACTATAAGCCTTTCAAAAAGACGATCTGTAAAACATATAATAGTAACAATTGTTACATCTCTTCAAATTTTTAAAATATTGAAATACACATTTTTATAATTAAGAAAGGTTTTTTTTTTTTAAAAAAAAAAACGCCTTCAGAAAAAACTTTTTTAATTTTATTGTTAATATATAATCATGCAACTATAAAAACATTTTTAAAGGATATTTCGTCAAGCAGGCCATATCTGGTTAAATCACTGAAATCTTAAAGATATCAGTAGAAGAATACTTCTTATTGTCAAAGGAATCATTGTAAAATAGAAATACTAAAATATTAACTATTGTTTCAATAATTATCTTATACATAATACATAAATAAAACACTAAATTCCGACTGAAGGAAAAGCAAGTTTTTATTAAATCATTATAAATTAAAAAATAAAAACAAAGGAAAGTTTGAATTATTGCTTAGTTGCTGTCATGAACATTTCAAAATATCAAATTAACAGCTGATTTTTTAAAATACATTTTAATGCATTAAATCGAAAAATATACTTCATGCAGTAATATAAAACATTAAATTAATCACTACAGTGCATCACAATATTGTAACATTGCATTAGCAAAACTTTGAAGTAGTTTTATAGTTATTAGTAACAAGGTTGCTTTAACCAAGCTTAGATGTAATAATCCTTCACTAATAATAATGTGCAGCATTTGACATTAAAAGTTTATAAAAGAACAAACCTTGAAACTCTTTATTAAAGCAAAATGTCACACAACATTCCAGTGTTGGCCGAATCATAGGCACAAAGGCAAACGGCTGGAATTCCAAAACATCACGCAACTGTAAAATAACAAACATAGAAAAATTCTAAACCGGATGTCAAAAATTATGAACGCCAGACATGTAAATTTGTAAAAATTCTTCCCTATTACAAAAGCATATTATTAGCCTAATATAATATTAAGAAAAGGAACATGGTACTATATAATCGATTGAATAAAAATTATTCATTGAACAAGTTATACACTGTGATTCAAAAATTTAGAAAATGACATCTTTTAGCTGTAAAATTTAGAATTGTGATAGTACATTACAAAAGCCCCCTAAACATAGTACAAACATAATTTGAAATACTACAATTGAAACATAATTGTTAATACGAAATTATGCTAATTTAAAGTAATTAATTGTATAATTTTGCATTTTTATTGATGAATTGTATTTTTTATATGATAAATTAAATATTATGATATATGATATTAAAAAAAACATAATATCCAGGTGAACTAAAAAAAATCAATAACAATATTGGTTAAATTTTACCAACAAACAATATAGCCTCTTTAAATTTTGATTAAAATCATATTTGCATCAAATGTACAATTTAACATCTCTAAATACGAACCGAATGCATACAATTCTAAATTTACAGCTAAATGACGTCATTGACTAAACTTGTGCGTCGGAGTGTAACACCAGTCTAAATGTATATAGCATAGCTGTCCAAAAAAAAAAACAATAAAGCTAATCTCCTGACTGTGAGTTGTAAAAATAGCTACAGTATCAAGACATACTTTTCGGACAGTTGAGGTCAAAGAATTGAGCTTCAAAATCTCCTAGTAAAATATTTATGTTCCTTGTAAAATTTTAACTATTTGCCATTATTTATTGATTTAATAAATGTCTATCAAACTAACAGGTAAAATATTTTGTATATTCTAATGGTCTTACAATTAAACTAAAACAAAATAGCAAGCTATAGTAGCAAGAGCAAGCAAAACTATGTAAAATTCTAGGTACGTTAGTTTTTATGCATTAGGTTCCTATAAAAGCAATATGAATTATCTTAAAACATCATGTAAAATCAAGCATCTACTTACAACTTTAATTAGTAATACCAAATACTTTTCTGAAACTTCAAGCAGCTGATTATGACTTTTTAAATAAGACCCTAAAATATAATAAACATATTTATTCAATATTATTATGCATGCATATATCAAATACGGAGTTTTACATAAAATATGTTTACAACTAGTTACTTACTGCAATCCAAAAAAGGCCCAATTTGTTGAAAGATCAGAGTTAAGAAATTAACAGCTTCAGGGTCCTTTGAACAGTCTTTAAATCCGTTTACCACTAATTTCCTTAAAACTAATAAAATAAAATGTATATATATTTAAAATATTACTAACACATACCGAATATAGTACATTCAAATAAGAAATAGCTGTTGAAGTTATGAAAAAAGTCATTATACACCTTCATCTACTCTTTCGAATATCTTAACTCTAATTGAAACATACAAATAATGTTGTCCTATTCTCCACTACTATTGTAAAATTATACAATATCAGGGTTGTCAAAAACCCGGGTTTTTTCATAAAAACCCCAACCCACTTGGGGTTTTGAGGGTTTTTTTAAGGGTTTTGGGTTTTTTTTCAGGGTTTTAGGTGTTTTTTCAGGGTTTTTGGGTTTTTTCATGTATTTTGGATATTTTTGTCTGGGTTTTGTGGTTTATTTAGAGAAGTTTTAATTACTTGTAAAAAAAGGTAAGAACTATACCAAAACCGAGCTTAAGTTTGCAGCAGAGAAATGTACTAGGCGGAGGAATCTGCATAAACAACGCTGCTGGCGCCGAAATTTGGCCTGCTTCTATTGGCTGCTCCTTCAACCCTGATATTCGTGCGTCCTGTTACGTCAAAATCGAAGGGAAATATAATTAAAATAACACTCTAACTGAAGCTAAACTAATAAAAATAATAAATTTATATCTTGAAATAACCAATAAATTTGTTTATTGAACGTGAAATACCTTTTTGTATTCGATTATCGCACTCAAAAATGAGAACTATTTACCTTTCTTCTCGTAGAACATTTGTATACTGCAAGCTTAAGGTCGGTTTTGGTATAACAGAACAAGCAAAAAAATTAGTCAGGTCGCTTAAATCGAAAGGAATAAAAAAAAAATGGTAGACGTTGTTAAAGAATAAAGAAACTGGTTTCAGGAATGTTGCAATTTAAAAGAGAATAATTTTAAAAAACTGGATAATTGCATAAAGAGATAATGAAGAATGTTGCAATTTAAATTTATAAATGATTATCTAGAAGGTATGCACACCTCGTGACCAGTTTCCACTGAAACAATTCAATGATTTTACTTACGGCCCACTCCTAACTACTATGTTACCAACCTGAAAGCATGCTCAAAGTTGGGCTCTCTCTGCCCATGTTAATAAAAGAACTAACTTCTGCCTTATATTGCATATAGTTAAAAAAAGATTATTTATTAAAATTAATAATAATTCAATGCAATAAATTCAAGAATAAAGAAAGTAGTTGGTCACAAAACATTAACTAGTACTTACTTTTCAAAGTAACAAATGAGTTTTCTAACAATTGTTTCCGCTTGGGGGAATCTCTGCTTACTTCTTCCAGAAACATTTTACTGTAGTTAATCCATTGATGAAAAACGTTGGTGAATATTGTTGTAGTAAGCTGTTGAAAATAAGGTCTTATGAAAGAAAAAAAACACTAAACGCATAACCATCCAGAAATACATATTTCCCCACACTTCATGAAGGAATAATAAAAGAGAAAAATAACACTGTGTCACTAGTACAATATCTTACAAAAAAATAGTAATTAATATACAAAACAAGTGCATTTAGACTCTGGTATTTATAAACTATTTCAACGTTCAAAATATTTTAATTCAATGACACAATATCTCCCACAAAAAAAAAAAATACTGATTCCATTTTGGCCTACAAAACAAGGGGCAATGAAATGCACTGTAGCAGATGTTGGTCAGGTGAATGCTAAAACCTAATGTTTAGTTTTAAGGCAAGATTGGTGCTCATTTTACAATCTAACTTAAGATATGAGAAGCTGAGAGAGCCCTGTTAAATCAAGGATTCTACTGAAGTCATACAGAGAAAAAAAAATATTTAACAAAACTACACTCCTTGCCAACCTAACTTGGGTAAAAACAAAGAGTAAAAGGCAGAGGGAAAAGTGTGATTGGTCTGTTAGTTAGAAACTATTGCAAGGTAATATTTGCATACGAAATGATCTGAATACAATTTAACTAAAAAACACTTTTCATTCTGATAAAATTGCCAAATTTTCTCAAATAATATTTAAATCTGTTAGACCTTAAACGAAATTAATGCTAACATGTTTTCTGGATGGATTCACAAATAATGTATGGAACTCTTTACATGCGCAAAAGTATCTTCTCCATAGCATATATCTATTTACCTAACTTAGGTTAGCAAGGAGTGTACTATTCTCCACATGTTTATCTTTCTAAATGGTCTGGAAATGGGCAAAAATTTATATGTTTGTTTTCTTTTTAAAATTTTTTAATATTTTTAACAAAAGATTTGTTTAAAAAATCAGAGCAAAAGAAACACCACTCGCATCTATTTATAAGCTTGGTTACATCATCAAACTAAACAACCAATGAGATTAAATATGAAATGTTTATGCAACATTGAGTGTGATTACATTATAAAGATGATGCAATATGAAATAAGGTATTATATCATACAAAGGCTGATGCAACGTGAATATGATATTTCAACAAAACATTTAAAACTTAATTACCTGGTAAAATATTCTTCTATCTGCTGTCAAGCGCTTTGACGACAGGGCTTTGACAACATGGTGCATTGATAGCAAGGCCCTTGCCTGATGCAGTTCATCTACTGATTGGGTAATGCTTAAGAGCGCAGTGAACAAATCAGGCCATTCTTTTGGAAAATCAAACCGGGCGATCTTGGAAATAATGACAGAAAACTGGAGAGCAATCTGCAAATACAAGCATGTCACCTAATTGATAATTTTTAAAAACAGAAACATACTAACATTAAAGAAGCATTACATGTAAAATCAATATCTACATAACTGTTAATTTAAAATAAGCAATTAAATATTTATGCTATGATATTTTTTCGTGTGACTAGATACAGATATTGGGATAAAAAAAATTATGTTTGGTACAGCTATGATATAATAGCTATTTGGTCAATTGACAACTTTTAGCAAGCTTGAAAATATTACATAGGGCTGCTATACCTATTGAGTTGTATGAAATACGAAGTACAATGTTTACCATTAGGGCATCTTCATTTTTTAACATAACCCAAACTCATAAATCAAGAGTGGATATTATATTTTAGCTGTTTCAGAAGTTTTTATGACATAAGCTTCTTTTATAAAGCAAACATATTTATTTTAAAGAAATTTTAAATAGGTATAAAAATTAGACAATTATAGTAAGTGTTTAAATTTAAATAAATCCATTAAGAAAAATAAATGCCTTCAAATTGTTTGAATAAAAAATTGAGTTTATATAATCATTCACCAAAAAATATGATTTAAGTCCTCATATGAAGTTTTTATTGGTATGTGAAAGTTGAGAAAACATAACAAAATGCTTATATTTCTTTAAAAACTTAGAACAAAAATAAGTTTTAAAAAATAATTACTTGATTGATAGGTTCATTAAAGCATGTCAGCAACCTTTGTTTTAAGGCTTCTTTTTCATCATTTGCGATTGCACTATAATAGACAGTGATAGATTAAATAAATTTCAAGGCAAAACATAGTGTGGTTTCTAATAAAAACTGTATGCTTACTTTGGTGCAGTCTTTCTCCAATAGCGATCAACTCCATTTTTAATGCACAAAACCGAAAGCCATCTTATATTTACATCGACATTTGTATCACAGGCTATGTTCTGGAAGGCAGAAAGATCATTAGATGAATATATATGATTTATTTCAAACAAAGATTTAAAAAAAAAATGACTTTTAGCTCATCTATACTCAGGTCCTTACCATCACCTAGGCACTGCTTTGGGTCCATGATTATACAGGGTGGTAACAAAATCCTAGAAAAAAAGTTCCCTGATATTTCCATGATTTCCCTGATACTTTCGCCAAAATTCCCTGATTTTACAATTACCTAGAAAACATGTGATACACACAATTCAATGCAGTACAGAAAATTTAATCTAGATATAGCGGGAATTAAGACTTTCCGGATTATAGGTTAGCCTACCTAACTTTTCTACATTTCCGATAATCTGAATTTAGAGGAATCATGTGATCAGAGAATCATGTTATAACATGATTCGTGAGAGAGATTCATCCTTCCACCAAGATTGGTCCTTCAATGAAATCGGATCAAATAGAATATATATATTTTTATCAATTGTCCGTTAGTAGTGATCCCAAGAACCTAAACCTGCTGTTTAAGTACTCCAAAATGAAAAAAAAATCCCTAATATTTTGCAAAATTTAAAAAATTCCATGATAATTCCCTGATATTTCCAGAATTAAAAAGTTCCCTGAGAATTCCCTGATTTCCAGGTTCTGTTACCACCCTGTTATAGGGGCCCCCAAAATGGGCAAAATTTTGTTTCCCCACCTCAAAATTATGTTTGCTTTTATAACAAAATCAATTTACGAGGGATTGTCATTGCCAGTCCTATAGAGCATTAGTTTTGGCATCACAATTTCCGCAAGTGTTGCTTTGCCATGTTAGCCCTTTTTTTTTTCCCAGGTAAGGAAATCAACATAAATTCGAACTGAAACAAATTTGAAACGAAAATTTTATCTAGATATTTAATTACATATTAGTGAAGTTTTAAAATACAGAAAATATACAGCGAATGATACAACTACTTTAGAACTTAGTCAATTAATAATTAAATAAGCGAATGTTATTTTCTTTTCAATTTTGTTTTAAATGGATGTTATGATGATTCCATACCTGGTGAAAATGGGTTAACATAGCAAAGCAATTCATTTGCACAAGTTGTGATTTCAAAACTAATGCATTAGATCTATGGGATTGACAGTCCCTCTTATATTAATCATATTTCATTTTTCTACAATGATAAGCACCCAAACTTTATAGTTTTTTTGGGTTTTTTTTGTTAATATTTTATTTGACAATGGACTTTTCTTTCAAAGGTCATAACTTTGCAATATGTATATTAAGTAACAATGTCGTTCAGAAAAGGGCCCTCAAATGTCTCTGGCTATAGGGCCCCAACTTGTTATGGTGAGCCTTGTTTATACTGCATTTTAAGTACAGGGTGTTTCATAATTGACCGGAATAGGAATTGATGCAATTCCGAAATATTGAGCCGGCCCCTCCGAAAAATAGTAAAAAGCCAATTGATCACGGGTTTTGGTCGTGGTTGCATACTTGAACTAGGGCAGCACGAGAATGTGTTGACGAAGGGATGCATTTGTTTTGAGTTCGGTTTGGTTGAATCGACATATTGCCTAGTAATTTTACAATTTGCAGATTCTGTTACATCACAGTTCCTAAAACAGCTAAAAATGATTAATAACTACGAAAATGGAATTTTTGTGTTTGGATTTCGATTTAAATAATTTGGTGTGTTTCAAATTCGAGCTGGATGTTTGAAAATTGGAAGGAGCTAAACGTTTTGCGATAGAAGTGTACAGTTTGTCGAAATGTGCATGTGTTGGGACCAATTAGTTCCATAGTAGGGTAGAGACTGAACCTACCAATCGCACCATCTACCAACACGGAGACAATTTAGGGTGTCATGTGGGGATCGATGGCCGAGGGGTTTGGATCGCAGGCCATATCGCTAGCAGTCCGCGCGCTGTAAAGGGTACTACCCAATTTTTTTTTCAAAATTAAATTAAAGGGTGATATAAAGTTTAGCTTTCACATTTAGAACAAAAGAGGCAATTTTACCCATCTACTTTACTTATTGCAAATGATATATAAAAGTACTAGCTTTATAAACCCGGCGTTGCACGGGTGTACCCTTAATAACGGATATTTTTTTTATGTAAACAATTATTTTATACCAATTGATCCCTTCCCCACTGGCCAGTACTCCATCGGTAAATTATAATCGCTATTCAAGTGACACCTACGACATAAAAAGAATATTTTAATAAAATTTGGTAGCTGTACCTTCAGTAATTTTGGCTAGGCGTTGAGTGAGTCAATCAGTGAGTTAGGACTTTGCCTTTTATGTATATAAATTGAATTTAAGAAAGAAAATCCATAAAAATTGCTTATTTATAACACTTAAAATTGAACTAAAAGCTGTGCTAAATGATTTTTGTCTAAGATATATAAATAAATCTTGTGTGGAAAATGGGCTCTAAGTAACAATTTTTTGTAAAAAAACGACTTT
Organism: Hylyphantes graminicola; assembly: GCA_023701765.1. NCBI lineage: Eukaryota > Metazoa > Arthropoda > Arachnida > Araneae > Linyphiidae > Hylyphantes > Hylyphantes graminicola. The sequence goes on from CM043113.1 coordinate 53,283,810, forward strand.
TCCACATTTTTTATCGAAAAAATAAGAACAAATGTCAAAAAAATATTTCTATTTCCACTTTTTGTCAAATACTAATTATACTTCTGATTGAAAATCAAAATGTCGTGCTTGTAAAATAAATAAACTACAGCTTGGCAACTTGGCTCAATATGACATGAACATTTGGCTTCAACAAAACAGAACCATGACGTCAGTGTAGCGAACAGTCACCAGATTCACCTGATTGGCTGATGGGAAAAGTGTCGCGAGGAGTCGGGGAATATTTAAATCGCCTTTCTGCTGAAAGCGTGTGCTTTTCATTAATCTCCAGCTTGCTGTGAAGATATGGTTTATTCTTTAGAGGAGAGGATTTTTTTGGTGTTGGAATTTCACCGCCTAGAACACAATGTTAATGCAACAAAACGGAGTTTCAAAAAGAAGTTTAATGTTACCAAAGGACCAAAATTCGACACAATAAGGATGCTGTTTGAAAAATTTCAACGAACTGGGAACGTGAATGATGAGAGAGCTGGATTTGTCGGGAGAAGATTTTCGCAAACAACCACTGCTAATGCTCAGCTGGTGGAAACAGTAATACGAAAGCAGCCTTGTATATCCGTCCGCCGTGTTGCAACTACGGTTCAAATCAAGCCAACGTCGACGTATCGTCTCATGCGGCAGGGCTTGCACATGTTTCCATACAGAATTCAAACTCGGCAACCTCTCACCGCTGCTTCAATTAATTCACGGGAGACATTCGCTAACGATATGGTGCAAATGATTGATGTTGGTGATATAAATGTAGACAACATTTGGTTTTCGGATGAAGCCTACTTTCAGCTGGATGGCTACGTTAATAAACAGAACTGGCGCATATGGGGAACAGAAAACCCCCATGTTGCAGTTCCATCATCTCTGCATCCACCAAAAGTAATGGTTTGGGCCGCCATTTCGTCCAAAGGACTCATTGGCCCCTTTTTCAGAACCGGAACTATTACTGCCCTCCGCTACCTAGAGATTCTTCGTGAATTTGTGGCGATTCAAAATGCCTTAGATGACGCTGAAAGCACTTCGTGGTTCATGCAAGACGGTGCCCGACCCCATCGCACGGCCGACGTGTTTAATTTCTTGAGCGAACATTTCAATAACCGTGTGATTGCATTGGACTATCCCACACATACAGGAAGTGGTATGGATTGGCCTCCTCTTTCACCAGACTTGACCCCCTGTGATTTCTTTCTGTGGGGATATTTAAAAGATCAAGTGTACCGTCGCAATCCCGAAACAATTGAGGAACTAAAGCAATACATCTCTGCTGCATGTGACGCCATCCCACCAGAAATTTTCAAACAGGCGGCCGGTAATTTTGCTCTAAGACTGCGTCACGTTATTGCTGCTAATGGCGGATATGTAGAAAATATCGTAGTATGAGTAAACACATAATTTCACCCACCCTATATTTTCGTTTGTTTTCAACTTTATTTGCAAACACATGAACAAATTTTTGAAGGGTCGATTCTTTTTTAGGATCGACCCATAAAAAACAATAGCAGAACCACTACACATACATGCACCGTTAAGCCATACAAACCCTCCTTCTTTGTGCTGTTTACTATTTTTTTCCTTTTATTAATATAAATAAGCAGGTGCCCGGATGTTGTAATGGTTTGGATCGCAGACAATTACGCTAGCAGTCTGCGCGCTGTAACGGGTGCGATTCCCGCCTTCGCCCTGGGTGTACTTCCTTTCTCTGTCAGTAATAAGTCCTTCTGTGGTTGTCTTACTTGACGAAATCTTATAAGCGGGTGCCTCTGGAGCTGCTGGGTCCGGGTTCGAATCCCGTTCAGGCATGGATGTTTGTGTTTGTCGAGTATATGCGGAGTACGTGCTCGTAAAATCTGTTGGGTCCGAAAGTCCTGTGGGCGGTCATTGCGCAGTTCACCATGGGTACAGGTCAATGGAGAAAATTTCCCTACCCTTCAGGGACATGTCTAAATTGCGGAGGTGGCGACAGATGGCAACATCTGTCATAAGTGTTTGTGTGTGTCTTGTGCTGTCCTACTTGACGATGGTTTATAAGCGGGTCCTTGCGACCAAGCACACAAGCCTGAAAATATATGTCCACCAACCAACCAACCAATAAGCGGGTCTCTGATCATGCACACAAGCCGGAATATATATGTACATACCTACCCAGCATAAATATGAAAAATACAATAATTGTTATGTTTAAACTGATGGTCAACATCAAGTTTTTTTTAACAATAATGCAACAACCTATCAAAATGAACAGCATCCTAATTTTTTTTTTTTGAAAACTAGTTGAACCTGTAATTTTTATCAGATGTAAATTCAAACAAACCAAACTAAAAGTACTACATTCTTGTGTAGCTCCAGTGCAAGATTTCATGCACGACCGAAAGGGCGGCCAATTAGTTAGCCGTTTTTCATTGGCGGGGGCCGGGTAAATATTTAGGAATTGCGTCCTATACTATTCCGGTCAATTATGGAACACCCTGTATTAGTAGTTATCTCTTGTTAAAGGTTCTCTCTTGAAATGTTTATTAAATTAATTTAAAAGGAAAGTCTTCGTTTTGCATTTGTATTAATTAAAAATGCATATTTTTACTTAAATAAGTAAGATAACAAACTGTTTTGCTGAATATTACGAAAATTTAAGATTAATACGCATCAACTAATAGTGTTGCTAAAGGATTTTATTTAAAGTTATTTATTTACCAGTAATATTGAGTAAAATCCTCGTTCAGTCTCCCAGCTTTTCAACTGTCGTTCGGCTATTTTTAAAAGCTCAGCATTTTGACTAGATGCTTTTGTTAGAGCGTCTAAAACAATATGATAATGATTATCCATGTCTGCTTCGAACGTAAACAAATCTTAACATCAGATGAGTAATAAAATAATTAAAACTTAAATTTCCAGTTGAGGATCAAAACATGATAATATATCTGTATTTACAATTTTGCTATTTCATTTGGCAAAATAAAATGTTAAATTTTTTAAAAAATAAATATTTATTCGAGACATTTATATTTCAAAACATTGCTCATCACATGCGATAAAGTTGCTTGGTTGGTATACATATATTTTCAGGCTTGTGTGCTTGCTCAGAGCTCAGAGTATGCTCAGAGAGCCGCTTATAAACCTTCGTCAAGTAAGACAGTCACAACACACACACTCACATGCACACAGATACGTGACAGATGCTGTCATCTATTGCGCGCCACCTCCACAATGTAGACATGTCCCTAAAGGGGAGGGAAATAGTCTCCAGGAACATGTACCCATGCGAAACGACCGCCCAAATTACTTTCGGACCCAACAGATTTAACGAGCACATACTCTGCATATACTCGGTGGGTTTTCAGCGACAAGGACCCGATCGCGGGTCTTCCGATCCGTAGATCAAGCTACTGACCCTAAGGCGCCCCACAGCCCTCATGCAATTAAGTTTGCCGATGGATGATTTCATTTCAGTTCGCTATCGAATAAAGAAAATGGTTTGGTTTGTCAAACCGTTGGTTTGTACACTTGCGTGTGAACTGTGTACATGTAAATATGTTGTTTCGAATCCCAGGTGTGTAGCTACACCACCTCCATGAAGCCAAAAATGTCCAAAATTCCACAAGCAAAAGCGGGTCTCTCGGGATGTCAGAAGTCGTGAACTTCAAGCAATTGAGGATATGTTCGTGGGATGCCTGTTCGCCTCTGCACATGTGGCACTCCGGGAATATTTTCTCACTCTGTTAGAATACAAGACATTTGGTGTGTCCTCTTAAAAAGCGAGAGAGAGCTGTCTGCCGTTTCCTCGGGAAATTGAATTGGTGGCACCATCTTGGACTTCTTCCAAAATACCAAGAGTGGCTGGTGATGTGAGACAACACGGGTAGGGTAGGTACAAATATATTCCGGCTTGTGTGCTTGATCAGAGATCTGCTTGTAAGCCTTCGCCAAGTAAGACAGACACAGAAATAATTTTTACTGACGCTAGCAAAGTAAGTACACCCAGAGCAATGGCGAGAATCGAGCCCGCAACTGTTGCGGCGCGCAGACAACCACTCAGTCATCCGGGCTCCCCAACAGTAGAAATATTTGTAAATACTTCCACGGCCGGGCGGTCATTGCGCAGTTTCCCATGGGTACAGGTCCCTGGAAAAAATTTCCCTCCCCTTCAGGGACATGTCTAAATTGTGGAGGTGGCGACAGATGGCAACATCTGTCATAAGTGTTTGTGTGTGTCTTGTGTTGTCCTACTTGACGATGGTTTATAAGCGGGTCCTTGCGACCAAGCACACAAGCCTGAAAATATATGTCTGCCAACCAACCAATACTTCCACAGCCCCACTCGATCCGTTCCGCAGGGAACGGATCGAGTGGGGCCGTGATACTTCGTTTTCAGTGCTGCCATCTAACGCAAAATATCAATGCTAAGAAATATATATGGGCAAAGAATAAATTTCGAATTTCGAAAACAGCACACAAGAAACGCAATGCAAATCGGCGAGTGATTTTTTTTCTTATCTTTTTTTAGTATGTTGCATAGATATTTTTAAAAACATTTTTATCTCATTATAAATCGACAAAATGATGTAATAGTTATTATGCTATAAGTGTAAAAAGTAATATATTTTAAAACGAGAGAATTTTATTTCACGAGCGTGTGAAAACATGACATGTGTTTTAAAAAAATTAACTATTCACAAGCTCTTCTTTTATAATTACCTGAAAAAAATCCGATTTTTACATTTTATATAATCAATATCAGATGCGTGCAAAAAGTAAGACTTTTTGAAACAGTGAAAAAAAATTTCTTCCAAAAGAAGTGAAAAAAAGTTTTTTTTGTCTCCCAGAAGCAGGGAAAAAAAAGTACATTTTTTCACTCTTATCATAAGATGCCAACATTTGAAGTAAAATTTATATTTCATAATATTCATAAAATCCAGAGGTTTATCGATCTGATGTATTAAAAAGTATTATGCGTGTGAATTATTTTTGAACCAATCATATTTTTTTTCAAGCAATTATAAAAATAATGTATGCATCGCTTGTGAAAAGTAAACTTTTTAAAATATGTGTAATAATGTCACTCGTTTTAAAAAGTGTTACTTTTCACACTTGTTGCATAAATGACTATGGGGTTGTTTCACGGCGAATCTGGCAACACCTCTCTTCCTCAATTAGAATTTCAAAGATGGCGGCCTCCATGCTCGTTTAATTCGAGATAGCCACTCATTCATCAATTCAGGATCAGCATGGGGAAATACGTGTAATGAAACTTTTTTTTCTGCACAATTTTGCGTTAATGAATTATTCGTACAGCCAACAACACAGCAAAAACTTGGCATTTAAAAAAATTAACTTCAATATTCTCAACGAAAACTCACTGCCGAATAACAAAAACAAAACATAAACAGTAATTCTAAATTAGGATGGGTCGGTCCGAAATGAACGGGTCCGATTCTAAAGTTGGTTGGTTGGTAGACATACATTTTCAGGTTTGTGTGCTTGCTCAGAGATCCGCTTAAAACCTTCGTCAAGTAAGACAGACACAACACACTCACCCACATATACACATACGTGACAAATGCTGCCATCTATCGCGCGCTAGTTTCCTAACCGCTGTGCTGCCGGGTCAACACGGTAATTCTAAAGCAGAAACATTAAATTCTAATTGAGGATGACAAGTGTTGCCAGATTCGTCGTGAAACAACCCCATTATAATTACGTGAAAAAAATATCATTGGTTAAAAAATAATTCACGCGCATAATATTTTAAAATAGAACAGATTGATTAATATCTGGATTTTATTAATATTATGAAATAGAAATTTTACTTCAATTCAATTGTTGGCATCTTATGAAAAGAGTGGAATTCTTTTTTTCACTGCTTTTAGGTGAAGAGAAGTAATATTTTTTTACTGTTTCGCGTTTGATATTGAAATCATGATAAATTTTTTTTAAAAAACACGTGTCATTATTTCACTCGCTCGTGAAATAAAATCCCCTCGTTTTGAAAAGTACTACTTTTTACATGTTGCATAATAGTTATTTATGCAACAAGTGTGAAAAGTAATACTAGTTTTTAAAACGAGTGGATTTCAATTTAATTTACGCATGGGATTTGGAAAGATAAAGTTTTATAATCATGAGCAAGAAAAAGTTTTATCATTAAAAAAAAGTTTTTTGAGTTTTAATAGTTTCTCAAAGCTTAAAATAGTTAGTTATGCAAGAAGTGTGAAAAGTAATACTTTTTATAACGAGTGGATTTTATTTCACGAGCAAGGCACGAGCGAGTGAAATAATGACACGGATTTTAAAAAGTTTACTTTTCACAAGCGATGCATACATTATTTTTTATAATTGCGTGAAAAAAATATGATTGGTTTAAAAATAATTCACCCGCATAATATTTTTGAACCAATTATATTTTTTTCGCACAATTATAAAAAATAGTGTATGAAGCACGTGCGAAAAATAAACTTTTTAAAACACATGTCATTATTCCTAATATAAAATCAACTTGTTTTAAAAAGTGTTGCTTTTCACACTTTTGTTGCATAAATAACTATTTTTTCACTGCTTTTGGGTGAAAAAAAGTACTTTTTGTCACTGTTTCAAAAAGTTTAAATTTTGCGCGCGTCTGATATTGAAATAAACAAGTTGGTTTGTTACAGAACCTGTCACTAAAACCGCTTCCACACCATATTTATGCTCACAGGAAACACATTTATTCTACACATCAGAAAGAAATTCGCCTAACAGAGACTTCTAATTTAGAATTGTAAAAGCAAAAATTAACTATTTTCATTAATATACTTTGTCAAATTAAAAATTACTCATTATCGTTTGCTAAATTTGTTTGGAATTCGTGGAATAATGATGCAAATTTTTAATAAATATAATTCTTTTAGTCGCTGGAATTTAATTTATAGTTCGAAAAATATATAATTCGTAAAAATGATGCTTTAAAAATAAAAGAGAAACTTTGCAGATATTTTATGCAAAATTAGAATTCTTTATACATCCTTTTTCATACATGTATAATGAACCATCAAAGAAGTCTATTGTGATATTTCAACAATCCAAACCGAATTATACACATAAATAAATTTTCTTTCAAAGGTTTTATTTTTATTTTAAATAAAGTTTCTCGTACGTTTGACGGAATGGCAACAGTGAAAATATTGAGTGAAAATGGAATTCGCATGTTACTTCAATGTAGATTAAATTTTTAGTTATTTAAATTTTAAATATACTTCTAATTTAAATTTTTTAATGAAATTTGGGATGTAACCTAGCCCGATTTTTTGCTTTAAAATGACGTATTCCAATCGTTTGTGCGACTTTTGGTTCGCTCATTGAATGAAAATGGAATTTGCATGTTATTTCAATGCAGATTAAAATTTTAGTTATTTAAATTTTAAATATACTTCTTATTTAAATTTTTTAATGAAATTTGGGATGTAACCTAGCCCGATTTTTTGCTTTAAAATGACGTATCCCAATTGTTTGTGCGCTTTTGGTTCGCTCTGTGAAAGTGGGTGACGGACAGACGGACAGACGGACTGAACGATTATAAAACATTCCACTTTTTACGTTATAAACGTAATGTGGAAGCTAAAATGTAAAAGTCGGATTTTTTTACCACGCATATATAAAAATAACTATTATGTATTTGTCACCTACTATCGACACTTAATAATAATAATGCTTAATTTATGCTTCACGTTGTGAGTTGCAATATTTCTAGTGGTATTGTTTTTCAATTTTAGTCCTTTTACAAATACCATTTGTTTTTAACAATACAATATTTTCTTTCCTTACTAAAACGAACATTGTGTACAAACTTTTCTTTTAAGCATAAAGATTTTATCGGTTTTTGAATCACGTTAATTTACTGTCAAATAATTTCGTTTAATTTCATTTTGACAGCATTCTGAATACCTTATAGAGAATTTTTCTCTAAAGTATTTATTTCTCTTCACTTAGACAGCATATCATCTAAACCGAAGTTTTCCAACAACATTAACTTTTTTTAAATGATATTCATACTTGGGTGCTAGTAAAGCTCTAGATTAGCGGTCGCCAGTCGCCAATTGGCTACAATTACATCGAAAGTGGCTACCTAAAAATCGAACGTCTGTCGCCAAAAGTAGCGATCATAATTATTCCTTTTTGTTCAAAAAATAACTAATACTGAAGCTGCATTTCTAAAATAATAATAGTAATAAAATTCTGCTAAAAGAAAAATTCCTGAACATTCGTGAGCGACGTCAAGGATTCTCCGAAACTAATAGCAGTTGAACAGTATGTTACATAAATTACGTCTAAATTTGAAACTGGCTACTAAACATCCAAATGTGGCTACCATTTTTTTTCACTCTGGTAGCCAGTGGCGGATCTAGAACTTCAACAAGGGGGGGGCTAACGCCTGAGGATTCAACTCCCGGTGTGTGGGGGGGGGGGAGAAAAAACTAATTTTGCATTAATATGTGAATCGCTCAGTTATTGGTTTCTGTTACATATTCTTAGCTAATTGTTTCTGAAAATTAATTAGTAATAATAATTAATTAGTTTGTATTTAATTTAAATGATTTAAATCAATATTTTGAATTTTTACCACACATTAAATTTTATATTAATGTAATTTGACTTATTAATATAAACTGTGTATATTTGGTGTGTTAAATATTTTAATGTTTAATTAATTGCATATTAAATTATTTAATTACCTTTTATACATATTAAAATCAGAACACGTAACAGATGTCTGCATGAAATCATGGCCCTGTATAGCTTTGTCAAACAATTTCAGTATTTAATTGTACGATTTACATTCGGCAATTTCAATTTAGAAATATGCATTTTTCAATTATTTAAAGTATAAGCTAACAAGCAAACAAGCAAGTGCATATTTAAAAAATGTAGGTAACTTCCCCAAAAATGTATGCATTTAACAAAGTAACTTTCAAAATAAAATAAATAAAAATTAGTAATTTCTTACTTTATTTTAAACGAAAAAAACTTGTTTTCCTGGGAGAGATACGATAAATTACTATGTACAAGGAAGTAAAACAAGCGAAAAACAAGTATATAAGCAAGCGGAAAATTATAAACATGCGTAAAGTGAAAAAAAATAACAAGAATAAAAAACCTGTGGATAAAAATTAGTTTGCTTTTTAAAAGAATGTATAAAAAGTTTTTATAAAGCACAAATAAGAAGAGAAGGATTTACTTGTGGTCAAGCAACCTCCATAGGTGAACGCTGGCCCAGCTTCCCGTTCCCGGCTAGTGAAAGTGAAAAATCGAGGCAGACAGGAGTGTAAAGCATTTGTACAACAATGAGGCTCACCACCCAATAAGATTCCAACTTACAGCCCCTTTTTCAGGCTTCCGTGTAAACAACACTTTTTTTTTGTCTAATGTTTCCTAAATAGCCATCCTGTCTAGACGCCTTTTATGACCCAGTCTATCTGTGCCCTTGTCCAGCTACGTAACACATGGGGCGAAAATACTAAGAATGCTATCTTCTGCTGGACAAACTGGGGGCAGAAAATAGGGGGACGCTGAAGCTGATAACAGGACAAAAACCGTTTTGAGCCCAAGGCGAAGTGACCGAGAGAGCTTTGCAATGTCTTCTGCCAAAAAAAAACACCTTTGGGGGTTGGGGTGTTTTAAGTTATTTTTGAAGTACTAGTACTACATTCTGTTGTAATTTGTTATTTTTATTTACAATTCTGGATGCCTAAACAAGAGATAAACCAAGCCCAGAATCCATGCTCAAAGGCTCAGCTCAAGTTTTGAGCTAATTAATTAACAATCGATAGTTAACCATTGCGAATAAATGTTAAATAATTCCTTGCTAATAGTTTTTAAATTAGGGAAATTGGCGTGCATGGGCTATGTTTCAAGTTTGAGGCCAGCTTATTAGGGCTTTTTGTGAAACAACTTTAATTGAAAACTCTAAAAATCGATAAATATGCTTTTAAAATATTTTAGTTCTCTTTGGATATTTGTTTAATATCTCATTTATTAATGTATATTTACTGCAATGGTAACAAGGGCTGAAATAAGTTTTTACCAATAAAATTAAATATTGCATGACTGTTTATTTTTGTGAAATAAGGATCAAATTAAATATACATAAATAAATTTATACTGTTATAAAGATAGTAGATTAATGTTTATTTATATCATAAAAAATTCGTCAGAATGACGAATCTTAACCAAACTGGGGTATATACTGTTTTAAGCTGGTTTAATATACCACCGATCTTCAGTGAAGCCCTCTATTAACTTATTACTAAAAAAACTGGATTAATATGAAGAGCAAACATTCAAAATCCAATACCTTCAACTTTGACTTACGCCACTTTTATTGATATGCTTCGCGAAGCTATCTAAATCTTTTGTGATTATGTTTAAGTGCAAAAGTGGCTTAAGTCAAAGTTGGAGATGATGGTTTTGTTTGGTTTTGAATTATCGTCGCACTAGAGCTACACGATGGAGATGGTGGTATTTGTTTGACTGTTGGCTCTTCAAATATATATAAACCTCAATTATCAATACTTTTTGTAAAAAAAAACTTACAAAATTTTTGAATATTTTCAAGAAATTTATTTTGGGGGAAAAATGTTTTTATCTAGTACAAGTTGGAGCTCATGGGGGGGGGCTAAAGCCCCCTTAGCCCCCCCCATAAATCCGCCACTGCTGGTAGCCACCGGCTACTATTAAAAATTCTCAGTCTAGACAAAATTCTAGTCTCAGTCTTCATTAGGTGCTAGGAACTCGTGTACCACTCGATAACCCCCCACCCCTTTTTTTTTGGAATCAGTCTTCATGTTTGGTAATTGAAAGAAAAGAAAACCATTGCGAAGTGTATTAATTTGTACGAAAGGCAAATTTGAATGGTAGAAAACAAATTACAACATTTCTTTGTAGTTTTTCAAAAGTTTTAATCATACTTCAAATTTGGATGTATCAGCAAGAAAGTTTTTATTGTTCCAGGATGTTTTTGTTATTTTTCTGCACAAAATTTCTGTTATCTATGAATAGCTGTTAGTTAAGAGCTAAAGGTAATTTAACAAAGCCAAAAAAATCTTAATTTTATATTTTAAATTTTTTTCTTAATGTCAAAAATAATTCCTGGGTATCTTAATTTCTTAATGTTTGGCATTTAAGTTCTGAAATGTGCTGCTGCTGTAGAGCTTCATTGGTAGCTTGTGTGTTTCTGGCTTTTGATGTCTCCAGAACCGCTGCGAACTTTTCAAATAGTCCAGCAAAGTGCTACATTCGGGATGTACCGATTCCAAATCCTCGTCAGATAGCAGGATCTTCAAGAATTTGACGTCCTCTGCGTATGAATGAGATCGACTGGACTTCTTTGGCTTCTTGAGATCTTTGTTTTCATCTTGGCCCTGGCTCAGCAGTTCGACCATTCCATCGACGTCTTCTTGGTCGAAACATGCCTCATCTGGAATGAGAGCGTTCTCTATGGCACGCACGCACTCCTGTTGGCCGAGCCTAAAATAATTAAAAATTTTAGATTGTGGAAAGCTAATTCAATCTTAAAAATCCGCATTTTAGTATGAGAAGGAATTGTATTAAAAATTTTCTATGGGAGATTGCCTCAGGTTATTACATCTCAACACTCTTAAAACAAAAGAGTGGAATCCACTCCAGTCAGAGAAGTGCATTTTCGACACTGGTAAGGAGTGAATATTAACTCTGACTGAGTTAAAATCACTCGTTTGGAGTGATCCTGTCGGAGGTTTAACACACAAAGGATCCAGTCCCTTCGGGGAAGTGCATTTTCAAGACTGGAGGAGTAAAATGAACTCAGACTGAGTTAAAATCGCTCGTTTGCTTTAAGAGTGTATGTATGTCTTGTAAGCACTTTTTTTCTGAACGCCCTGGAAATGGGCAAAAATACATGGTTATTTCTTCTGCGTAATTATCTTTTTTTTTTAATCAATCCCGTATTTGTTTAGAAAATCTAAATTACACTCAGTGCCACCCTAACTTGGGTAAAAACGAAGAGTAAAAAGGCGAAGGGAATAGCGCGGTTTGTCCGTTAGTTGGAAACTCTTGTAAGGTAATATTTACATTCAAAATGATCTGAATACAATTTAATCAAAATACATTTTCATTCGGATAAAATTGCCAAATTTTCTCAAACATTATTCAAATCTGTTAGACCTTAAACGAAATTAATGTTTTAAACATGTTTTCTGGATGGATTTACAAATAATTTGTGGAACTCTTTACATGCGCGGAAGGATCTGGAAGGACAATATGAGGGTGGTCGTTTCGTTTCTTGGCAACATATCATAAGATATGTTGCCAAGAAACGAAAATAGAAAATGTGGTAAACTTACTACTTCCTATTTCACGCAATTCGATAGGTATAGTAACTCTTAAAGCTAAATTTCAGCTCACCAAATGTCGCCAATGAACAGACCGGTCATTATATTATGGCTGTACCAATATTTTTTTTATCTTGTATGCCTATCCTATCCCCCCCACCATGGGCAATCGTTCTTGTTCAGAGAAAATCAAAGCTAATGGAGATACCCTTGCGACGATTTAAAAAGGTTCTATTTTGCTCAGCACCAAAAAGAAATATCAGTATCACATCTCGACGTAAATACAAAAATCATCTTACCTAAAACAATCAAAATTTGGCCTGGTTTTATGTGCTCTATTATAAGTAATGGAGGCTTGCTCAAAGTCGCCAAGTAGATACTGAGCTTTTGCTATCAAAGATTTGGCTTGAAGTGAACTTGGATTCAATACTAAAGCAGCTTCAGCTTCTTTCTGGGACTCTGAAAACTGAGCCAAGGACATGAGACTTTTGGCACGACCCAAGCGACATTTTTCGCTGTTCGGTTCCATTTTTAAGCCAGCATCAAAGCAAGCTATGGCTTTTGAGAACAGGTGTAATTTCTGGTAGTAATTTCCTTGAGATATGTGCACTGAAAGCGGTATTTTTGGTTCCTTGGAACGTCGTTCGTCATCATCTTCGTCTTTAAAATCAAAATCCATATTTAAATGTAAGGATGTTCAGGGAGATGCAGAAATATATTCAGTCAGTTATTCCAGTGTTCAGAATTACAAACGCAAAAAATTGGTATTTAGTTATTTTATTAATAATGATTCTAATTACTAAAGGCAACTTCAAAACGGTTAAGAATTTTTATATTTCAAAGATACATGAGCACACAACTTATTTCGCTATTTTGCTTTTGAGGCTTGTGCTACAGCACAATTTTAATATTTTCCTTGGATTAAATAAATTATTATATATTGCTTACTGTAACGTGAAATATTAAACTAAAAGAATATTTTATCTAATAAAATATTTTTTTTAATCCATTAGTCAGCTATGGTAAATAGACTGGTCTCGATTTGGTGATTAGCGTTACATTGCCAAGCAAAGAAAATGCTCAAATGTTGTAAAAACATTCCACTTCATAACATATACAACTTCTTGGATATAGTAAACCCTCTATGTTAAATTTTTAACTCACCACATCAACCGGCAATTTTTGGTATAGCGTGGTTTTTGAACAATAAAAATGAGAAAATGATTACCTAAGATGTAAATATTACGACATAATGAACTTTGGTTATAACGGCTGAAATAATTATAAATATTTATTTGTTCGAAAATAATAAACACGGAGAAAATAATAAACACGGATATTTTTAAAATCCATTGCCCTTGACTACGACATTATAAACAAACTTCAATCGTGAAGTTCAAAATATCAAAGTAATTATCGATTATTGCTGAATACTAATAGCAAATGTTTCTTTAATAATGTTATAACAATATTGAAATATTAATTAAAAAGTTATTTCAATACTAGCTGTAAAAACCCGGCGTTGCACGGGTGTATCCTTAATAACGACGATTTGCTTAATACGTAAATTTTTATTTTATGAAAATATTGATCCCCTCGCCACTGGTCAGCACACCATCAGGATATTTAAACTAATCCCATTATTCTGATATCAGCATTATTTTTTTTAATTAAGTAGATGCCCGATTACATCCAGGCTCTTCCTGTACTTTAAAGACACCTGAAAAAATTGCCAATTTCATACACAAAGAAAAATTTGAACCGGAATACATTTAAGGATAAAAAAAAACAGTTGAACTTTTCATTTGTTGCTGCTCTCACAAACATGCTATACATAGAGAGAATTGCATTTCGGAGAAGAATTCAGCAGATCCAAATTAGCTACTCTCAGAAATAACACTTTCATTTTTAACAATTCATGAATCCTCAAGCCACTTTTCGTTAATTTTGAGGATTGTTTCGTCAAACTAATACTGACTTTTAAGTAAACGCGAATCCTCACTTTTACGATCGTGATTGGGCGATTTTTAGCCTACTTTTCTTTTTTTTTAATTCGAAGAATTAAAAAAAAAGAAAAAGTAGGTATTGACATGCGGTCGATGTCCATCCGTCCGTCCGTCTGTCTGTCTGTCTGTCTGTCCGTCAGTCCGTCCGTCTGTCCGTACCCCCCTTCCAAAATCGGTTCTATCCATCCGATCTTAAAAATTCTTTTTTTGTTAGAAAGCTATGACCTTAGAGACTCAACTTTCATACTTTTTGTCCGTCTGTCTGTACGAACGGACGGACATAAATCTACTATTTGTCGACGAATTTCCCATTGAATTAGCATTGAAATTCAATTTCGAGTCATTTTAATCGCTGAATTTAACTACAAATGCTACGGAAAAGTGATATACGTCAAAAAAATTTAGCATATCCAAATGAGAATATATTGAAAATTTCAGAAAAGAATTCGAGTTCTAAGTACTTCAATTACTTAAAAAACTTTAACATTTAATGGCTCATTGAAAAAGCATAGGAAGCCATTTTATTAGAAATAAATCACCATTGCCATGGCAACAATCGCTTGAGAAACTTTAATTCTTTTAGACAATGAATTAAAATAAATTAATTTTTGCGACATCGATCAGTTTAAAATGACGTCAAGTATATTTCACTTCAAGATTCTGTATGTAGGTAAGCAATGTTTTCATTCTATTCAAAAGAGAAAAATGTTACATATTTATTCTTTGAAATATAATTTTTTGCAAACGATTTAAGTAATAATTATTTAATTCTCGAAATAAAATAAATGAAATTAGCTGAATTTAGCTGGTAAATGTTTAGGGGAGAGTGTTGTACCTTGGGACAATTTTTACATTTTAATTTTTTTTCTTCGATAATTATTGTCAAAATAAAAATTTCAAAGCAGCATTTCAACACACCAATATATTCCTCTATAATATATTTTTTTAAACTCTGGAAGCTTGAAATTAAAAAATTGCCACTCATTTAAAGTAGAGAGGATAAAATGTCCCAAGGTACAACATGATGTTGTACCTTGGGACATGCTTTATAATTCAGTCAATAGTCATACACTTGAACTAATTTGGGTCAGGAAACAAACTTTATTTCAAAATACATCAGAAAATGTGCTCTTTAGAACATTTCATCACACGGAAGGAAAAAGATTTATCAGGTGTTGCCAGAATTATATTTTCAAACTTCAATCATTATAAAATATATCCAAAACAAAGCTGAGTTGTATTTTACATGTTTTGTGGAATTGCTCTTAAAATAAATAATAAAGATATTTTTATTTATCCAAATTATTAAGAATTTAATCAAATTATTAATGCTGTCCCAAGGTACAACACACAACATGGTTTAAATAAAAGCAAGATAGTGGTCAATCCAAATGCATTATCATTATTTTCTCATTACCAAAATATTTTAAAATCTTCTCTTTTATGAAGAAAATAAAATGCAGTTGACCTTTTGTAAGAGTACTAAGGTAAAAAATTATATTAGAATGAGAAAAATATTTACTTTGGGGTAATGAAATATTACTTTTTGTCACCATTTCATCAATTCAATGATGCTAGTGTTAAATTTTATTATGGTGATGTCTGTTGGTTAAGGCTACTATTAAAAATAAACAATGTATGAATATTGCCAATAGATTCTTAGAAATTGTCAGTGTCCCAAGGTACAAGCGTCCCAAGGTACAACACTCTCCCCTAATATAGAATTAATGCTGTGTTTGGCGCCTTTTTACCTGTTAAACACAACTGTTGTTTGGAAGCAGGTTAAGTGACAGATTCTGTTACAAACCTACTTGTTTATTTACATTTATTATTTTAAGTGCATTTTGGAATAGTTTTATGGGTTTTTTTTCTACGAAAAATTAAATATTATTTATAACTGCAAATAAATCATGCGGGCGATAAGTTTTATTTATTTTATTGGTGATAGAAAATAAATGAAAATAATGGCTTTACGAAGTTGAAATTATAGCTAGATGCTGTGGTTAGTGAAATTTATTCTTTTGTATATAAATTTAATGTAGAAACGGTTGTTGATGTCACTTACTGTAACGATCCTAGTTTTTTCAAGATAAGAATTTTAGTAAGTATTTAAGTAACAGGAAAGTAGGCTATTTTAGTTCTTTTAGAACTTCTTGTTTATCTTGATTTTTAGGAAACTGAATCTCATTGTTGTACTCACATGCTCAAAGATGACGAAATATTTCTTTAGATTAGACGACATTCAAATCCTCATAAAAATGATGATTCAAATTTCCTCACTTTGAGGAAACGAAAACTCGGAGCATTTGCCAGTAACGGAATCGTCAAAATTATGGAAAATTTCGTCGTTTTTGAGCATTCATATTTTAGAGTGTATCACCTCTACTCTCATGAGATATTGTAGCAACTACCACCGAATTCTCCAAAACCTATTTCAATATCAATTCTTGGACATCGTCCTACATCAAGTCTGTATACAAATGACAAACGAACGAAAACGAAACAGAAATGCATCATCTTATATGCTGCAAAAGTTTTATAAAGTGTAAAATCCTTATTTACTATGAAAATATTCCGCCATATCTTCGTTTCTTACCAATTGTAATTAATAGGGCCGGATTTTAAAATTTGCCGCCTACACTCTTAAAACAAAAGAGTGAAATCCACTCCAGTTGGAGAAGTGCATTTTCGACACCCTAAAGACATGCATATTTACTCAGACTGAGTTAAAATCACTCGTTTGGAGTGATCCTGTCGGAGGTTTAACACACAAAGGATCCACTCCAAAAAGGAGAAGTGCATTTTCCAGTCTGGAGGAGTGAAATCCACTCAGACTGAGTTAAATTATGAGTGTTTGTTTTAAGAGTGTATATGCTACGATTGATTTGCCGCCCCTATCACAATATTTCCCCCCTTCAGGAAAATAGCAGCAAAATAGGGTGGTATGTGCTGGTTAAAATAGATACACATATTCGAATCATCTATGTGCCTTTACACACTAAATCGAAGCCGAAATAAGCGATTTTTTTTTAAACAGTTCTACTATTTTTCTTGCAACTTCGAAATCCGGGAGGAAGGAGTGCAATTGCCCTAGCAGCGACCATGTTTGCTATGAAATATAAGTAATACGTTAAATATAATTTCTTTCTTAAAATTTTTCGTATATTATTTAGAATAATTTTTATGTCGAAGGCCGCTTTAATTAATCGTAAAATGTGCATCCCCAAAAAATTCACCGCTCTATGCTGCAGCCTACTTAGCCTATTTAGAAATCCGGCACTGGCTAATTAAACATCAACTTTGTTGTTCAGTGCAAAACTGGTGCAGACTAAAAAAGAAATTTAAAATGTTGCAGTTCAACACTATTGTAAAGTTACTATACTTTATTGATGTAGTGCCCTCTCTTATTCCAAAATGCGACTACAATTGCAGATGAAAATGTTACTCTTTCTTTGTGTTTCGATTTATAGTATCACGTTAAAAAAAATATCTTATCACTCGATTCAAAGGAACAAAAAGATATTCGTGCACAAATGTATATGAAAAAACTTTATTGAAAAGAAAACTGCCAAACCGTTTTCTTCAATTACAATGGAATGAGCATTCAGTCACATTACGAATAACTATATTTTATGTAATGTCTATATAAAATACTCATTTTCATTGTACTTTAAACAAATGAATAGATCTTGAATAAAAAAAATTGCGCAATGAATGATGAAGTGGTTGCGTCGTGCAAAGACTTTATTCTTTTTTATTTTTTAAATCGTCTAGTCCCAATCAGGGCGGAAGGCTGTCTGAAATTTCGAATGCTTGTCAAAGTCCTAGTCTAGACAGAAATGAGTGTGCAGACAACTTGACTTAACCTTGGATAATAACTAACACCAAGGATTTTATCTTTTTTCGGTGGTTCCAAGGAGAATTCAATTTTTTTTTTCCTGTAGCTTCCCATGGAACGAATTAAAATGTATCAGAACGTTTTCCACGGCAAAGAAATTTGTTTTCCAAAATATTATGTTAATAGAAACTTAAATACCAGCCACAAATTAAGTTAAAAGATTGATATAAATGTGTAATTCAATCTTTTAAATTAATTAATATCAAGACATTTTTTAAGAAATATTTAGATGCGCAAAAGATAAATAGCTTTTTTGGAATTTTGTTTGAAGAATATTTAAAAGTTTGTTTCCATTTTTTTAAAATAACTGAATGTTAATATTTAATTTTTCTTAATTGGTTTTCAGTTTTGTTTTCAGGAATAATTATTTACAAAAAAAGGACTTTGATATGACTTTTATTCTTATTCCATGAGAAGCAACTGCTTCAGATACATGAGGATGATAGACTTCAAGAAAAATTAGTTCAAAGGTCATGCATCGAAAACATTCTTTAACTTTTAACAGATTGATTGTGAAAATTCGAATCCAATCAAAACAATATCATTTATCATGAGATGTCCTAAATTCATCTTTATAAATATCCATCAAAAATTGTTCTACAGGTTCGATAACGGCAGTTTTTATGGTAGCTCTGAGTTCGTACTTAAAATGTTGAGCCCATACTCTTGCAGCTTTAATATCCGCAAGTTCAGTGTTATCGTCACTTTTTACTGCTTCATTAACGTAGGAAGATGCGTATTCTTTACAACAGTTAATCATTTGATTAGAGTTCAGAGATTTTTGAATATCAATCACGCAATCACAAGCATTTGCCAACTTGCCCTGTTTAACGTATAGCCTACCAAGATGATGAAAAGCCCTCAGCTCGCAATGCACAAGGTTATTTGCTTTAGCCAGTTCTAATTCTTTCTGAAAGAGTCTCAGCGATACATTATCTTCCTTTTTCATTTCGTAAGCCAATCCTTGTAAGTGAAGCACATCAGCTTTGAATTTCATTTTACCATCTGATAACGATTCGGGATGAGAATCGAAAAACTTTAGCAACTTCAAACATTCCGAAATGCAATGGCTCGCCAATTGTCTTTGCAGATAGTTCTTGCATCGGCGAATCATTGAAGATATGTAGTCAATAAGGGATTCACTTTTTCTTGATATCGGTTTTCCCTTCAGAGATGGTTTCTTCTTGATACGGTTCGGATTCTGCATTCGGAAACATTGTTCACTTTTGTCAATAAAATTCAATCCATCCTTGCACATTGCATGGACATTTTTCATATCTCCATCCCTCAGAATGTCTCCAAGAAGCTTTTTATCTTCGGAATACCTCCTAAAAACTCTTGGATTTTCATTTTTCTTCCAGTCACGCAAGGATTTCAAGTCGCGATCATTGATGCTCTCATCTGATTGTCGCCGCCTAGAATTCGTTATTGTCTCTTCACAAAGTTGCCTACCGAGCCTCAGTTTCTTACTTCCAGGATTCATTTCTAGGCCCCCGGAAAAGGTTCGGAAGCCTCTCTCAAAGTCTCCCATGAGATATTCGCATCTTTCTTTAAAAAAAAAATATCAGTGTACTTAGTAATAAAATAAGTATTATTTTCAAACTTAAGGGGACGCATTACCCAAAAATTGGTCAAAATGTCGATTTTTCAGTTTTTACTTTTTATTATTTACAATATTCTTCTAAACATTTACTGAAAGTTTCATAATGATATCTTTTGTAGAAAAAAAGTTAGTAAATATTTTCTGGAGTCATTCCTATAAGTTTGAATACTTATTTCGTCTGCTTTCAACCTTTTTTTTCTCTGTTTCACGTTTTTCAATTCTTGTGTTGAATAAATCCCTAAGGCTTTTTTGCTAATTAAGTTAGAATTTTGAAATTTTTTACCTGTGTTCTTACATATATTATGCACAAAATTGTGCATGGAATAAGGTCTTCTATGTATAGTTATTTTTTTTTTAATGTTGAATTCAATAATTTGTATTTTTTGTGTATTTTTTGTGATTTTCACTGTAAATGCATATTACTTTTTAACTGTCGCTCACATTTTAAAATCCATGCACAGTTCTTGAACAAATAGTACTAAAAAGAAACCATAAAGGTTTGGTGAAGTTATTCTTAAAATTGAAGGAGGAGTAGGGTTAAAAAAAAGTTCAAAATTTTGACTTTTTTTTTAATGAATGAAAAACTACTTGTAAATATTCATTTTTATTGCTAGAAATTTTTTATGTAGAGTGAACATTATACAAAACCTACATAAGTTACAAGTTTATGTTATTATTTCTAGAAATAATATTTTGGGTAATGCGTCCCCTTAAAAGTTTAAAAAAGCATATAATTTATCAACACAGTTGCAAATTCAGTATAGGTAACTAGACAGAGCCTTCAGTCGGTTTGCAAATAGATTTGGATGGAACCAGATGTATGTGGTTATTTTAGTGTATAAGTTGATGTCCTGCTCATCTATTAATTTAAGCTACTTTGTGAAAATAAATAATTTAAAAATACCTTTCAAAAGACAGGCCGCTGAGGAAGACGGCGCAATATCCAAAGCTGCCATTGCATCCTTTCTTGCCATCGTGTATTCCTGAAGTTCCACATAGGCCTTTGATCTCTTCAGGAGGGTTTTAACACTTGTTGGATCAATCTTTAAGGCAGTTTCGTAATTCTTTAAAGCTAGGTCGTACTTGCCCAACTGGTGGTACTTGACTCCTTCCGAATGATACATTAACAATGGTGGGATTTTTATAGGAGCTGGATTAAGACTCTTTAGATATGAGTCCACATGCTCTGGCTTGATTCCGTAGTGCGCTAGCATTGTGCCTTGATCGTCTGGAGGAAAACCCATATCATTACCAGCGTTTTAGTAATAAAGCTTCTTTTTAGTCATGGTAAAGTATATCTCATACTTAATTCAATGTAGAAGATTACAAAAATTGTCATCAGCTGTTGAGTTATCCTAAAGAATCGTGGCCAGATTCGGCGACTTTTAAAAAATGTCGCCAAGCCGGGGAAATGATAACAAACACCGGCACTTGCCGAGATGGTTGTCATTTCGAAATGACCAAAAGTACTACCTTTTTTCAAAAATTGCTTACTTAAAATACCGGAAAAATTCCATAAATTGAAAACAGATTTATAAAAAAAAGTAGAACGTTAAAATGCCGAAGAATTGATTTTAAAAAAGAACATAATTATTTAATATCATTAAGCATGTAATAATAAAAGATTGGTATAAAGACTTCAGAATAAATTATATGCATTTAAGCTTTAAATGGATTAACATTTAGAAATTGGCAGTACAATTGCTAATTTGGCCAAAAGCTACCAGAATACTAATTTGTCGGGTTTACCAGATTTGGCGTAAAATTGCAGGGCGCGATTTCTTAGATTTAAGTTTAAATAGTCTAAAATGTTTCTAATTGATAGCTCAGTAAAATCCCAGAAGATCTTTGCACCTTAGGCGACAAAATTAAAAAAAGGTGCCAAGCCAGAACTAGATATAGTACCAAACGAAAACGACAATGGCTGCAAGCGAATATTGCGAGATTAGGTAGAAGCATAATGAAAATATATGTAAATTATAATACAGAAATTAATCAAATCTATTTTCTTTCACGAATATAAAGTATCTATTAAAATATAGTTTTTAAAAAATACCCTACTCTTATAATAGTTCCTTTTTTCTTCTTTTAAACTTAGAGAAAATCAGTCTTACTTTTATACCTCCAAATACTAATCTATAGATCAGAAAAGAGCTTGATATATTATTACACAAAAACCATTGCCATTACAAAAATACAGTTAGAAAACTTAATAAAAATTATAAATCGAAATGTTTTGACCAGTCGATTAAAAGAATTTTTTTTTATAGCTGGCACAAGGGATTTGTTTAAAAAATTGTAACGAAAAAACTGTTTGCACATTCAAGATTAATTTGGAGCACATAAAAATATATTATTTTTCACAAGTTTAACAAAAACATATCTATTTAAGGGGGGATGCGCGCTCTCCAAAATCAAGTGCCTCAGCGTTAATCCAATGGGGGGAAACTATTTTCGCTGCCCCATTTCTCCGACTGTATTGAATATTTTTGGCAATTTTTTTAAATAATAAATATAGATAACTTACATGTCTCTATATTCCCATTTTTTGAAATTGCTTCGAATATTAAGGGTTGAATTATTTATTGAAAATTAAAAAAAAAATTTTTTTAACCTATTCTAAAAAGTTGGATTGTCAGGACCTGTAAGTCAGCCACATTTATCACATAATATCCGTTTCTAAAAATATTCAATACAGCATTAGAAATGCATAAGATAAAATATTTTTTCTTCATTCGATTAACACAGATGTACTTTGCTTTGGAGACCCGCAGTCCACCTCGCCCATTCATCCTTAATATTAAAATCTCAATAAAAAGGTTTTTTTTATAAATATTAGCTACGGGATAAGATGCGTGTCCTTTGCCTTATTTTCAAAACGCTCCACATAGAACTGATTTCTTATCTGACGAAAACAAATTTATATCAATCAGCACTAACTTTCCGATATAGGAATAATGTAATGAAAGATGCGTGTGTGTTGCATCTTTCATGAAATTGATTTCTTTCTAAAGGTAGAGGAAACCAGATAGTTTATAATCTTTATTGCGGTTAGCTTAATCAGTACTCAATTTTGAAATGTTACAATTTTTGATTTGAAGATACGCAATCACTAACATAAAATAAAATCGTGTAAAAATGTTCTTGAATTGTATCACAAGCAAACGAGCAGATTAGTATTAGAACAAAATAACAAGTGTCGTAGTAAACTGGAGTTGTAACATAACCAGTGACTTGTCTTGCCCTTTCTTTCTTTTTTTTGCTTTCTCCTCCTTCCATATCACTGAAAAGTTCATTCGTATGTAATATCTCTATAGTATATAATCTCTAGTATTGCATGTCGAGATAGAATAATGCTTACTTAATAGTAGTTATTTAACTATAAATGACTAACTTTTAATTATGAACAAAAAATATTCCTAAGTTTGTTTTAATAATTAATTAAATCGGCATTTATTTGCTGATACCTATGTTTAGATATTTTTAATGTTACTTACGCTCGCATGGACAGACAGTAGTTACCAGGCACTATTGATATTATTATAATAATAAATAAGTCGTAATTTTAAACATAAATAACACCAACCAACACCAATCTATTGTACTTTATAAATATAATACGTTTACTGGTCAGCGGTCATGAAAATAAAAATGTTGTAGGGTAGACTAACCAGTGAATGTACGCTTAAGCAAAATTTGTTTTAAGAAAATTCATACATTTAGAGAAAATATTGCTTGGGGCCTTGGGGGGTTTTGGCAATGTGAACACATCTGTCATTATAATTCTACAAAAAAAAAATGGAGGTGATTTTATATGGCATTGCTTTGGGTCTTTTGGGGATCCAAATAACAAGTGGTGCAAAAGCCAAGTGAATGGACAGCACTTTTACCAGTGAATGAACACAAAAATGTCCAATCAATAAACATGTTGGATTTTAATTAATGACCAGGACCAGGACAACCAATCAGATGTCAGATAGCTTCCTACTAGGTGAGAGGAAGTCAGTGTTGCCAATCCATCCAGTGGAATGATTTTTAACCCTTACTTTTTAAATGTATTTACCAACTGTTCATTCACTGGGGCCTGTTCATTCACTGGTCAGTCTACCCTAGGAAGGAAAGAGGCAAAGAAGAGTGGGTTAAAGAAAGTTTCTTCATTCGTTCGATAGATGGCGCTCAATCAAATGGAGAAAAGGGACTGAAAATATTATTTATAAATTAAAATGAAACATGCATATTTCATTTTTTAATGAAAACAGAAAGAAATGCTGTTTTTACAAATGGTTCTAAAAAAATAAAAAATAAATCTAGTTCTTCTACTATTTTGATTTCTAGGAAATCTCAGGCTATAGGCACAACTTATTTTGAGGGCCCCTTTGCGGAAAATTTTTTGTATGTTTTCCAATAATGATGGTGCTATATGACCCATGTGTAAAATTTTTGCTACAATTTTATAGGCTTCCTTACAAACATCGATCAAAACAATAACGTTAGGTCAATTACTCACTTAAAATTGAGCAAAAAACAAAATGGAGTATCCGAATTTTTTTAGTTTACTGATATTTTGATTTACAGCATTTAGCATAATAGGAACTGAAATTTAGGGGGCCCTAAAAATATGGGGGCCCTGGGACCGGGCCTAACAGGCCTTATGGAAAAGCAGGTTCTGAGTGTCACTTTAAGTCACAAGTGCAAAAAACAGCTTCCCACTGCTCCATCCAACGGAACACCTACATTTTTTTTACTTACTAAATTTACATCGAGCAAAAGAAAAAATTATATTTTTAAGCTCTGGATAACTATTGAAACTTGAAAACTTTTTTTTTTCAATGATAAAACTAATTCTTGTGCATGATTATAAAAATTTATCTTTCTAAATCCCGTGCGTAAATTAAATTTTCGCTTCGTTTCTCGCTCGACCAGTAAACATTATTCCCAATATTAAAATATTTACTTTGAGCACTTGTTGTAAAAATAGGGACAATGAATTTGTTGGACTTTTTGCAGTGTAAACAAATAATATCGTGATTGTCAGTTAGTAAATCATTGCATATGCTGTTTTCAGCCAATAAATTTCAAAGATTGGAATTATAGATTAAAAAAATTGAGGTGTTCAATTAACTTTATTCTAACTATTAGTACACAAGTTCTTTATTTGTAAAAATTTAGCAGAGAATGTCAATAAGGTAGTATTTTTCTGAAATAGAATTATTTAATGCCTAGCAACTGAATTAACTATAATTTATAATTACTTTTTTAAGTACAGTCGGCGACAAAAAAAAGTAAACAGACTTCGCCGTTGAGACACCGTTTGTCGGAGGCACAATTGTGATATGTCATTTTAACGGAAATAACGTCATGAGTTGATTGGTCAACACAAAAATTTCGTAAGGGGTCGTCTTCATATTGAAATTAATACCAACTTCAAAATTTCCAATGGCAACACCCAATTTTTTTTATATAGAAATGTTTAGAATCATCAAAATACTCGAAATATCAATTTTCGTTGCCAGAATCCTCATAGTTGCTAAGTTATGGTTACACAAAATTTATGGATCATAATGTTAAATGAGATTTCCAAACTTTTGATCATATCTCCATTAATAATATACGTAGCCATACGAAATTTTTTTGTGTGTTACTTTATAACTTTCCAAACAAAAATGAAATAGTTTAACATAATTTAAGAAATATTTAATATTTTTAAAAAAATTATTCATAATTTTTTCGAAAAATTATGAATATAAACCCATTAATATTTTTACAGAAATGGATTCAGGGTCAAAAGTTAATGAAAAGTACCGAATTTCGTAATTCTACTAGCATAACATTTTGAGTTATGATGATAATAAGCTTATATTTTGAAATAGGGGACCGTATAAAAGTGGAGAAACGACAACAATCAAGACTGGATCGATCGTTTGGTGATTAAAAATAACTGTTAAGAAAGTTGTTTTCTTTTCTTTAAATTTTATTAATAATCATTTTTTCCATGGATTTGAAAGTCTTGAAAAATAAGTTTTGAATTTAATTTCAGATTATTCGTGTGTCAAGTGTGTTTTATAAGTGTTATAACGTAAAATAGTAGGTGAAGTATCGAGTATTAACTGGAAATTAAACTCGCGAAAAGAATGTTCTATTTTACATGAAATTTTATTTTTAAAAACGATAAACAAAAAAAAATTATATTTCTAATCTGTGATAAAAAAAAGTATTTAAATGACTAATTTTATGACTTAAGTAAGAAAGCGAACTCTCAGTACTATTTATTCTATATACGTTCTTATTATGGTGCTTTTTCCAAATAACGTTGTTAGGTTATGCAAAGTATAAACAAATGTAATTGAATGCATTTTATGCAAAATATAAAATAAATACAGTTATATCGCAAGAGAATAATATATTTTTTATGAATTAACTAATAAACATCTCGATGAAACATCCCGTTAATATGCCTGCCATCCCCATTGCAGCTTTCTTGACCAAGTGCTCTGGGGTGATGGGCATATATTCGCAGTAAGGTGGCCAGCCTCACGGGGAACCCCGAGTGCTTAGATCCCAAGCATGCTTGGTCCTCCGGGATTTGATCCCCGGAACTGTGGCGTGACAATGCGAAGTGCTACCACTATTTATTACCACTATGAATTAACCACTACGAATTATGCTAGCACTATGAATTAACACAAGGATCAAATAAATTTAATCAGCAAAATATTTTAATAATAAACAAAACCAAGATTATACCTACTTTTTACTTCCTGCAACGTCGTTCTCAGGGCACAAATTGTCGCCAAATTAATCTTTAGATTCTAGTGTTTTTTGGCTTTAAAATTTTATTTGTATTCAAAAATACTTTCTTGCTAGAAGATAAGATTTTTAGAACAAAATTCAGAGTGTAAACTATCCGATGAAAATTCTCCAATCATTTAATTAATTTGTTACGCTAATTATTATTATTATGGGTTTTGCATACACATTTTCGCAATTAATTTCAACTTAAAATTAAATTAGAGGACAATACAGATAAAGCTGTCGAATTGAGTAAAATTGAATCAAGTACTGAACAGATTGCGGTTATATTATTGCTGCATCATGTAAAGTTCTTTTCCCAAAAAGTTTATGTGTCTTAAATTCAAAACGAAAAAGTTTTTAATATAATAAATGTTAATCAAATAAAACAATATCTAATAATTGTAGGGAACTCTTTACTTCCTTTCTTTGATTGGGAAAAAACCAAACGATATATTATTATCGAATTCTTAATAAAATCTTCTACACTATATAAGGACATTATTTTATAATTATTCATTTTGTTTTAATTCGTGTAGTAAAAACCGATAAAATTACAAACTGATGGTTAACGTTTTAAACGGGGAAAAAATGAAAACCTGAAAGATAGAAAGGCAGTTCTTAGCATAAGTCGGTCTGCAGCTAAAGATCCTTACGGACAGACGACCAAAAAGCATAAAGCATTAGTTTACGATATGATGATACCTTTCAAGAAAAAAAATTAAATCAAATAATAAAAATTAATAATCAAATAGTAAAAATAAAAAATAAATATTTGAAAATCTGAAGGTTGGAATGAAAGGTCTAACTAGTCTATAAACTGAAGGGAAGGAAGAGAAAATAATTTTTTTATTTAGCGGGGGTGCTATCTACATATAGGAAGGCTAAACGAGAACAAAACCTGCAAAGGCACCCTCCGTGTCACCACAACACAACCCACCACACCAGGAAAATGCTAACTTTTCAATTTTTCCTACTGGAAAAAAAAATGGTTAACATACAAATTATTTTATTATTGTTATATTACAATAAAAATTTAGAATTTTTTAATTTTGTAGCAACATTAAATATTTAAAACCAGCAAATAATTATCGGTACTTCGCCGTTAATGGATAAGCAACAAAACTATTTGAAAAAATGTAATCAAGAATCTTTTATAACATGCAACTCAACTCCTGACAAACTAAAATCCTGGTCATAAACTATTTGAAACGTCATTAAAATTGTCCACATAATCCTAGTCTAAACAATTGGAACACAGCTAACAGCAAATTTTACGAATAACTTATTAATATAAATCTATACGTGAAAAACGCTAAAAACACAAAGATTGCTACAAACAGCCTATCATTTAGCTGCATAGAATAATGATTTTTGCCTCAAAAAAAAAAAAGTTTTCGTTGGGTTCCCGCTCATATATCGGCCTCGTCTTTTTACCATGGCTAAAAATTATTTGGCGAGCCTCCAAGAGCCTTTTGTAACCTTAACTGCGAAGTTCTTTCAATTTTTTCAAACCAAACTGAAAATCAAGTATATCAGGCCCGCTCAGGTGTCGACCTTGTCAGTTGACCAGGGTTCTAAATTCCTAGGGGTACTTGGCAGCATCAAGCAAATAAAGGAGGCTAGAAATAGACAGCCGGAAATTATTAAAATAACTTACCTAAAACCTCAATTACCCTCAGTTCTCATTTTAATAACATACAATCCAAATCTCAAAAAAAAAAAAAAAAACATATTTTGTCAGAAACTACTTCAACGCGGTTATTATCAAAAAGTAACCACAGTTCAACTCCTTATATAACTCTATAAATACCTAAATTAATCATCACACACACAAATCTTCTACAATATTTATTCAAAAATCTTGAATATTAATCCATATTTCTTCGCCAACAGCGCCCGTCTTGGCAAAATGAGTTAAGGCGTCATGCCACGGATTATACCTTTTAGGATTCTGTTCTCGTCTTAGTCGTCCTATAAACGAATCATGCTGGACCAAAAATGCTCCACGAAATAGCATACTGGACCAATTGTTTCAGGTTCAATACGTCGTGGTCCAAAGTCCTGGCGTGATCCCACTTAAGAAGTCATTAGTTGCTTTGAGTGCCAGCTCAGATGTTGGCGTCACTTGACCACAGTTTAAATTACATATAGTACTGATTCAACCAAATCTTCTCCATAAAACAACAAATAATTAAAATAAATATATTCACAAAAGTAAAAAAAAAATGGTTTATTCCTTGGTAGTTGTCTAAAATATCTTAGCCCGTAACCAATATACTTTCTGAAGCTCTAGTGGGATGTTAATCTACTCATCTTGCAACCAAACCCTCACCCTAAGCACAAAAAGTCACATAAAGGAAAGAATTTGACAAAATTCCATATTGGGGAAATGTGGACCTATAAATAATACATGCATATATGGAGATGCCCCCCGTTTTTTGTCAAACACGTTTGGTTGTATAACTCCTAAACTATAAGGAATCTGGCAATGAAAATTGATATTTGGGGTATTTTGACGATTCTGAACATTTCTATATAAAAAAAATTAGGTGTTGCCATTGGAAATTTCGAAGTTGGTATTGATTTTAATATGAAGATGACCCCTTACAAAATTTTTGTGTTGACCAATCAACTCAGAACGTCATTTTCGTTAAAATGACGTATCGCAATTATGCCTCCGACAAACGGTGTCTCAACGGCGAGGTCTGTTTACTTTTTTTTGTCGCCGACTGTACCTCGCAAATTAATTAATAAACCTAACACCCTTTGTAATATTAAACCATATTGACTCTACTTAGTAACAGACTCGCAAATCCAGTTTCGGCCGTAGTGATTAATCGCCAATAAAGAACAGAATGAAAAAAAATCTGTAAAAAAAAAAATGGCGTTCATGAGGCCACTCTGCGTCCTTGGAATGTTGCCCGACCTTTGACCGATTTCGAAGCACCCCGGCCCTTTTTTTAACTGGACTGGTCTTCTCAGCCGGGAGGCAACTCAACTCTTCTTGATCAATGAAGGATCCTTTTAAGGATAGAACGATTTATTTGTATGTATTAGGGGACACGGTACCACTTTCAAAAAAATGTTTAATTTTGACATATTCACTATAAAATTTATGTTTTATCAGTTCAATCTAGATTTAAAAACAATATATGACAAAAAAAA
The DNA here is from genome assembly GCA_023701765.1 of Hylyphantes graminicola. Taxonomy (NCBI): domain Eukaryota; kingdom Metazoa; phylum Arthropoda; class Arachnida; order Araneae; family Linyphiidae; genus Hylyphantes; species Hylyphantes graminicola. The sequence continues at coordinate 53,313,636 of CM043113.1, forward strand.
TTAAAAAATTAATTTTTTGAGTTATTTAAAAAAAATTGAACTTTTAAAAAATGCTAAGGCTTTTTTAAATACAAATATTTTACCCAATTTTTTTCCTCATGTTCTTTAAACTGTTTTACATAACAATTGGCATCCAAATTTGATTTATCCTTCCGTAGTTGTTTTATAAAAAATATTTATGTAAAAAATCCCTAATTATTTTAGTATAATTGACAATTTTCGACTTTAACATTTTTTTATAAAAAAAGTATTACTTTTTTTAAAAATTTTAATGCCGATTCTTAATATTAACATATATGACAGACTGTATACAAAATTCCTTAGATTTTTATAAGTACTAATTTAAAAGCCTTAGCGTTTTAAAGAACTTGTCATCAAGGAAATATAAACTTAAAGAAAAACGCATTTAAAGTTGTATGCATTTTTATCATACCTTTCCGCATAAAAAATAGAATAACTTTTTTTAAAAATATAGATACACTTTTTAAACTTGGTAGACTTATTTAGAAGGTTCTAAACTTTAATTTTAGCAAATAAAAACAAATTCACAATTTTTGCAATTTTTGAGGTACTGTGTCCCCTTATTTGTAAGGGGGGAAGTGGTGGCAAGAATGACGTTTTTTTTTTTTTTTTTTTTTTTTTAATTAAGCTGAACTAACGTAAATTCTGGCAGCATAGTTGCCGGATAATAATTCATAACTCGACGGAAAGATTTATTAATATATTAATATTTGAGGGGAAATAGGTGGCGATAAGAATTTTTTTTACCGTTTTGTTATTATTTTAATAACTTATTTATAGAAAATCTGGCAGCAAAGTTGTTAGAAAATATCCTTAATGCTATGGACAAAATAAGTTGATAGAATTTTCTCGTAATAAAGAAATACAGAAAATGTTCGTGAACCACAGTCATTTGCCTTTTAGCTGGTTTCGTTAATAAAAAAAGCGAAACCATGACGAGCCCTTGTTTCCATAGGGCCCTACACTAAAGAAACCAGGGATGGATGTATTTCGTACTTTTCAAACATTGTTTTTTTTATCAAAACAGAAGCAATCTGTTCTCAACACTTTATCATTGTTTATGTACTTGACGCATCTGTAGAGAAAATGTGTTTCTTGACAAATCGAGACTTAATTTTACTGTACTTTTAAATAATTTTAGAAAATAAAAACAAATATACTCTGTTTTCTGATAAAATTTTACTACGGTGCATTGTTGTCTGGTAAAGTTTTTTTTATTAGAATTTAACGCAAGTCCTAAAGAATATAGCAATTTACACAAAGTATTTCCTTTCAATCGGATTACTCCATAGCATTGAGAGATAAGAAAAACATCTACATAATTTAGCTTCAAAATTACAATACTTGTAAGCTCCTCAATCAAAATTATAAGAGAACTTACGTATTTATGACTTACAGTTTTTCTAACAATACAATTAGGGGAGAGAAGGGTAATGCCGCCACCTCGGGTAATGCCGCCACCCCTTGTATCTCGCCAGCGGTGTGTGTGGGAGGGGGGCTGTGAGCGCTGACCTGTAGCAGGAAACAAAGTAATTTGTAGTATAGACGCTAATGGCCGTGCGGTGAGTTGGTGTAAAGTTATTTAAAAAATACGGTTTTTAGTGATTTTCATCTAATCTTGAGCCTTCTGAAACTAAGCGATAAGTGACTGTTATCTCTAAGTTAGATAAATCAGTTATATATCATTCAAAAGAGTAATTATTTGGCTATTTCATCACGTCGTTAGTTTGGACGATATGCTATTTAATTTTCTTTAAACAAGCCGTCTATGCCATTTTGTCTCACTGGGGTAATGCCACCACATCACTTTGGGGTTATGCCGCCACATGCAAAAGGATGGCGGCATATTCCGTAAAATAGAAATTTCATATAATGGCCCTACAACCTATTAGTTTTCGTTAGAGATGCCACGTATTCGAAAAAGAATAACTGAACTGGTCAAATAGACCAACGAAACTTTAAAAAAACCCTGCATAGTTAGTTGCACATAGAAAGTTAATAAAAGAGCTGTACCCTGTAGAATTTATCATTCCAAAGTTAGTTAAACCTATTTTAGTTCAATATGTATTGCTTTATTACGCAATTTTCCATTATTTATAGATTATTTGCTTTGTTTATTGATGTGGCGGCATAACCCCAGTGGTGTGGCGGCATTACCCCAGATACCGGGGTAATCCCGCCAATGTGCGAGCTTTAGAAAAATACAATTTTATTCAGTTTCTATTAAAGATTTAAATTTTAAAAAATCACTACAATATAGGTTATGAACTGTAGTATGCTATGCTCATTACAATTTACATTTATTGCAACACAATTCTGCATGAAAATTCAATTTCCCTTAAGGTGGCGCCATTCCCCTTCTCTCCCCTATCTCTCTAATATTTTTCCTTCTTTCCACTTTAAATGTAAATATTTTACATAGCACGTTCAGTGGCAAATGAAAATTTATATTTGGTGTTCTTCATTCTGCATGCCAATAGCTTTGTTATTATTTTAATAACTTATTTATAGAAAATCTGGCAGCAAAGTTGTTAGAAAATATCCTTAATGGTATGGAAAAAATAAGTTGATAGAATTTTCTCGTAATAAAGCAATACAGAAAATGTTCGTGAACCACAGATATTTACCGTTTAGCTGGTTTCGTTAATTAAAAAAAAAACGAAACCATGACTCGTATACGAGCCCTTAGTTGCTTCCATAGGGCCCTACTCTAAAGAAACCAGGGATGGATGTATTTCGTACTTTTCAAACATTGTTTTTTTTTATCAAAACAGAAGCAATCTGTTCTCAACACTTTATCATTGTTTATGTACTTGACGCATCTGTAGAGAAAATGTGTTTCTTGACAAATCGAGACTTAATTTTACTGTACTTTTAAATAATTTTAGAAAATAAAACAAAATATGCAGGGGGGAAAAACAAATATAGTCTGTTTTCTGATAAAATTTTACTGTGTTGCATGGTTGTCTGCTTAAGTTTTTTAATTAGAATTCAACGTAAGTCCTAAAGAATATAGCAATTTACACAAAGTATTTCATTTCGATCGGATTACTCCATAGCATTGAGAGATAAGAAAAACATCTACATAATTTAGTTTCAAAATTACAATACTTGTACGTTCCTCAATCAAAATTATAAGAGAACTTACGTATTTATGACTTACAGTTTTTCTAACAATACAATTATCTTTCTAATATTTTTCCGTCTTTCCACTTTAAATGTAAATATTTTACATAGCACGTTCAGTGGCAAATGAAAATTTAAATTTTTTGGTGTTCTTCATTCTGCATGCCAATAGAATTTTAAAAAGCTCCCGAGATAAGCTGAATTTGCATATCCTGGAGATAATATTCGACGACTTTTCGGGAATGACCTTCTAAAACAGTGCGTGATTACACTTCAAATAACTGTTTAAAAGTTTTCAAATTTTTTTTGCAATGAAATGTTCGAATTTATAAGTTTGACGACAACGGTTTCTAAAGTGTATGCTTCTGCAAGTCTTAAGAATCATGGAAAGTGCTTCAAGTTTTTCCACTTTTTGCGTTAATTCCATTTATATATATTTTATATAAGCCCATTACTTTAAAAGGCATATCTAAGTCAAAAAAATGTTTTGATTAACGCTTAGTATTAAATATTAAATTTATCAATAATTATTAAATGTTTCAAATTTAATGTTAATTGGAAGAAGTTAAGGCACATACTTCAAATTTAAACAAAAACAAAAAAAAACTTTGCACGTTTAATACATTTAAGGGTCATAGTAGTCTTAAAAATGTGCAAAGAAGGTACTTCAAAGCATGGTTTTCAATTTTATATAATTTTTTAACTGCTCAATATATAAGTATAATTTTCTTATATGTAATTCTATAAGATTTATTTATTATAAAACAAATTTTAAAATTTATGAAACTTTAGCCAAAACTAAAATAAATGATAAGAAACACAAAACTATTTACAAAATTTGAAAACATTGGGATTAGGCTTGCGCGCAAAAATTTTGAGGTCAAAATTGAAGAAATGACCAAGAAAATGACTTTATAGAGTACAAATATGCACAAATAAAGACTTATACCTAATTCCTATGAACTTCCTATGACCCTTTAACTGAAATAAATGTACTTCTATTACATTTTTTTTGTTTTAATATTCACTACATCTACTGTTACCGTTGATCCGACTGAACTGAAATTCTGGTTTCTATGTCTGACTCAAAAATTAATGCTGAAAAATCTTTTAAAATGTATTTGAAACACTGAGCAACCTTTTAAAACTAATTACGCTTACGATAATATTTTAGACTAAACAAAAATGTCAACATTTTTTATATAAACTAGTTATCTCATTTAAAGCTTATAAGTTAATCAGTCAAATCAGTGTGCTGCCACAATCCATAGATAGATAGCTAGTTATTTAATTTGTGATGTAACAATGAACTTACTCGACTCACGCAATTTCGTTTTTGCTTTAAAGGAAAAAAGCATTGGAGGAAGTTACCTTGTCGAAATCATTGTATAAGCGTCGTATGTGTAATGTCCCACAGCGTTCATGTTGTATAAATTACGCTTTAAAAAATAAATTACCGCGAAGAGTTCGAGTATTTAACCATTGATACATTTTTATTCAACCTTTTGTGAATTGTGAGCAAGGTAAGGGTGCAATAAAACGACAAAGGTTTTGTGTAAATTCTTATAATTTTCGATCACGTGTTTTTAAATGTGCTTCAATTTTCCTTAGTAACTCAGGTGTTTTATACCGATCCGACAACAAAGGAGGGAAGATGTACTTCTATCTTGAAAATTAATGGTAGTTCAATAGTTCAAGCAAGGGTGTTTGGTTTTGTGCTTCAAAAAGTTGGAAAAGATGAAATTAGATTTGACGCGTTCGTAGCGGACGTGTTTCAATTGGGTGATCGAAAATGAAAAGTTGAAATATAGGATCTAATAGCTCGAATAAGTAGAAAAGAAAACTGCAAATTACTACGTCACCAACTCAAATGAATAAAAATAAAATAATTTGGATATCCGAACGAAGATGAACGATTAGTTTTTCATTCGATGTAATTTTAGCAAAAAAAAAAAAAACATTAAGACTTACAATAATAGTCCCCCCAAAAAATTTACATAAAAAATAATTAAATACCAGTTAAGTTAGCAAAAAGAGGAGTAAAAAATTAATTAAAAAGTTTAAAAGGGAAAAAAAAGCATTCGTAATCGATTTAGAGCGACAATTCCAAAACAATAAGAACGAATTTAAATAAACAGTTAAAACAACAGAAATAACAGAATGATTAACGATTAAACAACAGAATGATTAACGAGTTTAAATAAACAGTTTTATTTATATAAATATTGTGATATGATAGTATTTTGAAATTATTTGTAATTGATTTTGTCGGAAATGCCAATTATAAATTACCATTTCCCAAATTAGTGCAATACAAACAATACACAATAGAGTTGGTTACATCACGCAAAATTAAATTAAAACCACTATCAAAATAGAAGGGGAAAAAAGGGTATGGTTGTAATGAGTGTCCCTGAAACCAATCGCTTACAATCCCAAATCTCCAATCTTTATGACGACTCACAGCAGTTGAACGTCTACATTTCGATGACGGGTTATCTATAGAAAATAACACAAATGTGTTGTTACTTGTTATTTAATCTATCATATTGTACAGAAAAAGGTAAGAATTTTTTTTTTCAGGAGAGTCTATTTAACGTTTCTTACAATTACTATATGGAGGAAAATATTACGATAAGGGAATAATTATTGTTCAACGATTGTCACTGTTCTCGTAAAATTTCATCAATTAAAAGGTCTCTTATTAAATGTTTTTTTTATTTCTCTCGTATTAAATGTTGCTTACGCTACTGGTTCTGCAACAAAAAGTCATTTTTGTCTGCTACGTCACTTTAGATAAGCTAGTTTTATAGATTTTGTAGCTCTATAAACAAAACAAACGACATTCATTATTTTTTTTATCTTTCATAGTTATTTTTATGTTTATCAATTTTTAAAATAAGACATATTAATATAATAGTAAATTTATATTTCATACAGAAGAAAAAAACATGGAATTTACAAGTTAAAAAACGTTCAGAAAAAAATCTGTTGTCTGTTAGAAAATTAGTTTCAAGGGGAAAGCGAAAAAAGTTAGTTTTACCTACTAATACACCATATTTTTGTGTATTCTTAATCATTTGAGTCCTAAAAAACACGATCTACATCCATTTTCACACTAAATAAAAACAATTTAATTCGGAATTTGAAGGCATATTTAACCCTTTAACAGGGATAGCCAGTTCCATATATAACAAATGCATTAGTTTTGAAATTGCAACCTCTGTATTAACGTAGTACTATTCCATATAAGCATTCTTCATCAGGTATGGGAACCATCATAACAGCAAAATAAAATAAACGTGCAAGAAAACTATCATCTGGTTGTTTAATTACTAATTTTTAAGTTTTAATTACTTCAAAATATTCTGAAGAAGATGACACTAATTTTAAATTATCAATTAATTATTAAATAAGTTTCTTACCGGGTGAACAAAAGTTTACACGAAAAAGTGATAATTCAGCAGATGGTGCAACTTTGAAACTAATGCATCAGCTCTATGGGACTGACAACGATTGAATATCTCTCTTAAATATAAAGAAAATTAGCATTTTTTTATGGAAAATAAAATGAGGACTCATTAAAGAACACATACAAAATAAAATAAAGAATAAATAGATGCCTGAATGATTTTAAAAACATTTAATGGCTCAAAAAAGTTTTTTTAGGTGCAAAATCCAAAACAAAAAAAATCAGCGTACGGACAGTCCCACAGCTAGTGAAAGTATACATTTCGTCTATATTTTATTACTTTCAGTAACTAGATTTTTCAGAAACCCGTAAACCCTTTAAGATATTGTAAGTCTCTTAGGATAAAACAACTCTATAAAACTAGCGAAAATTTCCTCTCTCTTTATAAGAAGAAGCCATATTGTTCATGCGTTACGTAAGGAGATTCTCATCAATAACAAGGCAGTGATAAAGGAGCAGCAAAAAAAGTTTTACTTGAGAGAAGGAAGGAAGGGTCTGTTAAAATAAGGCACGCCATTCGCAGATAAGGAAAAAAAGCCAAATTAAGATACATAGTAAGTTATGTATAAGAGATTAATAAAGACGTTTAAACCTCTGACCGTTGAGGAAATATTCTCAGTGCCATTGTTACATTGCGTAGAATTTTATAGTTCGTAAAAATTGGAAAAGATTTTTTTAATCTTTGAAGAGATATTCGTATGTCATACTACTAATTTATAAATATAATGTTCAGGTAATGTTTAAACAGGTTTATAAATATAATGGACATTAAATGGACAGATTTCACGCCATTAATCAATTATCATTTCATGAGTGGCAGTAGCTCCACATAAATGAAAATAATTACTAGATTGGTTAATAAATGAAATGGGCTTAGCTTTATGTGTCATACCACCAATCAACGAACCACCAATAAGCCAAAGAAATGAAAGTCGGAATAACTGCGTCGCATGAAATAAGAAAATTTCATTTTTTACCAGTTAGTTCTCCTCTCAAGCAATTCATAATACTTTCTACATATCCTGTTTTATAGCAGAAATAAATCATTTATACAACAGGTCATTTGGATTTGATAGTAATTAAACCGTTTTAAAGTTATAATACCGACGAACATCAGTGTTAAACCGACAATGGAACCCGCATTTAAAAAAAGACCCTCTACTAATATCATTACAGTTAATTCATATCATACATTCTTAATTCATGGACTATTGACTGCATAAAAACCACTCACTCTTCTCCTGTCAAGCAATTCACACTATTTTCAAACAATCCTGTCTCAGAGCAATGCTAGTTTAATAGATTACGATGTGTCATTTGAATTTTGAATACCAATAAAATTAAACTTTTGGAAAATCACAAGTAATACCAACCGACATCAATTGTAGCTTTAGTTACAGTTTTTGAATTATCGTAGCACTAGAGCAACAAGAGGGCTATTGGCGTCGGGCGTCGTATTTTAGTCACCACAGTCAAGTAACGAGCGACACCAGAGTAGGCACCCAACGCAACCGTTAAAGGCGACATCGTACTAGCGTAAGGGCTTTGAATCATATTTAACGTGCACTACCTCTTCACGGGGTATTATTCGTCGGAGATTTTGTCTGCACGGGCAGTTTATTAGGTCGGCAGTTATTTTGGCGATGCAGGACCCGAACCTGGGACCTTTCGCATGCTAGGCGAGTAAGTAACCGACTGGGCTCCCCAGCCCCTGACATCAATTGTAACCCAATGAAAAACCACACTATACTGATAACATTACAATTAATTCCTAATTCATTAACCCATGACTGGATAAATCCAGTTCTTCTGGCAAATAATTCAGTGTATTTTATCCCGATCCTGTTTCTGGGTAGCGGTGATTAAAAGGGCACAATGGGTAAAATTAACCGGATTCCCCCTTGGACCGCTTTCCTGTATCCGTTATAATATCCGGCCTGCCGCGAAAGGGTTTGTGAAGGCCGCCTTTGGAGGAGCGTCCTGTGATACTAGATTAGAGATATCAGTTGAATATACTTGTCCATTATGGCCACAAGACTTGAGGTCATGCGGACTTTTGATACACTCTTAAAACGAACGAGCGATTTTAACTCAGTCTTATTAATTCTCACTCTTCCAGTCTGCAAAATGCACTATGGTCTGCACACTAATTTTGGAGTGGATCCTTTGTGTGTTAAACCCCCGACAGGATCACTCCAAACGAGTGATTTTAACTCAGTCTGAGTTAATATTCATTCCTTTCCAGTGTCGATAATGCACTTCTCCAACTGGAGTGGATTTCACTCTTTTGTTTTAAGAGTGTACAGTATCATATCGTAATGATTTGCAAAATGTCATCTGTAATTTACTGTGAAAAAATAAAGTAGTATCCATTATTTATTTGGCAGTCCATTTGTATTTAACATGAATAATTTACATGAATTGTTCAGTTAGATTGATGCATTACTGTTAACGAAACGTAAATTATAAATCAATCGAAACATTAATTGCGAAATATTAACATCATTTTTTCGAACGAACACTTTTGACACAGTATCATAGAGTAATGATTTGCAAAATGTCATCTGTAAATTACCGTGATATATATTAAGAAGTACCGATTACTTTTAGGGCAGTCCATTAGTATTTAACATGAATAAATGACATGAATTGTTCAGTTAGATTGATGCATTATTGATAACAAAACGTAAATTAATAATCAATCAATTTTGCGAAATATTAACATCATTATGCGAACGAACACTTTTGACACAGTATCATAGAGTAATGATTTACAAAATGTCATCGCTAATTTACTGCGATAAATGCAAGTAGTATTCCATTATCATTTGGCATTCCATTGCAATTGAACATGAATAATTAATATGAATTATTGAGTTAGATTAATGCATTACTGTTAATGAAACGTAAATTATAAATCAATAGGACTATTAAATGCAAACAATTGACATCTCTGTGATTTTTTTCTCCTATGAACAGTGGGATTCGTACAATAAAATGGAAAAAAATTAAATATTTAATCAATTAGATTACAGCATTATTGTTACTGTAAATTATAAATTAATAGTATACAATAGCATTAAATGCAAACAATTAACATCTCTGTGATTTTTGTCTCCTATGAACAGTGGTATTCGTACAATAAAATTGAATAAAAATTCCTTATTTCTTCAATTAGATTAGAGCTTTATTGTAATTGTAAATTATAAATCAATAGTATACAATAGCATTAAATGCAAACAATTGACATCTCTGTGATTTTTGTCTCCTATGAACAGTGGGATTCGTACAATAAAATGGAAAAAAATTCATTATTTAATCAATTAGATTAAAGCATTATTGTTACTGTAAATTATAAATCAATTGTATACAATAGCATTAAATGCAAACAATTGACATCTCTGTGATTTTTGTCTTCTAAGTGGGATTCGTACAATAAAATGGAATAAAAATTCGTTATTTCTTCAAATAGATTAAAGCTTTATTGCTATTGTAAATTATAAATCAATAGTATACAATAGTATTAAATGCAAACAATTGACATCTCTGTGATTTTTGTCTTCTAAGTGGGATTCGTACAATAAAATGGAATAAAAATTCCTTGTTTCTTCAATTAGATTAAAGCTTTATTGTAATTGTAAATTATAAATCAATAGTATACAATAGCATTAAATGCAAACAATTGACATCTCTGTGATTTTTGTCTTCTAAGTGGGATTCGTACAATAAAATGGAATAAAAATTCCTTGTTTCTTCAATTAGATTAAAGCTTTATTGTAATTGTAAATTATAAATCAATAGTATACAATAGCATTAAATGCAAACAATTGACGTCTCTGTGATTTTTGTCTTCTATGAACAGTGGGATTCGTACAATAAAAGGAATAAAAATTCCTTATTTCTTCAATTAGATTAAAGCTTTATTGTAATTGTAAATTATAAATCAATAGTGTACAATAGCATTAAAGGCAAACAATTGACATATCTGTAATTTTTGTCTCCTGATAAACAAAGGAACGTGACTTGTAACGAAATGGAGTGAAAATTCCTTGTTTGTTCAATAAGATAACTGCATTATTCTTAACGTAAACTAAAAATCAATTGCATAAAATGGCATTAAATGCAACATAACTGTAATTTTTGTCTCCTATAATCAGTGGAACATCGCTTGTAATAAAAGGGAAGACAAATTCCTCGTTTCGATAGTCTCTGATCTACCATTCTTCGAATAACTCTTTCGGGCATACCAGTCATCATTCCAAAATAATACTCGAATTCTGATTTAGTCACATAGGAATCTGGACGCCGTCTATCCAAACACCATTATACCTTTAGTGAAGGAAAATACATCTTTAATAGGAAACATGAATGAAAAGAACCCAGGGTTATTTTCTAATTGTTATTTCTCACAAGCAGATCAATTATTTATTAGTTCAATTATTCAATAAAAAAAATTGACTAAGTATTAACCCTCTAATGCATACTGTTGCCATATGGCAACAAGTCACATAATCCACTTTATTCTATTAAAGTAGAGCTCCCTTTCGACAAATCTGAGTTTTTTTCATCTATGGCATTCCATTTTGAAGTTTTAGTTACTAATAACCCTCTTAGATGACAGTATTAAAAGTGTTTTCAGAATTAAAGAGTGAAGTTATTAACTGTTGTGAAATTATGTCTTTACAGTATTCAAAGTATATTATAAATAATATTAGTACTAAATACAAATAATTTTTTTGAAAAATAATGATAGTTTAAGAGGGTTATTTTAAAATATATTTGGTAGTTTTCTAGTCAATCAGATCAAAATTGGAATTTTGTAGTTGGTTTTTGCTACATGGCAAAATTTAAAAAATTGAAAGTATTGAAATTCCAATGCAGTTATTTTTTTTTCTTCATTATTTTTCTCATAATGTATGAGTATTAAAGATACATATATACATATATTTTTCAAAAAAAAAAAAATATGCATTACAGGTTTAATTTTGAAAAAAAATAACGTTGTATTTTTTAACCCCGTCTCTCCCAGGCTTAATTACCCGAGTAAGAGCCCATAAACCATGATAAATCAGTTACTGCAGTTGTTTAACTGTAGAATGGACGACGTACTCAGCTTACGTCATGGTAGTGAAGGGGGTAAGAGTATAAATATGTCAGATTCACATTTTTTTTTTTTAATTTACCTTCGCTCACTGTAAATTAAGTATTTCAGCTAACACCAGCTATTCTACTTCTTCAAAGTTAACATTTTGGCTTCAAGAGGAAATTTACTACACCTTCAATATTTAGACATGTTAAAACAACTAAAAAAAGCAGTCATTTTGTCTTTTTTTTTATTTAAAAAAGCATAATCTTTTTTATTTTATATAAACTTAATCAAAAGAAAATAACCCTAAATAATAGTTTGAAACAGGAAATCAAAGTCACTTAACTGAAGAAATAAGTAAACCAGCTCCTTTCACAACAAAAATAGAAAAGTGGTACAAAAGCGAAAAAAGGATTCAGGTGAACCAGACCCCCAAAAATTTTCAAATTCTCGCATTTCAATGTTTTTAGTGTTTCTTAAAATATGAAATCTTTACTTTTCAACGATATCATACATTAGAAGTTTCGAGTACTGGAAGTTTTTTGATATTTTTTAAACAAACGTTGCGTTGTTTAGGTAAATTCCAGTCATATTTTGTTTACTTAAAACGCTTATAACTCAAAACTTACTTTTTCAATGCTCATGTAAATTTTTCTCGAAATCTACTGTAAGTAACAGCCAGAAATTTTTAATCTGTATTAAATTGGAAGTTGATCGTAAGAAGTTGGTTTCTAAAAACTGCTCGAATGATATGATTATAACCATCCTACATTTTTTTAGGAAAAAAATATGCAGTTTCACTTAAAAAATTATAATTTCAAAAACCAAAGTAAAATTTTGAAAATTCCTCCATTAATGTATGAGAGAGAAAATTCCCCATTAAAATATGAGATTAGAATTGGGCACACATCCATTTAACAACTGGTGACAATTTCATTAAAACTATCCCATACACTCTTAAAACGATTTTAACTCAGCCTGAGTTAATTTTCAGTCCTCTAGTCTAGAAAATGCACTTCCCCGAAAGGAGTGGATACTTTGTGTGTTAAACCTCCGACAGGATCACTCCAAACGAGTGATTTTAACTCAGTCTGAGTTAATATTCACTCCTTTCCAGAGTCGAAAATGCACTTCTCCTACTGGAGTGGATTTCACTCTTTTGTTTTAGTGTAGATTCTGAGAAAAAGGTATATAAAAGGGATATTTTAACACGGGCTTTAATGGAGGGCTCCGATCCCCCTTAAAAATAAAATAAGTACACTCTTAAAACAAAAGATTGAAATCCACTCCAGTTGGAGAAGTGCATTTTCGACACCGTAAAGGCATGCATATTTACTCAGAGTTAAAATCACTCGTTTGGTGTGATCCTGTCGGAGGTTTAACACACGAAGGATCCACTCCAAAAGGAGAAGTGCATTTTCCAGTCTGGAGGAGTGAAATCCACTCAGACTGAGTAAAATTAGGAGTGTTTGTTTTAAGAGTGTAGAGAAAAACTGTCGTTTTAAAATAACCCATTTTTGCACGTCCAATCCCTAAGGATCACAGGTAACAGGCATTCCTTACACACACAATCGTGACAGCCGTCTGTGATATTTCACCTACTCTTTTTGCCAAATCCGGACCTAGATTACTATATCGAAGCATAGCAGCAGCTGCTGCTTGCATAGAGCAATCTGGTCAAATAAGTCACTTACTACACCTTTGGATTCCTATGTAATAAAATTTAATGAACCCGTTTTCGAAGGGATGACATTGCTCAAGCAATCATATACATCTATTAAATGACGTAGACGGAATATGTGCTTATGATGTAACCCTTTTTCTAGTACAAGTAAGGGAATTCTTTCTATCCGGAATATTAATAAATTATTTTTTCCGCAAAGAAAACTTGTAACGAATGTACTAAAAGTTAATTTTGATTCCTGTGCAAATACACCTTGTAAACCTTCTGAGAGCTAAGCAAATTGGATCAAGTGTAAACTTGTTTTCACTGTGAGAGGTTAAAATTTAAAAATTTAAATGCAAATTTTATTATTATAATAAAAAAACATATCTGTGGTAGATTGTTATAAATGACTCTTCCATGCTTTAAATTTCAAAATTTATAGAAATTACAAATTTTTAAAAATTATGTGTGTTGCTGGAAAACCTGTTTACGTCAGTATCCCTCAGAGGGTTATAGAAAAAAGATGGAAAGTATATAAGAAAGATGCAATTTAACATTTCAATTGAGGAAAATATTATATAATACAAAAGGGATATCGTTCGCGAAACAACTTGAAACAAAGAAATCAATAAATCTAAGAACGATTGTTTAAAATAGTTTTATCTTATATAAGCCGAAAGTTGTTTTTAAGTGAACAAACATAATTTTTGTTAAGTTAAAGTTCGTAGCAGAATTTCGTTATTTTTCTATTAATTCACGATTATACTTCATTTTTTTATACTTCAAATTTTCCGAAAGTTCACTTCATTTAGCATATAAATAATAATTAATCCAAGAGTTAGCTCGATAGATGACCAGTTATTAAATTTAATAGCAAGTTGCAGGACATTTTACAAAGAATTTTTCTCAACTTTTACGGTCAATAAATATAGATTTGGGCCACTAGCGTTTTTGTTTTTCCAACTTTTTTATCTTTAAACCATTCACAACTAGTGGCCAGTATATCTTTTTTTATTTCCAAAAATACGATTCTGTATGATTTTCTAATAATTTTCTTGAAAGTGTTTTGGATTGAAAGTACAATCGGTTATGTGAGCTTTTTTTATAGTTCTCCCGTGCGACTTCATAACTGCTTATGTACGGAAAAACAGTTGTGTGTGCAAAGATTCTACAAAGAAAACACTTTCAACACAGATAGAAGATTTAAATATATATATATATCCCGACAGACGGTTAAAAAAAATTCATTTAAAATAATTTTGTTTTACATCAATTCGTCAAATCGTATTATTTTGAACCTAAATCTACTCTATTAACAATTGAAGACTTAGTAGAAGAATGTGCTAAGTGACATAAATGTGAAAACAAGAAGGTTTGCTTTAAAGGTTTTTGTTTGCACTCAGATCTGTTGAAAGTGGCACTTTCAAACAGTAAAAAATATACTAAAGTTAATGAAAAATTCAAAACTTGTTATCGTTAAATAAGTAAGTAATCTGTTCATTAACACAAAAATTGAATTATTTTCAAAAATGTCAATTAGCACGTTCTTCCACTAAACTCTTCAATTTTGAGGGGAAATAATAATAAACTGCAGTAGGCTCACTTTTAACCCGAATCCATTTAACCGAATCTCCGCTTCAAACAGCCAAATTTTTTTTTATTAAAACGTACAAATTAGCTAACAGTTACTTGTTTCATTATCGACCCCCCATGCCTATGATGTTGATGACAAAAATAAGAGCGAAACTATGTGGCAAGTTAAGATTTTTTTTTCCTTTGTAACTTTTTTTTAAGCCAGCTTTTACGTTAACTTTACAACTGTTTGTGTAAAAAAAACTGGATTATCTCTGTAAATTTGACAGTATTTTTCTGTCACGCCAGCTGACAGTTTTTTTCTGTAAAAACTACAGACTTTTCAACTGTGTGCATCGATACGAAAATAAGAACAAAGACGTACAGAAAAGAAGAAAAATCTTTCTGAGTGTAATATGGTATATCTTTCTCTTCATAAGCTCTTGCACAAACGCCGTCAATTGAGTCTTAAATATCGATTGATTGGGGGAGAAAGAACGTGAGTATGTATTCAGCTTGACGTTCAGGAGACACTAAAGTAAGATTTAGGAGCTAATAGCGCGGCTTTCAATGAGTGATAGAAATAGTTTGGGAGAATGGAATTACGAAAACTATTGAGAAAATTATATAGTTTTAACACTCGGATATCAAAATTCAGAAATAAAATTTAGTAGAATTTTAAGTTTAGTAGATTTAAAAGTTGAATTTTAAGCTCAAAAGATTTAAAAGTAGAGTTTTAAGTTTAGTAGATTTAAAAGTAGAATTTTACGAATAAAGGATTACTTTTCATGTTTTTAAATTTGAACTACACAAACAGAGGTAAATATTAACTACAAGAATTTTTGCTTGTAAAATCATTCTGAAAGTAGCAATTTGAAAAAAAAAAAAGTCACCAAACACAGTATTAATTCTGTATTTGACATTAATTAGTTTCATTTATTTTCTTTCTAGAAAATTCTACAGTTATTTCTATTAATTTGCAAAAATAATTTATATTTCACAAAATAAATATGTAATGACGTCATTTTAAAATTGATTTATGTAGTAAATAATTAATTAATAGAAATTTATTTATTATTTCTTTTTTATTTTATTATTGCTTTTAAATAATAAATTAAAAGAAGTGAGCAAAAAGTCTTTTTTATTTATTATTTAAAAGAACTAAATTTTCTTGAACGATTGTTGTGAACGCAATAGTTATTTAATTCTAAAAAATGGCTTCTTGTGCTTTTTAAAAGAACATTAAATTTTGACGATTTTTTTTTATTATTGAATTACTTCAAATTCAATTTTTTGTGAGATTTTCAATGTCTTTTAATTTCGATGCGCTGAATTTTTTGGTGTATCAACTTGTCAGTATAGCATTTTTATTTTGCGATATGAAAGTAAATGACAATGGTTACGGACAGACAGACTGAGCGATTATAATACATAACTTCTTTTTTTACGTTATAAACTTAGTGTGGAAGCCAAAATTTGCTATTATCAGTCAAGATAAAAATTATTTTTAGAGGATTTTTTTTTCTTTCGTTCATTGATTTCTAGCCTGTTTTAATCTTTAGAGGAGATTTTTCTCTTTGTTTGACGACTCTTTTGGTATCTTGAGTGGAATGAAAACGTTAGGCGTACTTTGCCAGAGAGCCTTATCTGCACGCTAATATGCAAGTCGCATCACGTACTCAGTAAAAAGTAACACAATCCTTTGAAGTTTGGTAGGACAAACAGTTGTGAAACATTTAAACTCGAGAATTTCAAAGGGTTTTAGTGCCCGTGTTTAATAACGCTGTTAATGGTTATTTGCATTTAAAATTTCTAGGAAATAGTTAATGATTCCGAAAATCACCATAATATTTGTTTTTAGGTTATATGTTTTAAGTGGGGTATTTTAGTTTGATAGACCTAATGAAATTGCTTTTAAGTCATAACTTCTAGGAAATTTTTGCTTTGCTGTGTGAACATTTATTTCTAGATATGATAATATTAAGAACAACTACAAAATAAAACCAATTTGAAGGGAAAATATCACCCCATTATTTAATTAGTAATTGATAAAATTTAAAAATGGTGTCGCCATCAGTTAATAGTTATATGGTCATTTTAAAACAAAAATTAATAATGCAATAAACAAATAGTACTTTTATTCAAATTTGGTTTATTTTGCTGGAAGTACGAATAGCCCTCGTGTAGCTCTAGTACGACCATAATTCAAAACCTAACCTAACCTGGAAGTACGATTTTCATGCCTGTTGCTTACATTAGCAAAGCAATACACAGCTATCATGATTTAAAGAATAAGCCATTATATCTGGGAGTAATCTTCCATCTTAAGTAAGGAGAGAAAGCGAAAAGTGACTGCTTATTGACAAAAATATTTTTTATGTATAACACATACAATTGCTTTAAAAAGAAATGATTATTAATAAAAACAGCCGGTTTAAATAAGCTATTTGAATCAATAATTGTTATTATAAATAAGACCATAATTTTTTACCATAACATATTTGAAAAATACACATTTGCTATACTTTAATTGATACAAGATAAACTTTTTAATTGTTGATGCCAACCACTGAAAAAGTTGTAAATCGAACAATAAGAAAAATGAATTATGGCACCCCTCGAAACTTAATCCTGATGTATCCGCCTTCCTGTAACCCTTTCTCATCTTCACCTTGATCCAACTACCTTCCACAGTACCCCCATTTGAATACACATTTCGATAAGGCAAGAGCATTTCAAAGCAGTTACACAAACCTTCGTTATCTGCGGTCACCTAGAGCTTCGATTAGTGCCTCACTTTATCAGGGCTGAGGAGCTGATAATTCTAGCTTCAAACTGTTGCTCTGTACTATCTAGAAAAAGGTCAACCGCCGTAGGTGAATTCTTCTATGTCTGTAGATTATATCCTTTTTTTATTATGAATGTTCTTTGGGCTTTAAAGTTAAGAAATTTTAAATATTTCTTGAATCAGTGGTTTCTTGAATTTGGGTTGGGTTTCAGTGAATCTAGAAATTATAGAAATGTTTTGGTTTTCAACGTATTATTGGAAAAACGTCGATTCTATCCTTTTTTTTATTGAGAATTGCTTTTTTGGCTTTGAAGTTATGAAATTTTAAATATTTCTTAAATTAATCTTTCTGGGGTTGGTTTTGAGTGAACCAAAATCTAGAACTTTTAGAACTGTTTTGGTTTAAAGGTTATTTCTGAAAAACGAAAAGAGGTACAGACTTCAAAATAGGTACATGAGTTTCCAGTACCCGTTGGACGTCATTATAAGGTTTTCGAGAAACTTGCGCATGCATAAGGGGTAGCTGGCATAGAAGGTGAAGTTTGAATTATGGTCGTACTAGGTATAGCTGGCACAGAACTTTTTAGGTTTTACATTTAAGGTACATAATTAACTTTAATTGTGTGTATTGACTTATTGAGCGGTAAGTTACAGTGTACTGTGCGAAACCACTTTTACATTGAATGTACTTTCTATGCCAGAGGTTCCCAACCGGTGGTACGCGGGAAAATTTCAGGTGGTACGCGTGATGGTTACTCTATGAGCAACATGTTGCTATTAATAGCTTCTATAAGCATGAACAGTGAGTACGCAAACATATGACTCAGTATTTTAAACATTAATATTATTTTAAAGAGAAATCTTTAATTAGCGTCTAAATCGGATGTAAAACCTAGTACCCTTTGAACTTCCGACAAGCTCTGCTATTCTTGATGCCATTTGTTACGAGTTACTAGTGTGAGAGTTGATTAAAAAATAAACATAGAAGCCGTTTAAGTGCTAAAGACGAATTAAGAGTGAATTCACTCTTAAGCTCATTGCTTCGAAAGTAGATTAATTAACCACAGGTAAATCACTGGCAAACAACAAGTTTCGCACAAAAGATTATAAGAGTATATTTTGTATGATGACTAATCTTTTGCCGAGTTAGTGCTATTTTTTATTTGTATGTTTTAGTACTTATTATGTGATAAAAAAAACTCTAAATAAATACCATTTTAATCTTTTTATTTCTCTTTCATCATAAGCATTAGCTTTTAAGAAATAAACAAATATCTAACCATTAAATGTGAAGTTTTCCCAGGTATTTAACTCAAAAAGCCTTTGAACACATTTAGAAGAGTAAATATTATGCGCTTACTAAGATATTTAGGTCTGGGGGTGCTCTTCAATTTCGCAAAATGTCAAGTGGTACTTCGGTGCAAAAAAGTTTGGGAACCCCTGTTCTATGCTATTTAATCTACGAAATGTTTTGTTGTACCAGAAATCTGGCAATGACTGCAGTGTTTTAAAGTAAAGATTCCATCTGTTTACTTGATAGTCGTTTATTGCTATTAATGAAGAAACATACGATAAAATATAAACATTATTTCATTTAATCATAATAACTATAAACCAGTAAATCTTGTTAATCATTAGGAAACGAAGGCTACAAATAAAATTTTAATGGTTGTTGAAAAAAGTCTTTTTAGAGTTATGAACTTTGAAAAACAAGGTTTTAAATTTTAAAATAAATTATTCAATGAAAAATTCTAAAAACTATTCTATAGTGACCGTGAAACCTGTATAATTCTTTATGCAAATATTTTTGAACTTCGGTCACGTAGTGTCTGAGCATATTCGTCACACACACAAAAAAAAACCTTCGCTTTACAAACATGAGAGATGAAAATAATCAGTTTGCTATATGTATTAAATCTGCTTAAACTTATTTTTGTCAAGATTGTGGAGATGTTTACTGATAAGTGCAGTTACTATTATTACCGTTACAAAAATGTACTATTTTTTTAAAGAAAAATTTTTTGTTAAAAAAAATTTTTTGGCTTGTATAATTATTATGCTTACGATAATTATTATGCGTATTTTTCATTTTTAAGAAACACGATAATATACATAGTGATTTGAATTATAAAACTTTTCCATTTTTAAGAGGAATTTATTTTAAAATCCTTCAGGTTGTTTGAATTCCTTCAAAACGATTCAGAGATAAATAATGGGTGCTTGATATTACATCGAAGATTCATAAAAGCATCTTTATTTTATGTATAAGCATGCTCGAATAAAAGAATTAATAGATTGCAAGTGTATTTTCAAACGTATTGCAACTGAGCCCCATTATCTTAAAAAACAGGATATTCTCAAAAAAAAAATCATCATTGATGCAACTGTTACTCAATTTAAACATATTTCTACAAATACATATATACTACATGTTGGCTTAGTTAAAAGCTTTTAAAACTTTCAAAAAGTTTTTCAAAAATCTCGATTGGAATTTATAATGAGGGATTTTAAATATTCGGTTCTTTGAATATTTATGCTGCAATATGATGGGATGGAGGTAATGTTTATTTTTTTTATTTGTGATATTTATTACGTTATGGAGTACATTTCTAATTATTTAAATTGTTATTTTAGGTAGTCATTAATGAAGATAGTGATTTGTTTTCAAAAAATCAAAATTATGTTGTTTGATATTTTAACCGATTTTTTTTACAAATAATAATAAATAAACAATTTACCTTAAAATGGTGAGTAAGTTATTTAATTTTTAAAATTGAATACATTTATTTGGGAAATGGGATACCATGGAAATATTTATTTTAATAAAAGCAGTTATTGGAAGGTTAAATCAGTTATGTTCCACCTTAAATACTACTTTTTTACTCCGTTTTTTGTAATGTAAGGTTACTCAGCTTTAGTGTAAGCTTGCATCTCCATATTCTGGAACGCTAATCCTTAAAAATGAAACCACAACATTGTGCTACATTTTATGAAGTCACTTGAAGCTTATCAAGGACGGAAATAAATTTTATTCAACTATTATTTTTAAATAAATAAACTTCTTTTCCAATGTCTGGCCTGGTGGTAAACTTACGCCATGGGAAAACTAGCCCCGGTCTCCTCTCCCCTATTTTGTTTCACGTGTCACAATTTGGTAAGATTTTGGTCAGGCCCTGGAGGAAAGACGTCACTTTCGTTAGAAAAGCAGTTTATTTTTGCAATCACAAGGGTAAATCAATAGGTAAATATGATTAAAATATTTATTATCCAGATCAATTACAAGCTGCACGGTATATACAAAATCGTGCAACGCTAAATGTTACAGCAAGAAAGATCGATACGTTGCGAAATACTCTCATAAGAGACGATTGCTTTATATTAATCGAATGTCATTCTGAATTACAAACCAGTAGGTGTTTTTTTAACTTAATAAAATTTTGAAGTTTAAGACGACATGATGTGTATTAATAACGGTTAATTCGGACTCATGATAAATATAATTATATTAAAAGATTGAAACTACCATTATATATAACTCTCTTGTATATCCTAATGAGCATCCGTCATATCAGAGAGGGAATTATAGCCTTCCACCAAGGTGGACAGGTCTTCCATGATTTCGGTTTCTGTTTCTTTTTTACGGGGTAGGGGTCATGGGGAGAGATTAAGATCATCGCAGCCAACATTGTTAGGTGACGGACCATGACGGATGCCCTATGCTCCATGTTGGAGTGAAAAAGGTATAAGTAAGTATATCCTATTGCGACACCCCCCCTCCACCCACCAGCAAAATCCTACACAAATATCTTGTTTAAAAGTTTCAAACAGTGATATATATTAAACGTATAAAAATTACAAGTAATTTTAAAAAATATAACTGTGTTTAATATTTGCTGCTTCATTGATTTTCAGATCCTCCTCTATCCAACCATTCTAGTTCTTTAAGATTAAAATAAACAATGTCGTAGCAAAAATGTGAAACATAACATTCATTTAAAGGCATGTCAGTTTCAGGGTTATATAAAGGACTATATTTTCAAAACCAAGCCTACGTTTGAGAAGGTATACATATCTGACTAGATAATTAGTAGATAGTAAAACCACTCCAGTTCTTAAAGTTTAAAATAAGTAACGTGTGTAAAACAAAACATTCATTTAAATGGTTTATGGTCTCAGGATTATATAAAGGACGTTTTCAAAACCAAGCCTACGTTTGGGGAGGTATACATATTTGACTAGATAATTAGTAGGTAGTAAAACCATTCTAGTTCTTAAAGTTTAAAATAAACAGTGTAGTAACACGAATGTAAAACAAAACATTCATTTAAATGGATTATAGTCTCAGGATTATATAAAGGACTGTGTTTCCAAAACTAACCCTACGTTTAAGGAGATACATATCTGACTAGATAATTAATAGGTAGTAAAACCATACTTGTTCTTAAAGTTTAAAATGAACAGTGTAGTAACACGAATGTAAAACAAAACATTCATTTAAATGGTTTATAGTATCAGGATTATATAAAAGACTGTGCCTCCAAAACCAAGCCTACTTTTGAGAAGGTACACTCTTAAAACAAAAGAGTGAAATCCACTCCAGTAAGAGAAGTGCATTTTCGACACTGGAAAGGAGTAAATATTAACTCAGACTGAGTTAAAATCAGTCTTTTAGAGTTATGCTGTTGGAGGTTTAACACACAAAGGATCCACTCCAAAAGGGGAAGTGCATTTTCCAGACTGGAGGAGTGAAAATTAACCAGACTGAGTTAAAATCGCTCGTTCGTTTTAAGAGTGTACATATCTGACTAGATAGTTCGCCATCTGCAGAGGCTTAAACTTTGATGCGGGGTTCATCGCTTGGGTCATCGATCGAGGGGCTCTGATCATGGAAAAATAAAGCTATTTTAGGACACTCGATTTGTCAGCGGCACATCTGATTGGCAACGATAAACAGAGATGGAGGCGAGATATTTCTTGGATGCGCTGCGAAGTCGAGAAGATGGACTTTTAATTAACTTCTGGTGAGAGTTCTTAAAACTTTGGAAACTTTAATGCAAATAGTGAGAAACGTCGTTAATTTGGAACTCGAGGAACCGATAAAATGAATTTATTTATTCAAATATGTATGTGAATAAGGGATTTTAAAACTTCATAATATAATGTATTTATAAATATTCTACTATTAAAATGTAAATTATATTGAAATACTAAACGTTACACCATTAATATGTAATTTTTTCATAAATATTCAACCTTTTAAAAAAATCTAAAATCTGAATAGCAACTAAAAATTTGAAAACTACACAGACACATTATATTATTTCATCATACATTTCATTACATCTCATCATATCGAATGGCCAATGCGAAACATATCGTCTTTGAGGAGTCATAAAATTGGCCCAAAAATCAACATTTTGTTATAAACTTAAAATTTTCTCTGAAGGAAGTTCCATTATGATGGTTATGATTTCAGAAGTCTCTAAGACGACTATTGAGACTCGACGATTGAAGTATCTTTGAATAAGATACTATATTTAATTCGCCCAAGTATACCATTCAATAATCTTTTACGCACTATCTCCAATTTTTTTTAACTGAAATAACCACATGATTTCACTACTGTCACTATACGGTCTTCCACAACAGTCGCTCCGGATAAAGTTATCATCGGAAACTTATTAACTTTTTCAAACATAATGGGCATGAGTTATTGCTCCATGACTGCAGGATCTGCAAGTTTACCGACAAATTACAGCTAACCAATTTGAACTCACATTTATCTTTATATATCTTAGCGTAACCGGATCCCCTAATGATAAGGATTGAAAATTTACCTTTTATTGTATAATTTGCAGAGTGTACTATAAATAGTTTAGTCAAAGAGACCGCTCACTTTACAATCGCTATTCAATAGTAGTTATCTGCGTCTTGTATACCGTTTAGGATTTTTAGCCCATTTTCTTTTCTCTATTGACATGCTGAAGATGTCCGTCCGTTACTCCTACCCTCACCCCTTTCCAAAGTTAAGTCCGTCTTATGTGAAAAGTTATTCTTTTGGAAGAAAAGAATGGCATCAGAAACCAATCTCCAGACATTTGTCAACATGTCTGACGATTTCCCATTAAAAACCCATTTACCGATATAACGCCCTTTTCCTTTTAACTAGCACGGAAATTCAGTTTTTGGTCATTTAAATTGCTGTTTCCACATCAACTATATCATTTTTTATGAAAAGTTGGTTATTTTAACTTATATTTTAATATTTTTTCATCAATTAAGAAGATTTGGAGTTGTTTCATGTTTGTTATAAATATTTCGAAAATATCGGGGTTTTAACAGAATTTTACGTTAATACTTATTTAAGAATAGGAAGATCTCGTCATTAAAGTCGTTGACATTGTTGACAACATTTTCAGACTATCCAAACAACATGTGCTAGGATGTGTCTCAAGCAATTTTACTTTATTTTTCGTCAAACTGCAAAAAAATTTAGCCAATTAAAATTAATTTAATTTGCAAAACAAATTTAATGAAAATAGCCTATTTTGTTTTTTTAAAGTTTTAATTGCCACTTAATGGTGTGTTAAGCAATTTTTTTCTAAGGTGTATAAATCTTGTATGAAACCGGTTTTATTGTAGTGTAGTTTCTGATTACTCAAAGTCCGTTTTTGTTTGACAAACCATTGGTTTTACATCAGAAACCAATCTTATACTTTTTGTCAATTTGTCTGCCAGTTTATTACAAGAATTTCGGCGAACATAAAAATAAAAAGCAAGTATAGGTTGTTTTATATCTTGTTCACTACTTTTTATTATTGATGTGAGAAATCCAGCTGGAAATAGAATGGACACTATGCATAAAAGTCAATAATTTTGATGAATATTTCATTTGCGTTCATTAATGATGCATAAAAGCACGATGAAGTTTTTAAAGTGAAATATCTGATATTTTGGCCGTTAAATGTTTACTTTTTAGTTTTGTGACGAATAACTTTAATATTCAGTAGTCTCTGATGGTAGCGTTATAATATTTATTAGTTTTAACATATTATTTACAAGAGCGTTTAAAACATCAACCTTCCATTTTCTATCTTCTTTTTTTAACAACGTTGCCACACATCAAATTAAAACATTTTCATAGTCACGTTCTTTAAAGTTGTTTCACGAGTTTTTTTTTTTTTTTTTTGGTTTATTTGAATCTTTATAGTTTATTTTGCAAATTTTGTCGATTTTTCAATTTCTGTTTATTTTGCAAGATTGCAAGATACTGAAACTTACATTGAACTGCAAGCCAATCGAATTATATAAAACATATCGCTAAACGATATCTAAAAGTATGTAATTATTTTACAAAAATTTACTATCATAACTGGATTTTGTAAACTATTTATTTGAATTGTAATGTTATAAAATATAATTACTGGATTCTATTACATTACTTCAAGTTAGCTTTGAAAAGATAAAAAAAAATTATTCAGACTTTTATTAAGAAAATTTTCAAATTTGTTATGTTCTTTAAAGGGAGATCATAGTGAAAAATGACAAAAAAAATTTAATTTTTAAAACCAGTATTTTTATACCAGTAATGAGACCAATTTTGTATCGATTGGTTAATTATTTCTTATAAAAATAAACACATGCGTCACACCCCCTTAGAATTACTAATTGTTAGGTTAGGTTTGAATTATCGTCGCACTAGAGCTACACGAGGGCTATTGGCGACGGACGTCGTATTTTAGAACCACAGTCAGGTGACGAGCCAACACCTGAATAGGCACCCAACGCAACCGTTAAGGGCGACATCGTACGCAGCGTTAGGACTTTGAAGGATATTTAACGTGCACTTCTTTACACGGGGTATTATTCGTCGGACTTTTTGGCTGCACGGGCCGTTTATAGGTCGGCAGCTATTTTGGCGATGCCTGGATCCGAACCTGGGACCTTCCGCATGCTAAGCGAGTGCTTAACCGACTGGGCTCCCCAGCCCCGAATTACTAATTGTATGCTTGTATTATTTATGTATTACATTATAATATATGAATTTTTTTGTGTTGATATTTGAAAACTATTCACTGGCTCAATGTAAAATAAATTCCTGACAATTTACATGAAATTCGGTTAACAAGAAATGTTTCGGTGGTCATTTCGAGTTCGTGTCAACGGGATCGACTGTATTTGTTTTTCGCGTTTTTCTCAAAACTATAATTTTCAACACATAGGTACACTTTTCTCCAAATCTATTGAATATTTTTTAATATTTTTTTGTGTGTGTTATAAAACCATTTTAGATCTATTTAAGTCACCTAATTTAGTCTTACAAATTTAAAAAGAAATATGTTATTATTTTACACTTTTCTTCGTTGAAAATCAGAATTTTTATGAATGTAGAATATAATGTTTTTTTTTTTTTTTTTTTTAATTATTTAAGGCAAAAAAAATAGGTGACTTAAATAGATCTAAAATGGTTTTATAACACACGCAAAAAATTATTAAGAAATATTTAATAGATTTGGAGAAAAGTGTACCGAAAAAATACTTGTATTTTTGAAAATTCGTAATTGTATGTTTCAAAAGTCTTTTTTTTTTAAATAATTTTTAAAAATAAGATTGGTTTAAATATAATAATAAAGTACAATTTATAATTTGGTACAATTTTTTATATTGTACCATACTTTTTAAATGATGTAGAGCCTTTCGAAATCAATACTAAGAATTGCTCATTTTTGCTGTCGCTAACTATGATCCCCCCCCCCCCCCCCCCCCCCAACTGCAAAAAAGTACAATTTCTTTAGACAAAAAACTTACGTGAAATGTTCCAAATGTGTTTACTTGTAGGAAAAATGGCAGATATTCTTTTAAAAAAAACTGTGTGAACAGCTATTTGGCATTTATGATAATAAATATTTTGAATTAAAAATTTCTTAGATAATAATTCATAAAAATGTATCCATTAGTTTAAAAAAAAAAGGTATTCTAACCTCAAAATTTGTTCAAAGAGATAGGGTAGTGTGAAATAAAAATATATATAAAGAAATGAGAAAGAACGTGAGCAAAATGTTTTATTCACCTGGCCTTAGGAAGCAATAGTATTTTCAAGTTTAGTTAATCAGTGGCATAACAAAGAAAATATGTGACGGAAGATAAAATAGCAGCTCCTACTAATTTTATTGAAATTAACTTATTATTCTATATTAACTTAAAATATGCATTATTTCAATGGTCTATTTGATTGTAATATATATTGATCCATCATAAAAGTGTCTAATATAAAGTTTAGGCTTATAATACATATTTTAGAAGACTAAGTCTAATGTTTTTATAGGTTTGTCATGCATGTTTTTTTTTATTTATGGTATATAGTTTTCGAGGACAACTCTTTCAAAACGGAATTTCAAAGAAACAAATAATTCATCAACATTATAATTAAAAGGAATAATTCAACATTAACTTCCAAGGTATACATCCGTGAAATAGCTTCTCCGTAATATATCTGAAAAGTAACTTCTCAGTACAGGCATTGAAGGTACACTTTTACTCCGATAGATGTCGATAGTGCATCTCCTCTAATCAGCAACACGTTTGGCGTGCATCCGTCTCCATAGCAACGTGACGTGACCGGTGACGTCGTGTTTGGAAGTAGGCGCGCAGCCGCGATTCCAAACCAGTAACTGCAATGTGAGTCTGATGATAAGTACGTCGCGAGTTTCGGTCCGAATTTTGTGATCCATACGCGGTTTTGTTGTTGTTTTTATTGGGGGGCACCTGTGGATTTTCGAAGCCCTCAAAACTTTGGACTGGGATCGTCGGAAGGGTTGACTCGACCCTTGGATTTTTTTCCCGACAGCGAAACTTCGCCGTGATCAGCTGTTTAATTTATTATCGTCTGCTGATATTTTTTCTCGTTCGTTTTTTTTCCTTGATGAGTGCGTAACCCGACAAGTGCGTCGTAACGTTCGTTCTTGTGCAACTTCTACATCGCCCGGAGAAGACACATAAAAAGTGTTTTAAAGGAGTTTCTCAACTTTGATCCGTGTGGTGTTTTACTATATTTTAAACATACACAACGGCATGTGCGTCCACAAGTGCGTCACCTTCTTGCTGTTGCGTAATCCCCAACCGACATCAACACAGTGCTAAAAAAAAAAAACCATTGGATTTATCTCACCACCATGTGCATTACGACACCGGTCACCCGGTCGTAAACTCACCACCCAACCATCTCATCTTTAAGGTGCGCCAGCCCACTCGACACCATTGATTCCTCGTACTTTCCCTTCGAGCCGGCCCCGGCTTCCTTCAAGGTGGATTACCACCCTCTCGGCGGGATGGACTCCCTGGACCCGGATCCCGGGTTCGAGCCCCAGACCAGGGCCCGGTCCAACACGTGGCCCCTGCCGAGGCCCGACAACTACGTCGACCCGCCCGACGACGAGAAGGGCCCCGGCGGCTGCCCGACGATCGAGGCCCCGAAGAAGAACTCTTCCCG
Source organism: Hylyphantes graminicola (assembly GCA_023701765.1). Classification (NCBI taxonomy): domain Eukaryota; kingdom Metazoa; phylum Arthropoda; class Arachnida; order Araneae; family Linyphiidae; genus Hylyphantes; species Hylyphantes graminicola. Next base: position 53,341,856 of record CM043113.1, read on the forward strand.
GCGGAACGCGTGGGGCAACATGTCCTACGCGGATCTCATCACGCAGGCCATCCAGAGTTCGCCGGAGAAGCGGCTCACGCTGGCGCAGATATACGAGTGGATGGTGCAGAATGTGGCGTACTTCAAAGACAAAGGGGACAGCAACAGCTCGGCTGGGTGGAAGGTAGGATTCTGTTTCACATTCATTATTAACCCTCTATTGCAGTGGTTCTCAACCCTTTGTAGGTGACGAACCCCTAATGCCACAAAATAATTTCGCGACCCCCCCCCCCCCTGCCTTACACATGCTGTACTCTTTATTAACTATTATGTTTGGGTAATTGATTTTTTTTATTTTACGATGGCTGTCCCGTGGGAAGGTGTTTTGAACAAGTAATTTGAGCGTCTGAAATGCTGATATTTTTACAAGATGCTAAACCAGAATTGGCCGAATTTTTTTTTTTTTTTTAGCTCCCTTAACTTGGTTGTTTCAACTTTCATACTTACCAGACATATTTATGTATGCACCTAAATGAGCTAAATACCGAGCTACACAAGGTCGAAATATAACAATAATCAAAACCCAAGACACAACTAATGAATTCGTAAAGAAAATGAATGTTTATGCTGCTAAAGTTAAGAAATCTTATTTTATTTTTATTTTTAAAAAACTTTTTGCGACCCCCCTAGGATACCTTCGCGACCCCCCAGGGGATCGCGACCCACCGGTTGAGAACCACTGCTCTAATGCATACTGTTACCGTTTGGTAACAAGAACATAATCCACTTTATTCTACTAAATTAGAACTCCTCCTAGAAAAATCTGTGTTTTTTTCATCTATTACATTTCATTTCAAAGTTTTAGTTACTAATAATCCTCATACATGACAGTAGTAAAAGTGTATTCAAAATTAAAGAGTGAGGTTATTAACTTTTGTGAAATTAAATTTTTGGCAGTATTCAAAGAATAATAATATTAGTACTAAATACTAATAAATTGTTTTGAAAAATTAATCGTAGTTAAAAAGGGTTATTTTGAAATAATTTTAGTAGTTTTCTAGTCATTATTATCAAAATTGGAATTTTGCAGTTGGTTTTTGTCATACGGAATTTTTTTTAAAAATTGAAATTATTTAAATTCTAAAGCAGTTACATTTTTTTAGTATTTTTCCCATAATGTGTGAGTATTAAAGATACATAGAATTTTTTTTGGGGGGGGGGGGGGGGGGGGATGAAAATAAAAATTCATGCATTAGAGGGTTAAACAAATTTTCCACGCGAAAATGAACTTTCTACTTAAATTTTTCCAAGTAAAGCAAGATGAGGACCATTGTCCTGAAAAATATATATAGGAAAAATTAAGTTACACGAAAAACGATTTACAATGTTTAAAGTCAGCGTTTTTATTTGGAAATAAAGATGTTAATGTTGTTCAGAAAGTCGTCGTGAATGGGTTCTAAAAAAATCGTGATATTATTGTTCATTTCATCATTTTTCTGGTTGTCTAGAAAAATCATTGCTCGTTTTAAATTTTTACTCTGATTTAAATATTTTAAAGCCTATTAAAAATATTCCTCAAATTAAAAATATTCACTAAAATTTGTGCTTGATTTGCTATTCCGTTTATACTTGATAAGAATATACGCTGATATTTTCGTACTGTTACTTTTTTACATTAAGAAGTGTTACTTGCTTTATCAAGTACACCGATAAAAAGGTAGAAATGAAACCCTACCTACCAAAACAAGAAAAAAATAAATAGGAAAAGTTTGGACCGGACTGATTAAAAGATGTAATCACTCATTTTTTCCAAACGGGACGACTTGCTGTATGGGACAACCCTCTATCATCCATCTATAAACGGCGTATCCTTCCTGCTTCCATAAGAGACAACCGTTATATAACTATCAAAATTCTTACGAATCATAATTCGAAGGTAGCCAATTCGATTCGATCAATCACAATTCGAAGGTAGTATTTTCAACTTTTAGCAAAGAATTTTGGAAGCATGTTTAAATGAAAATCCTATGTATTTTACACTATATAGAAATGTTGTATAACGAAATTATTATTTTTTTAAATGTGGATTTCATTTTCACTGTAGCGATAAAATTGGATGTTAGAACAGTCTCAATTGTTGCTGTTTTTTTCCCCTTAATTAGGTTGCAAATACCGATTTGATTTTCCGAGAGAACCACGTTAGTTGAACATTTTCATCCCCCAACTCATGCAGATGTCAATTTAATTGTTTTAATTCGCAAAAAAAATAATTAAAAAAAATAGGGTGCTCAGTTAAAATCGACTTATGGAATGCACTTAATTCGCCGAAGAAGTTTCAAATTATTTGACCGATACTAGTAAAGAACATGTGTTTGAAATGCATTCAATTAAAAAATTATCGACGTTATTTTTAAGTGAGCTGTTCCTTCCTTCTTTCGCCTTAAATATAATAAAAAATTGTATTTTAAGTTACAACTCGAATTATCGTAATTATAACTTTAAACAAATATAATTGCGTGTCGTTATTGTTTAATTGATGTAATAATTTAAAACCTATTTCTAATAACTATTATATATTATTATGGCCCATGATTTTCTTCGAAGGCGAGATGTATTAATCTTTACTCTCTCATAATAACTACCTTTTTTTCTAAATTAATTACTTAGTGATTAAGTCCCCCCCCCCTCTCCTCCTCCTCTATTTTAGAAAAGCTATGTCGTACTGTTGATACATATATTATTTAATCGCGCTTAGAAAAATAAAATTAATAAGATTACAAACTAGTATTAACCGCTTCAAGTTTTGAATAATTTCTCTACAGTGGTGTGGTTTTGTGAGAAGAAAAGTAAAATGCGGTTCTTTTCTACTACTACTATTATTCAATATTTTGTCGGTACTGAACTTAAAAAATGTAAAAAGAAAGCTTTATATGCCGGCATTTAATTTATATATTTTCCAAATGTCCTAATCATGTTATTTAAAACTATTTAGTCGTATAATAATAGGATTTTGTGACTAATTATCTCATTTTCCAAATAAAAAGAAACCCTTACACGCAACTTCGAGCTATAAAAAAAAATGAAAAATGTTATTGTGTAATGAATATTAGTACAGTATTATAAAATGACCTTGTAGCTTGTAGTATAACCTGTTCCCAAAATTGTTTTAATGTGTAGTGTACAAGATTTACAAAAATGTTTGGTAATTCACTCAAATAAATTAATGTTTGTTATTTTTATTGAAGTGGTACTTAGGGTAAAATTGCTATAATAAAGAGTAAGTTCCTTTTTAGGACATGTTTACATATGTTATTCTAAGTTCTTACTAACCCCTCCCTTCGATTTTGAAATATATTCTATTTTAATTTCCTTTCTTTTTGGTTTGCTCAGATAGTTAAGGATACGTTTTAAACATAATTACTATCTGTAATATTCGCACATTAAAACTAGTTATGACAAAATAGAAAGATAACTACTTGTGTAATTAAGATTAACGCAGTGGTCTGATGAATGGGAAAATAAGTATGTTTGGGATTTTATTTGAAAAATAAATTCATTTCCTTTAAATTATTCTAGTTTTAACTGATCAATTTGTAGAATATTAACCCTGTAATTCATGTTTTTTTTTTCATCCCGAAGAAATATATTTGTATCTTTAATACTCATACATTATGGGAAAAATACTGGAAAAAAATTAACTGCATTGGAATTGAAATAATTTCAATTTTTAATTTTTTTGCCATATGGCAAAAACCAACTGCTAAATATATTTTAAATAACCCTCTTGAATCATAATTATTTTTTCAAAACTATTTGTATTTAGTACTAATATTATTATACACTTTAAATACTGCTAGAGACGCAATTTCACAACAGTTAATAACTTCGCTGTTTAATTTTGAATACACTTTTATTACTGTCTTCTATGAGGGTTATTCGGTAACTAAAACTTCAAAATGGAATAGATTAAAAAACACAGATTTGTCGAGAGGGAGTTCTACTTCAATAGAATAAAGTGGGTAATGTTATTTGTTGTCATATGGCAGCAGTATGCATTAGAGGGTTAAAAGTAAGTCGCTTAAAAAACAGCGTTGTAAAATTTAAGGGATCAATTGTGAAAACATGTAGGGTATAATATAAACTGTGAAAAACATTTTTTTTTTCCAAATATAAGATATAAGAGGTTCTTTGAGTGACGTAATGAAAAATTAATCCTCAATATCAAGCAAATGCAATGACGCAACCTCTGATGCAACCGGTAATTACTACATATACAAAAAAAATGCAACTGTAACTTGACATCAAACTTCTCTATTGACAATAATGATAGAATTTTCTACACTTGATCAACTTTTTCCTGAAAATTGAATGCAGACATTTGCTGGCGTGGCGCATGGAAAAGCGTCAAAAATACCTAACTATGCTATGATAAGAAAGCACAGAGATAAAACTTACGATAAAAAGGATTTTAATGTGAGTTTTGAAGACCTTTTCTGTGGTATGGAAGGTGCCCTTCGAATCAATATTCTTGTTTAGAAAAATCTGGATCTTTGGCATTTTTGTGCTGAACATAACGAAATTGTTGAATAATTTTTTATTTTTCAGAAACATTTCCTCATTTATTAGTAGAACCGAATAACTTAATTCACTAAAGAAAAAACTTTAACATTAAGGTTACTTTAAAAAAAAAACCAAAATTATTGAATATTTGTGATACTCTAGTTGAAACTAGTTACGAAAATAATGCTAATCGTTCTCATTTGATTTTGGAAGACATGTGTAACATATGTTTAAAAGAATGTTTTTGTTATGTTTTAGAGTTCTTTTTTTATTTGTTTTTTAAATGCTAATTTGAAATATAATTAATCAAATCAATCAGCTTATAATAGGCGCCTGAACCCTTTCAGCTACGTGACCTGTAAAGTTTTTTTTTATAGGACCACCCGAAATCGACATTTTAGAGTTAAAATATGATTTAAGAGTTGAAAGATGAAAACAAGGTTAATATATATTTTCTAAAGAGTTTCCGCATTCCTAACTATGGTATTTTTTAATCATTATAATTAATGTTATTGAGCTTTTATTAATTTTTAACATTTCTTACATGTGTCGAATATGTATCTTCTAAATATTATTCCATCATTTGTTAAAATGTGTCCAAAAATTCCGACTTGCTTATAATAAGGTGAGTAACTGAGTAACTAACCCATTGCATATTTGTATAATCAACACCCCAACCAATCAAATCAATTCGAAATAGAACAGTCTCGCCATTTGCAAATTCACCCAGAAATCTAATGTTTAATTTAAAAGTTAGAACAACTTTAGGGCAGTGCTGGTACATTAGTGCTAAATAACAATGGCGCCTGTCTGCTGTAACTCCAAATTTCCATACCAGTAATAAATTAGGAGTGAGTTAATAAATGGTGGCTGATTCTATCGGCCATTCTTTTTAATTAGAACTTTTTGCTATGAGCGTTCAAGGTCCAAGTCGATTTGATTGCTTTACTCAGTTGCTATCTCGCTAAGTTTGTAGACAAAAGCTGTAAGTAGTATTTTTGTTCAATAAAATTATATGCAAAATTTTCATGACCGAAGAAAAAAAAGTATTTTTTGTATTTAACCATCAATTGACTCGGTCCGTCATTGGTTCCATTTTTTTAAAAATTTAATTTGAGTTATATTAACTAATGTGTCATCTTATTTATCTGATTAATTTTATTAACACCCAATTCAATTTTAAAAATAACATCGTCGAAACTAACAAAAATAATCTTCAACTCAGCTGTAATAAATATTGAATAAACATTATACGTATAGCTTTTAAAAAATTTAAATTTGTATTTTGAAAAGAAAACGCTGGTTTCATTTTTATATCAAAACCGTTTAACTTCTTCTTTGACCCTTTGACACTATTAGTTTATTAAGAAAAATTAAAACTAGAAATAATTAGTTTTACTATATCCCTGGTTCTCCATCATAAATAATTCTATCCTTTTTTCCATCAGAATCATTTATGTCAGTGACATTTTTGTCAAACCAACATAGTCGTCTCTTTATGCGTAATAACTTCAACATTCCCCATCTATTTTAATTATCTAAAAGCTAGATTATTTGTGCAAATTTTCTATCTCGATGTTTTATTACTAGTACATCATGGGCATTTATTGAGGTGGCGGGCTGGTGATATTGATTAAGAGACTTCTAAAAAAATGTAGTTAACTAGTTAAACGTAATTTTGGTTGTGGTTGGATGATTCGTACTTGGAAAACATTTAGCCATACTGACCGAGGGATTCATTATCTTTAGTTTAGTTATTGTTTGAAGTAACATCTCGCTAGAATTACTTACCCAAAGCCTTTCTGAAATTTACTTCATAATTTTTAACTGCTTTTTCTAAAAAAAAGGTAAATGTTACTAGTGTTTTTATGGTTTGTTTTCAATGGTAAATAATATTTTTGTGTATTTTTGTAATAAAACGTGAGTAAAAGTAGGAAAAGTCCCAACGCTGCGTACGATGTCGCCCTTAACGGTTGCGTTGGGTGCTTACTCAGTGCCGGCTCGTCACTTGGACTGTGGTTCTCAATTATGACGCCCATCGCCAATAGCCCTCGTGTACTCTAGTGCGACGGTAATTCAAACTAAATTAAACTTGATACAAACGTCTACTTAATTTATCCGAGTTAGTGTCTTTTTACAGCATATTATTAGAATATGCATTGTGATTTGTTATTTAGAATAAAAAAATCTCCGAATGCTTACCATATTTTAAAATAATAAGCAAAACAAATTTGGATGAGTTACTCGTATAGTATTTGGAAATCCTTCAAATTTAACGAACTCCTTTGATAAAAGTGCTTTGCAATGATTTATTAGTCTCAATAAAAAAAAAGCTAAGTTCTAAGTTCGAGTTCAAACATCCACCAACAGTGTCCCCTATTCCCTTTTCATCCGCCCTACTTGTTGCAGATTTTCGGCCCTCCGCCGATCCCCGAAGAAGATATGGGAAAAGTTTTCGAAGAAAAGAACTCTGCCTCCTTCATCTCCCCTTTCTTTATGAATTTTATCTTGGCGATCTTTTAGTTTGGCGCCTTTTGAGCTGCAATACTCCCCTCTCTGTATTCCCCGGGCTCAAAGGATTTGGATGGAATGTAACTTTTTTTAGAAAAAGTCAAGAAGGAAAGTGGATGGGGATTCAGCCGGTTGAATTATCGTGATAATCCGATTACGGAACATGAAATCTGCTATCCCGCGACTTTTTCAAATATTTATTTCTCTTGTGAAATGGCAACACCAGAGGATTTCTTCGATTGAACTTCTGATCTTGTCCAGACGAATGGAATTCCGGAGTGGAAAAAAAAGCGTCCGATTATTACCCTGATAATTAGTTTTTGTAATAACTTAAGCTTTACTAAAAAATCGTTACTTACAAATTTCTTGTGCACTTCGTGTTATCATGAGTCTAAAAAAAAATCTAAAAAATAAATTCATGTTAAGATAATTTTGGACATGAGTGTATTAGAACATTTTTGAATTATTGAAAAAATATGTTTTAAAAAAAATGCAATTATAAGAAAGTTTTGCCTAACTATCTTATTCTTAATCAACCTTATTAAATATTGAAACTTGTCTTGAAAATATTAGGGCACATTTAAAACCATTTTTTTTTTTAAATAAGCCATTAAATGTTTTATGTGTGTATTTTCTCGTCCCTAGCCAACCAAATTCTAATAATTTTTATTTTCAAACTTGAAATGAAATGTTAGTTCTTATAAATAAACCCTGCTGAGACCTAATTTTCCGAATCAATTACTACAGCCAAGAGATTTAAACCTAGCCCAGAAGAACGATAATTGCCCTTTCCTACTGCGTATCACACAAATTGCACAGTTAAAACAAAAAGAACTGTACAATTATCGATTTAGGGATTGCACCATTGTAATGGGCTCGTGCACGCGGAGTCACGTGCATTTTTATCCCTCAAAAAACTTTCATTAATCGTGATAAGGGACTATTGTCAATTTGCGATTCAATCAAGGAAGTCATTTTGTAGGTGTATAACATTACTCACGCACGCATTATTGGGTGCATCTTCATTCAAGGATTCTGGGGGCCTCATTAGAAAAGGGGCTGTTGTTCCATGCAATAGGGGTGGGGCTTTAGTCATTTTTCAACTCTGTACTTTATAGTAAAGTTTTTTTCTTTCTAGTTTTTTATACCTTTAGGCTTCGCGTCGCGCTGCGTATTCAATTTTTAATAGATTTCTCATGTGCTCGGATATAAAATTACAATTCATAATTACCAGATTTTAAGCATCGATATTGTTTATAGTTTTATTTACAAAAATAATCTTCACAATAGTGAAATTGAAACTTAACCAAGAATATCGTTCTAAAGAAATATTCGTTTGGTGAAATATTGCTTTTGAGATAAGATACTTGTGTCCAACTTTTAAAACAAAAAAAAAATAATGACATTCAATCACATTCGTATTTTTTGATTCAATAGCATTTGCTATCAGAACCAATTCCTTTTTTCTGCGTCAAATTAGTAATTGTCTTTAAAAATTGTCTATGATTCTAAAGAAACACAATATTTCCGCGGTCCACTGAAAAAAAATTCTATGTTTAGATGAGTAAGTTATTCATGGACTCTGACAAAAAAATATTACAATACAGTGATGTTAAAAATAACCGCAATTAGTTGCAAAGATTTTAAATTTTGTTTACAGTAACTTAATTAAGTCATTTAAAACTATAAAAGATTTAACTATACTAAAGTATACAATGTAGGTAAATATTATTCCTTTCTATTCCAAATAGTCCCACAATAAATAAACGAAGCCAAAAAGAAAAGTGGAGAGAGAGAGAGCGGCATTTCTGTTGAGTTAAAAGGCGACTGTCAAGGCGGTTCGGACCGGTTTCTGGGGGCATTCCCTTCAACTGAGAAGGAGTCAGTCAATTTGGTGAGGGGGGGCTGGCAATAGAGTAACTGGTTTCCAACGTGTCGTCCCACTTGCGACAGTCCCAGATGCGACGAAAAAAAATCCCTATAGCTGACTAATTAGTTAGGGACTTTGGGTGGAAAACTTAACAACCCTAAACTTCGTTTTCCCTATGTTGCAATTCGATTTAGCTACATCTTGGCTTCTTTATCCCACTAATTTAGTTGGGGAGAAAAAGAGGTAAAAGGAAAATTATTTTGTACACCAACCCCTCGTTGCAATATACGATAAGAAATTCCAGATGACAGACGGGGCGAGACAGGGGATGTCTAGAGGTGGTTTGGCCAAGTCCATCCCGAGGCTACCATGTGCAAGTCATACCATATGTGCTCTATAAAGTTTTCTACCACTTTTATAAAGATAATTATATCATGCAAATAAAAAAATATATAAACATTTAATTTTTAAGTACATTTTATTCAAGTAGGACAATATGCAGAGCATAGATATCATTAAAATTCCTTTTGTTTAAGTAACAACTAAATGTTAATGAACTGCTTTTGTTTGAAAATTTAATGAAATCTAAAAAAAATATATATGTATGCAACAAGTGCTCTAAATTATTACCAAATTAATTAAGAACTTCACCATTTGGATTATGCGAGGAGCACTTTTCCTGCTCTAACCAAATAATTTTCTCCTTATTTAAGCTTATTTTATTTTGCTCAACTCATCAGAATCTATAAGTAAAGGTATTTTTTTTATAATTGAGTGAAAAAAATCTAACTTTGACACTATAATTTTAATATCATACTCGTGCGTCAAGTTATACTTTTTAGAAACAGTGATAAAATAGTTATTTATGCAACAAGTGTGGTTAGGTTAAGTTTGAATTAACGTCGCACTAGAGCACACGAGGGCTATTGGCGACGGGCGTCATATTTTAGAACCACAGTCAGGTGACGAGCCAACACCTGAATAGGCACCCAACGCAACCGTTAAGGGCGACATCGTACGCAGCGTTAGGACTTTGAAGGATATTTAACGTGCACTCCCTTACACGGGGTATTATTCGTCGGACATTTTTGGCTGCACGGGCCGTTTATAGGTCGGCAGCTATTTTGGCGATGCCCGGACCCGAACCTGGGACCTTCCGCATGCTAAGCGAGTGCTTTACCGACTGGGCTCCCCAGCCCGCAACAAGTGTGAAAAGTAACACTTTTTAAAACTAGTGGATTTTATTTCACGAGCGAGTGAAATAATAACACGTGTTTTAAAAAGTTTACTTTTCACACGTGTTTCATACACTATTTTTTATAATTGTGTGGGAAAAAAAATATCATTGGTCCAAAAATATTTCACGCGCATTTATATCTTTAAAGAAAAGCAGATCGATAAATATCTGGATTTTATGAATATTATGAAATCGAAATTTTAACTTGAAATGTTGGCATCTTATGAAAAGAGTGAAAAAAAAGTCTTTTCTTTCAATGCTGTTGGGTGAAAAAAGTACTTTTTTTCACTGTTTCAAAAAGTCACGCGTCTGATATTGAAGTTATAAAGTAGAAGTCAGATTTTTTTCACGCAATTATAAAAAATTACTTTTTATAATTGCGTGAAAAAAAGCCGACTTTTACATTAATATTTCAATATCAAACGCGTGCAAAAAGTCAAACTTTTTGAAACGGTGACACAAAGTACTTTTTTTCACCCAAAAGCAGTGAAAAAAAGTACTTTGTGACACTCTTTTCATTAGATGCCAACATTTCAAGTAAAATTTCGATTTGAAAATACTCATAACATCCAAAGATTTATCGATCTGCTTTATTTAAAAATATTATGCATCAATGAAATTTTTTTCTCGCGATGGGAATATTTCTTTAGTCACGCCCTTCGAACTGCGAGATCATTGGTTGCTTTCTTTGACAAAATGTTGAGACACGCTTATAGGTTTTTATAGCATCACGCGCTCCGAACTGCGAGTTCATTGGTTGTTTTCTTTGACATCTCTCCTGGAAGCTCCAAACTCATTTAAGTCTAATTAGCACGTGAATTATTTGTGAACCAATGAGATTTGATTTTTTTTTCACGCAATTATAGAAAAATAGTGTATGAAACACGTGCGAAAAGTAAACTTTTTAAAACACGTGTCTTTATTTCACTCGCTCGTACCTCGCTCGTGAAATAAAATCCACTAGTTTTAAAAAGCATTACTTTTCGCACTAGTTGCATAATAGTTATTTATGCAACAAGTGTGAAAAGTATCACTTTTTAAAACTAGTGGATTTTATTTCACGAGCGAGGTACGAGCGAGTGAAATAAAGACACGTGTTTTAAAAAGTTTACTTTTCGCACGTGTTGTACACTATTTTTTATAATTGCGTGAAAAAAATCAAATCTAATTGGTTCAAAAATAATTCACGTGCTAAGTAGACTAAAATAGACTAAGAGATGTCAAGGAAAACAACCAATGATCTCGCAGTTCGGAGATCGTGACGCTATAAAAAACCAATAAGCGTGTTTCAACATTTTGTCAAAGATAGCAACCAATGAACTCGCAGTTCGAAGGGCGTGACTTAAGAAATAATCTCATCGCGAGAGAAAAAAATTCATTGATTCAAAAATAATTCACGCGCATAATATTTTTCGATAAATCTTTGGATTTTATGAGTATTATCAAATCGAAATTTTACTTGAAATGTTGGCATCTTATAAAAAGAGTGCGACAAAGTCTTTTTTTCACTGCTTTTGGGTGAAAAAAAGTACTTTTTTTCACTGTTTCAAAAAGTCTAGCTTTGTGCACGCGTCTGATATTGAAATTATAATGTAAAAGTCGGCTTTTTTTCACGCAATTATAAAAATATCTATTTTTCACCCAAATGCAGAGAAAAAAAGTACTTTTTTTTCACTCATTTGAATGAAACTTCATTTCGAATGAAAAGTTCTTCCCCGGAAGCTCAAAATTGTATCAGTATCCATGTTCAAATATTTGACTTTAAACTAAAAAATAAGTTGCCTTTTGTAGTTCCAGAGATTTATCGACACCGATCTTCTTTACGTAAAAAAATGAGCACGTGAATTATTTTTGAACCAATGAGATTTGACTTTTTTTCACGCAATTATGAAAAATAGTGTATGAAACACGTGCGAAAAGTAAACTTTTTAAAACACGTGTCTTTATTTCACTCGCTCGTACCTCGCTCGTGAAATAAAATCCACTAGTTTTAAAAAGCATTACTTTTCGCACTAGTTGCATAATAGTTATTTATGCAACAAGTGTGAAAAGTATCACTTTTTAAAACTAGTGGATTTTATTTCACGAGCGAGGTACGAGCGAGTGAAATAAAGACACGTGTTTTAAAAAGTTTACTTTTCGCACGTGTTGTACACTATTTTTTATAATTGCGTGAAAAAAATCAAATCTAATTGGTTCAAAAATAATTCACGTGCTAAGTAGACTAAAATAGACTAAGAGATGTCAAGGAAAACAACCAATGATCTCGCAGTTCGGAGATCGTGACGCTATAAAAAACCAATAAGCGTGTTTCAACATTTTGTCAAAGATAGCAACCAATGAACTCGCAGTTCGAAGGGCGTGACTTAAGAAATAATCTCATCGCGAGAGAAAAAAATTCATTGATTCAAAAATAATTCACGCGCATAATATTTTTCGATAAATCTTTGGATTTTATGAGTATTATCAAATCGAAATTTTACTTGAAATGTTGGCATCTTATAAAAAGAGTGCGACAAAGTCTTTTTTTCACTGCTTTTGGGTGAAAAAAAGTACTTTTTTTCACTGTTTCAAAAAGTCTAGCTTTGTGCACGCGTCTGATATTGAAATTATAATGTAAAAGTCGGCTTTTTTTCACGCAATTATAAAAATATCTATTTTTCACCCAAATGCAGAGAAAAAAAGTACTTTTTTTTCACTCATTTGAATGAAACTTCATTTCGAATGAAAAGTTCTTCCCCGGAAGCTCAAAATTGTATCAGTATCCATGTTCAAATATTTGACTTTAAACTAAAAAATAAGTTGCCTTTTGTAGTTCCAGAGATTTATCGACACCGATCTTCTTTACGTAAAAAAATGAGCACGTGAATTATTTTTGAACCAATGAGATTTGACTTTTTTTCACGCAATTATGAAAAATAGTGTATGAAACACGTGCGAAAAGTAAACTTTTTAAAACACGCGTTATTATTTCACTCGCTCGTGAAATAAAATCCACTAGTTTTAAAAAGCGTTACTTTTTGCACTAGTTGCATAATAGTTACCCGTGAATTAGGATTAGGCCCCCCGTTAGAATTTTCATATTCCAACTAGCGTATTGTTTTAAGAACAGAAATTACTACATTTATTGGGGACGTTTTCAATGCCAATATATGTTGAGTAAACAAATATTTGCAAGTAAACAATAAAACTTAGCTAGCAGCTTAACAATATTTTTTGCACTGGATTAATACTTATATATCCGGCACTTGCTCAAGCTACTCTTTTTTTTAAACTCGAGTAATTTCGCTCTGAGTTCGCCGTAGTGAAATGATGTATTCAACTTGTTTAAAAGAAGACTAAAATTACGCACTAGTTACAGAAGAATAATAGAAATATTTATAATAAAAAACGAGATAAATAACTCTTTTAAAATTGGAAAAGTACTAAGTACTTCAAAATCTTGCATGCAATGCTAAAAATATTTTTCGCAATTGATAATAAAAATGTATCCAAACCTCGGGTATAATTAAAACTTTAGAAAATTATTTACCTAGCTCGTCATGTATATATAATTTTATTCTTTTTTTTTTTAAGTTTCGCTTCTTCTACTTGTTGAATAAACCTATTTTTCTCCCATTTGTTTAAGAAAAGCACTTAATGGAACACATGTTTATTTAAACTTTTTTAGGTTAGTTTAGTTTGAATTATCGTCGAACTAGAGATACACAAGGGTTATTTGAAATTTTGGGCGTCGCAATTTATAACCACAGTCGATTGATGAGCCGGCACCTGAGTAGACACAAAACGCAACAGTTAAGGACGATATAGCACGCAGCTTGATCTTTTCAGCATATTTAACGTGCACTTCCTCTACACATAGTATTATTCGTTGGACAGTTTTGGCTGCACGAGTCATTTACAGGTCAGTTCAGATTTTTCAAGCCCTGGTTTCCTTGTCTTTTGATCTAACAGTACCAATTAGTTTGAAAGATTGCTATAATTTATCGTACGGTACACTTCCTATTAGATGCTTCCAAGTTTCCAAGAATATGCAGGATCTCTTAATACAGCATGTATATATAAAAGTGCTTTTTTACTTAAATCATGACTGGTATGTAAGCCAGTATGCTCTGAACAATATAATGTTTGAAGACTATTATAAAAGCAGTTTTCTCTGAGTACTATGTTAATTATTTTCCTACTAAAGCCAGGGCACCTTTTTCTTTGATAAAAATCAATTCTTTTTGCTCAGATTTATTCTACTTTCTTTTAGTTAAAAAATCTGGCGAGCTAAAAATGTAAATATTTATCAATAGAAATTTTCTGAAAACTTTGGGGAAATAGAGTAAAAGGTTCCTACGCAATTAAGTTTTCGTTTCAATAGTATTTTCATTATATTTATGTATCACATTAAACATATACTACCTTTTTGTAAACTTATGTACCCAAGTACATTGCGAAACACAAGACATCCTATAAATTCTTAAAAAATTTTGCTATTGTGTTGAAGGTAAAAAAAAAATAATAATACAGTTTTCAATTAATGTGCAAGAAAATTTCTTTTTTTTTCGCTGTCTTTCGTTAAAAACAGTGTAGTGGTGGAAAAAACATTATTTTTTTTTAAAAAAAAATTACTATTTACTAGTAGTTCAAATAAAAAATATAGAACGTCTCTCATGTAAGATGAGTCACATAAGATAACTTGAAAGTAATTTCGCAAAAAATTGAATTTATTATAAAAAGCGCAAGTACACTTTTAAAACAAACGAGTGAATTTAACTCAGTCTGAGTTAATTTTCACTCTTTTCAGTATTGAAAATGCACTTATCCTACTGGAGTTGGTTTGATGGTTTCACTCTTTGGTTTAGTTTAAACTCCGTCAGGATCACTCCAAACAAGTGATTTTAACTCAGTCTAAGTTAATTATCACTCATTTCCAGTGTTGTAAATGCACTTACCCTATATGAGTGGATTTCACTCTTTTGTTTTAAGAGTGTATGTGCACGATATTTTTAAAAATCATTTATATACGTTCAAAACTTCATTATAGAACATGTGAGGGTAATATGAGAGGTTTTAATAATTAGCTCATAGTATCTATAAAAATATGATACACTAATAATATATTTAAAAAACATAATTCGATATTCCATTTAATTCTCGATTTTTTAAAAAATATTTTACACCGTTAAAATCCCTTGTTACCGATATATATATTTTCGTATTGCAAATGATTATCGTCAATCCCCAACACAGCGTCGTTTTTAACAATATTCATTCATGAATATAGTGAAGTAATCTATTTGTTTTGCATTTTACTTCAGCAACATAAAAGTGTTACAGAGATACCAACCAAGTTGACTGTCCCGTCAGAAGCAGGATGTCTGACCACTCAATTAACACCTGTCCCCTATCCAGACGCCACACGGGCTTTTTAACGAAAAAGGCACTCACATACCAAATAGGGGGCAACTGCAAATTTTTATCACTAACACCCAAGCATTGGCGCTACTGCAATGCTTCATCACGCCAAGTTTCGTCACCTTTATGAGACCCTCATGAGTCTCCCCTTTTACGGTGAGAAAAGGATAAATTTGAGGATTTTTCCCTTCGTCGCAAATGGGACTGTCGCAAGTGGCACTACTCCGGTTTCCAATCTTCTCCCCCCGAAAAAAAAGAAGAGTCGCAAGAAATTTCACCCTCCAGCTGTGGTCCAGATTACAGACTTCTTCGCACTGCAGAAGATGGGGATGAAGAAACGGAGAGTTATGTTTCATCGGCTCCTTTCGGCTCAAAAATTTTCAGAAACTTAGTGAAGCAGTGAAGTTTTTGTAGCATTTTTGTGCAGTGAATTTTTTAACATAGTAACTGGGCGACACTAATGTCGCCCAGTGAAAGAAAAATGTCGCCTAGTAATACGAAAATAAAATCACTAGGCGACATTAATAAAATCCGTAATTTCTTAATACTCTCGTCCATTTTATCATAAATTGTATATTGCAAAAAACAAAGAGCAATTGAAGTAAAAAAAAGGGCAAGTTGTAGCCAATGGTTGTTTAACAAGTATCGCACATTCGTTTCAACCCTGTGGGTAAACTAAAACGTTTCCTGTTACCAAGGGGGCTCTCCTCCTCCTCCTTGCCATGTGTGCTCCTCCACCCCCCCCCCCCTTTCCTACCTTCAGACTGGGTTCGTTCATAGTGTGTTGGTTCATGTGACCGGCCTCGGACATTTGTCCTGATAGTGGGAAATTTATTGCTTTAAAAGATAAGGCATGAGTCGTCCTTCCAAACTTAGATCAAGAAGCTGGTGGGACGATGCTTTTTCAGATGCAAAAAAACTTCGTATTTTATTGACGTCTTGCCTTGCTTTTTTAATTGGTTGAGTACAAACAGCAACAATCAGTAGTTTGCGCTATGGGAAAACATCGTTAAAAGTCACTCGAAAAGCTTGGGAACATGGAAATGGTCAACTGAGGATAGGGTTAGTAGATTTTTATAGATATGTCTTTGTATAACATTTACTTCCGAAGTAAACACCCAAAAAATTTTGCTCCAATCTTATTTTCACTTAAATCTAGCCTTTCGTCGTATGATGGGTATTTCTGTTTATAGGTACGATTTTATGCTTTTTATATATTTATTTTATAAATGTATTTATCTCCAATTTTGGTGCTTAAAAGTGGTATTAACTTTTGAGGTTTAAGAAGGGACAGATGTGTGAATTATTTATTTACTCCAAATTATTGATGAAAATTTAAAATTTTGAAGTAACAAATATGATGTATTAATGCACCTTGAAGAAGTATTAATATAATTTTATATATTTTTTAGCTGTTAATTGTAGTTCTTATAAAAATATTGCCTTGTTGTGTAGTTCCTATAATATACTGATTAGTGTTTCCCGTACTACACTAAAATATCCTATTTCATTGAAATATTTTAATTCTATAAAAATTAAACACAAACATTTAATATTTAAGATATTATTCCACAAATAATTTATTACCATATGAATATTTTATTCCTTTATAAAATTTAAAGTATCCCTTGCCAATTACAGGCCTTGAAATATATATGGGCATGATATGATTTGTAACTAGGGTCAGATTTTTTCAAATACCAATTAATCGAAGACTGAGCCGGTTTAAAATTTTTACCTTAAAGACAGGTATCATAAGACCAATTATTTTGTTTTGGAAATACTATTTTATTTACTTAAAAAATGGGGACAAGATTTGAACACTATGTATCTTGGGATACCTGTTACAATATTTAAAAAAAATTAAAAATGACCTAAGGTAAGTACGCTAATTCCACTTTAAATTCTTTAATGTAAAAATCAAACATACAAATGTGGTTTTCACCAATCACGAATAATTTATTAACTTATTTAAAACGAAACATTAAAAAAATCAATTTATAAATTATTCATAATCAATATTTCAAAAGACTAATCCCTTAAATCTGCAGTATTGTTCTTCTAAATTAACAAAAAAATATATTAGGTAATTTAAATGCCATTTTATCAATTATTTACTTAAATAACTATATTTTTCAAAGAAAATATTTGTTTTGGAATAAATATTGTTAGTAAGACAGTTATGTAGTATAGTACTTCATTTAAATCTGTTACTATTGCAACATCACAATATAGATATTATCTAAAATGTAATTTTTAGATAAAAAGAAAACATTACACTTCTCCCCCCCCCCCCGCGCCTCAAATTTATTTATAAGCAATGTCGCCCAGTGAAAAAATCTTAGAAAATTCACTGTTTTTGTGAATATTTTAAGAGACATAACCAGAGCTTGTTCTAGAAAAACTCAGTTTATAGGCACAGCCTATTTTCGGGGGCACTTTACAAAAAATGTTGTGTATGACTTCCTGTATAAATAATGGTGCAATCTTATGTATCAAATTTTTGCTACAAATTTATTGGCTTCCTTATAACTTATAACCATCGATCAAAACAATCACGATAGGTCAATTTCGCAGTCAAAATCGAGCTAAAAAACCAAGTGGAGTATCAGATTTTTTTTAGTTTTCTAATATTTTGGGGATTTACAGTACTTAGCATAAAAGACACTGAAATTTAGGGGCTCTATGCCCGGGCCTTTAAAAATCTATTTTATGTCCTTTCAGACATGAATATCTTACATTTCACTCCTAGCCCTACAATTACAAAGTGCAAATCCGTTTCAAGAAATTAAACAAAAAAAACGAAGATCATGGTTTTGATGCATAAAATCAACATGATATGACGGAACTTCCAATAACTGTTCCTTGAATTGGCTCCCACACATCCCTATCTTTCTATCCGAGAAAGGTATTTCGGCTGGAGACTGTTCGGCTCCTCCCCTAAGCGTGCCTTGGCTGAGGTTCCCTACATAACACATGTGGTGTTCAGTGCACCCCTCGAGTCTAAACTTCATGTTGTGCGTGTGCCCATCATTGCTGGCGAGCCACGCATAACTCGAGTATACAATAGGAAGTTTTTGATCTTTATCTCTCAGAAAGACAAATTAAAAGATTTATTGTTAAATTTTAATGCGCAGATAAATGTGGTTGTCTGGATCTTAAGTTTTGCTTTTGAATGTTTTTAGATTAAAAAAAATTAAGATATTAGTAACCTCTCATGAATAAGTACGAAATTTTTCTTTAAATGTAAAATTAAGAACAATTGAAAAAATTAATTAATAATTGGTGTGGCCTTTTTCTCTATACCGAAAGCCGTTATATTAAAATTTAACTTCGTTTTCATAATTATAGATTCTTCGCTCATTTACTTTCAAAAACTTTTGGTCAGAAACAGCCATCAAATACGCAGCAATTATAAAACAATAAAAACCCTCTCTCTTAGAGTCGTTAATTGTAAGTGTAACTCCTCCCACCTCGATCTTAACCGCGAGATCTTTTTTTAGAGAAATTACCACTGTAAAATATTGTCTACATTTTACATTAACTTAATGCCTAATAAATTTTTATCCTTCGCGTTGATAGCGAAAAGTAAGTACGTAACGGTGTTGGTGAAACGGGATAATTGGTTATTATGGTGCATAATTACTCTACCATGTTCGTCCCTCCCGGCTTTAAGCTGTCGTTTGAGGCAGGAGTTTGCAGTGATAAATATACAATTAAAAAATAAATTAACACCGGTAGGTGACAAGATAGGGCGGATTTTTCCTCATTCTACAAGATAATGACGCTTTGAGGAAAAATTAATTTTGTTCGCGAGGCTTCTTGTAATTTTCAAAAGACAACTCATATCTTTTGTGAAGGGTTTAATGGAGAGTGATTTCTCCATATCATTAGTTTTTAAAAAAATCTGGTTTCTTATGACACACACAAAAGATTATTTGGATAAGATAGATATTGTGATGATATATAGTGTGATGACAAAAGATTATAAATGGCTGTAAGTTCGTTATTATTTTTACCTTGTAAAATTTATAAAATTTATTAAAAACAATTTTAAACGTTCATTGACACGTGATTTTCTGTTCAAGCAGTGGGGGTAAGAACCTTTTAAAAGCATGCTACTCCTTACAAGCAGAAGTGAGCAGAAGTAGTATCCATTTCTCACCACTCTTATATTTATTCGAATACGTTGATTCGTTCTTTACTTTTGCTACGAATCGATACAATCTTTTAATACGATTCGATGAAATAAAATTAAATTATAGCCTTAGAAAATTAAAATAAAACCATAATTATTAAAACTACAAATACATATACAGAGTTATGAGAACAAAATAGAATAGATTAAAAAATTTCTGAAAATTTCAACAGCCCCCCGAAATATTCCCTTTTATACTCTCATCCTACATTCTCATGCTCGAGCGATATCCAATTTGAAACGCTAATTCCTCGAATGTCTCGTCTAAATTAGCCGAATTCCCTTTACCACACATGATTCCTCGTATATCAAGCGAATACGGTTTCATGAAAACCTTGACAGCTGAGAGATTTCTTCCCTTTCATGTCATTGAAAGAGAAAAAGTGTCGGAATGCGACCTTCAATCCTTGGTTCTTTTCTTGGCGAAGTGAAAAAAAGAATGAAATAATGATCGATTCATGCTTTGTTGGAGATAATTTTTCTTATTTCAACTCAATCGAAGCATTAACTATTGTCCTCGAACGAGAAAGTTATTTCTGTCGCGATTTTTATTCGTTTTTTGGTGGATTTTTATAGTCTTTTTCCTAAAGTTGGATGAAGTTTAATTGTGTTTTGACTGGAAAAAAGCTGTACGGATTGTCTGTTAACGGACCGCATATAATTTAAGTAATAACATAAGTACAAAAAATATTTTTTAAATGATCGTGATCAGCAACATGTTACTAAACTAATTTTTATGTTCGAAGCATTTCAAAAACAAATCATGAGAGGTTGTCTAAGATATGTGGTGGAAACATCATACTAAAACTATATTTTTATTAAAATCTTAGTTGTCCCCAAACCTTCGAATCATGGTATATATCAACTGTAAGCTATGTAACTATATGGCGTTAATCGTTCAGTCAAAATTTATAAATTACACTAACAACAAAACTTACAAACAACGGAGATCTTTTGTTAGTTGCTCATCGTGGACACGCTTGGTATTACAACTAATATTTCATTTTAAAAAATAATGTAAATTTGAGATAAAAAAAACTCTTTAACTGCTGAAATTTTTCATCGAATAGATTCCAATCTTTCTTCAATTCTTTTAAAAAAAAAAAAAAACCAGAGGCAACGAAGTGTTAAACAATCCCTTTCTAGATTTTCCAACAAGGAAACTACACGAGGTATTGGATGCGTAAGATAATTCTTTTATTATTATTGTTCTGGTTATGACGTGATCTGTTTGGCATTTCATGTTCTCTCTTTTTTTGTAAGGTACTTTTTTTTGTAGTTTTCGGATCACCGAGCTCGATTTATTTCTGTTTGTGGTAATGATGAAGTCTGTAATAGTTATTTAACCGGTCATTTACTCTCACTTGTAGGTTAGTGTGTAAAAGCGAGTGAACATAATATTAAACTCTGTTTATTTCCCACTCTCAACATGTGAACGTCAATACGAAATAAACTATTAGTATACATTCTAGAATTGAGAAATGTAGTTAATTAACAATATTTTAGCTTTTATATCCTACTTTACATGGAAAGTAAATTTTCTCCCATGTTGACCCATTTGTTTAAGTTTTAAAAATTTGTTTTCTTCTAGCTTAATTTTTCTTAAATAAATTGTTCGGTCTTTTGGTCGCCTTGTATGTTGTTTAATGTTTATTTAAATAAACTTTGGCAGAAAGCTTTTGTTTTTGCAAGACACATTTTTTTCCCACCCGCCGTTAATGAGTTAACTCAATAGGTCACTTTGTCACGTACAGAACCTAGTCCTTAACATAAGTCCTGTTTTCCTGAACAGATTTATTGTTAAGAACATTTATTTAAGAATCAATACTTAATTGGTAATTGACAAATTAAAAAGTTTGGTAATGTTTCAATAAACACTTTCATTCATCAATTATTATAAAAATAATATTAATCTTCCATGTGGCCCTCCCTTATTCCAATAAATTATCTAAAATTTTAAGAAACTAAACTTTATCATCCAAATCAGAAAATTGCATAATTATAATTTTATTGTACTATAATATTAAACCTCAGAATGGCATTGAAAGCTCATCTTTGAGATGAATATTTTCAAAATTATATAGGAAAAGATAATTAATGATTCTGGAATTAACATTGTGTCATTGGGCTTGACCGAAAGCCTAAAGATAATGAATTTTTTATCCTTGAATTAAAGATCACATGACAAAAATCTCCATTTCTAAATAGCTGTTTAATTCTAATCCTTAACTTATAATAATGTATAATCCTATTAAAAATGTATGATACATAACTATATATAAAAAAGACATTTTTATTAGTCATAATCAATAAGGTCTTTATATATTTAAATATTAAATTTTGGATTGTATTTGTCACAAGCAAAAAAAAAACATGAAACCATCTAAAAAGGTTTTTTTAAGACTTCATTTGAGCTTAAAGCTTATATAATAATTATATTATGAAAACTCATTAAATAATTCATCTATTTTCCCAATAATTAGGGGTAGTTGTTTCAAATTAAAAAGCACCTTATGGCTGATCTGTTTTTAAAAAAGAGTGGCTCTACCGCCTACCAACTACATACAGACTTTTCCAATGACATTATGTAACCCTTTCAAATAAATGATATTTCCTTCACATTCTCAGTTTACAATGACGTGTTTAAATGTCACGGAACCTTTGTAGTAGCCTGTTGAATTTAAAGAGTTTTTCTTATAATTCATTCGGAAGGCATCGATGAATAAAATAATAATAACTTCGCTGATGAATAAATAAAAAAGTTTTACTATTGCGTGCAGATTATACAATGAACAATCAATTGATAGTCGCGTCGCTTACTCGTTGATTTTGAAGCGCATATGTCACTGTATATTAAATTTTGTCATTTCTATTCATACATTTTTTATATCGTATTTCTTTTTTTTTTAGGTAAGTGTTATGTGCTGTTCGACAGTTTTCTTTGTCACGTATTTTGGTGAGTAAAACTCGATTAGAAAAAATGTTATATAGTATAGAAAATAACTGAAATATTCTTTTTAAAAAATATTTTTTAGATTTATTAAGATACGTTTATTCTACGTATTCATTATTCATTATCTCTAAATTCAGTAAAATGTTGTTTCATCTTTCAAAATTTAAAGTGTATTCAGAGTAAATTACGAACCATTAAAGAGTAATGAACTGTAAATGGTACATTCACCCTCTCAAGTTAATTCTCATACAAACATGTTTACATAAACTATTAATTCTTAGAGGGAAACACGAGTAAAATTTGTAAATATTTGTGTTTTGATCCTTTCTACTTATAAAATAAAAAAGAAATTAAGTTAAAAAAATTTGATATAAAAAATCAAAAAGGATTATATATTTTCCCCTCTCTTCCTATTCTTATATTGAAATAAATAAGGCGAACTTTATTATTTTAAAGACATTCAACTGGACTAATCTGTTTAACTTAATTTTTTTAAAAATTATATTATAGGAATATAATCCCAATGGGATACTAAAAGAAACAGTAAATACGAAATATACTTTATATTTGTAAAAATGAGAGCTCCACACTTTTATCGAAAGTGATTTGAAAGTTTTACAAAGATTTTGCATAGTCAAATTTAGTCATGTTCTGTTTTGTTTTTTGTTTGGCAAGTTGAGTGCAAGTTAATGATATTTTTTATTATCAAATTTTATGATTATGAGCATTGGAGATAGTAAATAATTAATAAACAACCAAAAAAAATTTTAATGGAATTGTTTCATATCGTGGCAACCGCTCTATAGGTTTGTTTTCATTTGTTGTCTAGAATAACTTTTGTTTTGTAAAATGTTTGGTTTTCTTTTACTTATAAAATTTTCAAAATGCTAACTTCCTGCTGTTGGTTGTTCAAATCATTTGTTAAAAAAAGCTTGCGTAGCAAGAAAAGTTTCTTTTAATCTATGACGATCATTTTGCGAGTAAAACCAAAAAAACCAATGAAATCGTAGGGCACAAAAAAAAATGAAAACGAAGGGATAACATCATCTGAAACCTTCCCATTATGTGCAATAAAATTAGCTTTTAAAAACCCCTTTAAATGTGTAAAAAAATATCTTCAAGAAGTAATCTTAAAATTAAATCCCTTTACAATATTCATTATGGATACTAATTTTACTTGATCTTTTGAAACTAAATATTTAGTCTGGTATCTTTTCAATACTTAGTATACATTGTATGACATCTCCTGAACCCCAGCTATACACGGCACACCCATCGTTAAACCACCTTCTAACATTCGGTAATAGGTATAAGTGTCGGAAACGCTGTTTATTCTTCTCATTAGTTAATGAGTGCCTACAAAAATATGTTCATGTGTTAACGTCCTAATCTGGCTACCGTATTGTACGACGCCTAAAGTTCTTTCAACCCATTAACGACGAAAACCATTAACACCTTCATTTCCGAATGAACACTTATTTTAACTCAAGTTTTTAAAATTCATTTTTCGTGTAAGTTAATTAAGGTTACATGATAAATTGTTCAGGATTATGGTCTTCATTTGTTTTTTATTTTGTTATTGAGATAAACTTACGCAGAAAGCTCATCTACGCGTTGCAAATGCATCAACTACACTGCTCAAAATAATTAGGGGAGCACTTTGCATACTTTTGTTAACGCTTTCCGTTACAACTTTTTATATTCAATTCTAAAAATCTAAAATTTGTGAAATAGACTTATTATGCAATTAATTTGTTAAATAAATTGGGGGAAATCTTAATTTTTTAACTAAAATTTAAGGGGGAGGGGAATATTAGAATCATAACTTTTCAACAAATTATAACAATATTTTTTTCAAAACTTTATTTGAAAAAAAAAGGTAAAATGATTTTTGAAACATCTAAGAATGCATCTAAGAAGCAATTTTACATTCAATTCTAAAAATCTAAAATTTGTGAAATAGACTCATTATTATGCATCCAGAATGAATTTGTAAAATAAATTGGGGAAAATCTTAATTTTTTAACTAAAATTTAAGGGGGAAATATTGGAATCATAACTTTTAAATAAATTATTACAATATTTTTTTTCAAACCTTTATTTGAAAGAAAGGTAAAATCATTTTTGAAAATCTAAGAACGCAAACGCAAAAAATTTACGACCAATTTATTTCATAAAATTTTTTGAGAGTGTTTTTTATTTTACCGTGTTTTTTTTTATATTTTCATTTAACTAAGACAAACATTATTTAATTCTTCCAAAGACATGATTATTCAATCTAGCGAAGCATAAGTGTGAGCTCAACTTAGTGAGAAAAAAAACGCAAGGTGACGATTCTAAATGGAATCATAAGGTGTGAAAGGGTTTAAACCATGCGCTTCCCTAATTTTTTTTAGCAGTGTATTATAAAAATCCTGTTAATATTCCATGCGGTACTGCGATTACCTTGAGAATGTGTACGGTTTGTGTGTACTTAGTCTAAAATGTCTGGAATTTGACTCCTTTTTTTTGCTTTGTTCACGATCTTAATGAGATATTTGTACAGATGTATGTACTCGTGG
This sequence comes from Hylyphantes graminicola, assembly GCA_023701765.1. NCBI lineage: Eukaryota > Metazoa > Arthropoda > Arachnida > Araneae > Linyphiidae > Hylyphantes > Hylyphantes graminicola. Next base: position 53,367,128 of record CM043113.1, read on the forward strand.
ATGACGAAATGAAATGTGGGACTTAGTTTTGCCATGCTGAGTTTGTAAAATGTAATCTTAATCGAATTCTAATTGATGAAACTAATTTTACATTGAAAGTGTCAAATAACTTGCGGGCAATTGACTTATGCACACTTTTTTTTTTTAAATTAACTTGAACTATCAAAGCTAATACATTTTTTCAAACTTTTCTCTCTTCCAAATGAAAAAAAAAAATATTATTTTCCTGAAGGGACTGATCAGCCTCGTTCCAGCGTTATTTCTTTATAATTTACCAGATTTTAAAAAAAAAAAATTTAATGGGTGCATTAAATAGACATCTCGTCCTAGACCCTCACTGGTCCAATTTTGTCAATACATTTACCGTGAAATAAATATCCCATTTTATTATCATTTACTTGCATCACGTCAGCAAAAACCACCCTCAAAGTAATTATCAACCTGAGACCTATACATATCCTCCCACCTACCCTTTCCTACCTACAAATCCTTTCTTGACAACTCTGGCAAATGGACTCACTACAGACGAAGTGATGAGGGGCATTTTTCCCGTGGGGACACATTTCCCTATTTCTCTCGGTTATTCCCCAGAGAAAATGATTTTTCCCTCGTGGCTGCTGAGTGTGATTCCTTTGTGTTTGCTTCTCTGAGCCAGAGGGAGGTAACTCCGTGAAGCTAACTTATAGGATGAGGTTGGAACAAGAGCAAAATAGTTCAGTTTTAATAATTGTAGCCTAGAATTATCTAATTGATTTACTTTGTTCTTATAAGTTGTGTAAATTTTTAAGCATTTTATGTTTAAAATTAATTTAGAATTTAATTAATAAAAAAGTAATACATACATTGTTGAATCGCTTGAGAGTACTTACATGCGTCTCAATGTAGCTTGACTTTCATACAAAAACTAACAATTTTAATTTTTCTTTTTTGTGTGTGTGTTTCTTTTTTTTTTAATTGAAAGGTATTCTAATCAATGAAATTTAGGATATTATTTTACTGCTGAAACAGAAAATTAATTTATTCATACCAAATAAATATCTTATTTTTTTTTCGAGTGATAAAATACTTACACAATAAAAATATACATGTTAGGCATTACGCCTCTTTTGCTGTAAGGGTCATATATTGTGTCTGGACTGAGGCGGCTTTGTCGGAATGATCGTGTAACAATGATTGATGTCGCTATTCGATGGGGATTGTGCTCAAAGACTCGTGCTTAGGTGTCAGGAGATTTGGGGGGATCTTCCCGTGTCTGTGCTACAGGTGAACAACCATTTGTAGAGTATGAGGGGATAGTTGTATTGGTGTTTGAGACTGATACCCTACGTGATAGTATGAAAGACTAAATTTAATGTTTTCGATGCATTATTAAATATGCATTTTAACAAATTTGTTATCAGACTTTTTTTTTTATTTATTTATTTGTATTTTTTTTTATAGAGGTTATAACGGCAATGTCGTAAACATGTTAGCATGCAACAAAATGTTTTAGATTAACTAAAATAGACTACTTTTGTGCTACTTTAATATTTACTGAAGTTTTTGCAGTACGAATAGGCATACGAAAAAAGTACAAAAGATTAACATGTGATGTCATACCTTCGCAAAAAAAAAATTAAATAGTACGTATTTTGTTATATCTCTCATTTTAAAAGGCTGTCTTTGGTTTCTGCAAGATACAAACCAAATTTGATTATTATTGTTAAATAAATTCAAAATAAAAAATTCAAAATAAAAGGGGAATTGAATTTCAATTTTAACAAATATAAAGTGTTTTATATTCTTACTCTCATTACAAAAGTTGAAATTTTTGGCTTTTGTATCTTGCAGAAAACATTTCAAAAGTTAAGTTTCTCAATCGATGAAAATTTTTTACGCCGATTCAAATTTTTCCCTCGAGACACTTCACATTTTCAGCTAAAGGCGCAGAAGTAATTTGGTCTCATATTTTTTGCTAAAAACATAATATCTTAAATTGCATCCTGAGAAGCGTAAAAAAAAAAGTTATCCACTTCCGCTCGAGTTTCTGATCATTGGAGCGTCCAACACGGAAGAGGAAAAACATCCGAAGCAAAAGTACCACTATTAACAAAAAGTGAACGTTATATTCTGCTTTGTTTTAGTGTTTATTTTTTCTTGGTGAACTTGAATGCATCAATTATATCTTCAGGTACATTTTAGTTATTTTGGCTTAATAAATATAGATTTGATAAGAGGATGGCTTGGACTGGTAGTGGAGACAGAGGTGTCGTATTCAGAAAAGAGTGGTATTTTAATTTTAATGAATATTTACACTGTGAAAAAATTGGCGCTTGGTTTTATTAAAATATGGTTCCTAGTAGCTGCAACGGTTGTGTGGTGAAATTTGTCAAAATATATTTGGTATTTGGGTGAACCATTTCGCAGTTTGTTTCCAAACCTGAAAACTGGTTCAAGCTAATGCTGGTGAAACATTTCACCATACAGCCGTTGAAGCTCCTAAGAATCCATATTATGGTGATTGGTGATACCAAGCATAAACTTTTAACAGTGTAGTTGATGCTGAATATCACTGGTATTATGAAAATTATCAGGTTGGAATTAAAAATGCGGCTGCCATTCATGTTAACATTTCTTGACGTCAGTCGCTAGGTTATCCACGCGATACCATCAAAACTATCCAAGCGTTCCCCAGTTGACTAACAAGATTATCTTTTTAACTAATCGTTGCATGGATTGGGTATTAACCATGAAAACTCCCATTACGAAGCTTAATACTCATACTTTGACTGTTATGGTGTGTAAGGGTTCACGCATCGTTCGCTTGTAAGTGATGCTCTGGCTATTTTTATAACTTTGATGCTTGAAATAGACATGCCGGAATTTAGCAGTATGTACTTTTGAGATTAGTGTGACAATGACCAACTGATATATGGCAGTTGTACTTCCGTAGAAAATGATATGTGGTCGTTTCACCTCGTGGATGGCAACAGCTCCAACGGTTTGTTTTCATTTGTTGTCTGGAATTTTGTTTTGGTATTCGAAAATGAGATTTCCAATAATATTTTACTTGTTAAATTATATAAATGCCAACTTATTGCTGTGTTGTAGGTTGTTCCAAACATATGTTAAAGAAAGCTTGATTACAAAAAAAAAGTTTCTTTTCCTATATCGTTAATTTTGAGAGTGGAACTTAAGCAACCAAGAACCAATGAAATAGCAATACGGTGAAAAATGAAAACAAGAGTGTGACATCATCTGTAACATTCCCATTGCATATCCTTAATCTATAGATATCTCAAATTTTCTAAAGAGTGGAAAGTTAATCCAGTTTTTTATTTTATAAGTAATCTTCTTATGCAAATTGAATTGACAAATTATAATCATTAAAGACGTCAAGTTCCGTATCTAATTAAAGAACAAATCCAACCGAACAATTATATATTTTTGTAACATTTTTGATGACCCCAACTCGGCTCTATTGATCCTATTAAGTAGTCTATTAAGAAACCATTAAGCTTAATTGTGTTTCAATCGTACACTGTGGTACATCATCAGCAGAGTTTCAAAAATACAAGTAGTCATGAGAGAGTGTGTTTGAACTTATTGCTTCTGAAGATTCCTGATTACTTGCATAGAAGCTAAATTGTTGGTAAGACTGTTCTGCACACCCTAATCGCTACTGAGAAATAAACTTAAAGTTATCATTAATAAACAGTTATTTACTATGTTATTTAGCGTTCACACTAAGTTTACAAAGTTTATTTTTTACTTTATTGGCAGCTAAGCCTTTTCAGACTCGGCATATTCCCCAGAACTGAGAGAAATATTTTTTTGTGGCACCATCTAGGCGACTCTTTCTCTACCAATTTTAATTTAACTCGCAGATTACAACGAATCTTAGCCTTCCTGTAGATGTTAAAGTTCACAAAGTAAAAACGCTATTTTTGAAAGGCTTTGTCCTTCCGCCTGAACAGGCCTACGTCCGACCGAAGGATTCTCTGACTTGAACTTAAAAAGTACTAATTTAATGACTATCAGTAACTTTTTTTATAACATTACCAAAGTATTTTATTATCAAATATACAAGTAACTTAACACAAAGGGCACTCATTGTTCTTGTATTTCGCATCCTTTAATCACCGATGTGATCGATCTGAGAAAATGACCCTGCACCGCGGGCCATGGTAGAGGATACCTATTACCTGGACCCTTGTGTATAATAATAAAGGAAATAGACAGTAGAAGCTTCTTGCTCCCCGCATCAACTACCTAGCCGATATTAGTTGCCGAATTCCTGCTCTTAATTGCTTTTGGATTGCAGTAGCTCCCGATATTTAGAATTTTGGATTGATGGTAATGCGGTTTAAATATGCGTGAAATAATGTTTAGATATATAAATTTACACGTTTCCACGATTCCACGTCTTTTAGGTAGCCTCGGAAAACTCCCGGGAAGTATCGAAATTTGTATTTTACACCCGGGATTTTTCTTATAGGACATAGCAGAATCCAATTGTTAATTTTAAAAAAAATAACTTTCAACATTTCAAAAAGTTTCGCATCGTCCTTTTGCTCTTAAATGCTAGTGAATTATGTTATCAAATATTTTAACCAATAACATATGATACCTCACATTCACATTACTGTACTAATTTTATAAAAAAATATACTGCTCTTTTTTTTCACCCTTATAAAATGTTTAGTCTCCTTCAAATTCTTCAATTTTTTTCCATAGACTTGTACAAACCTGATCTTTGTTTTTAAGTTAATTTTTTTTTTTTAGTTTGCATTACGTTTCCATTTTTTATTGTTTTACTAACGAGTCCATCTCATCTGGTTAGCTATTGCCATAACTAAGGTCATGGTTAACGTTCTCTATCTTAAGTTTAAGTGTTTCTATTTATCCATAACATTAAAAATACTTCTAAATCTATTACTATATGATTCTCAATGAAATTATCGTTTTCAAACCATCAATTTACATGGTTTTTGGTGGGAACTGACTGATAACAATCTGGAATGTGTGTGGTAAATAGACCTTCCAGTTTCACTGATATACTTCATTACCTTCATCGAAATACAACACTCTATCCTCTAAAGTCTAAACAATTACTTGTAATCCCACAACCATATCTTTATTCATACCATTATAACAAATTCTTACCTCATAAAGACGTGACCAACCCTTCGAGTGCATTGAGTCCATATACCCAACATAAGAAACATCGTTACGAAAACAAAAACCCAAGAATTGTCGAAATTATACCCATTATGCAAAACTATGTTTCCTGAAAACAATTTTTGACGGTTGAGTGCATAAAATTATCAGCTTTCAATATCGCTGTCACTCTTATTTTATCTTGTAGCCGCGGTTCAGTCTAAACCTGAACTCGAAACGTTGCGACGACACGTGTAGAACGTTGGTCAACGTCGACCGTTTTTCTGAAGTTAGAACTTTTTTTAGTCTTCCAACAGACGTTCTTATCTCGGTATTAATGTAAATTATATATGGTAATGTCTTCCCATGTAAAAGAAAAACTAAGTTCTCTATTTTAAGTAATATATTTTATTTCATTGTCTTGGGATATTTTTTTTTATTTAAACGACACACCTTTTTTTTTTAAATTCCTTGAAATATTTTTAATTCATTTTGTTCACTGTTAGATATTCAGAAAAAGATTTCTGTTACAATTATAAATACGGCATAGGGTAGACTAACCAGTGAATGAACGTTTAAGGACAATTTGTTTTAAGAAAATTCATACATTTTCAGTACATGTAAATTCTGAGTGTATGACAATGTGAAAACATCTGTCATTATGTATAAATTCTACAAAAAAAAAAGAGGTGAAATAATATTACATTGCTTTGGGTCTTTTGGGGGTCCAAATAAAAAGTGGTACAAAAGCCAAGTGAATGAACAGTTCTTGCCAGTGAATAAACACAAAAATGTCCAGTCAATGAACAGGGACTATTCAAATCAAATTATAGAGAAACTTAAAATATTTTTTTTTGTTTTGATAAAGTTATAATGTTAAAAGAGAGATTTCCGTGCGTCAGAACTAGAAATTTCTTCAATTGGTCTTTTTAACTATGCTTTTTTTTGTGCAGTAGGTGCTGAAGCTGGTGCTTTTTTTGTATTTTTCTTTTACACAAATTTAGTAAACTTTATATTTTTCCCACCTTACAAATAAATTTTCGCGCGAGTGACTATCTTGTTATTCCCTCTGCTCTATTACAATTTTTCTAATGTTAAATGCAAAAAGAAATTCTTTAAAAAATACACCGATGTAGTTAGTTATTGATTAATTTATTATTTTAAAACGTTTGTGTTACTTGTACATAAAACAAATTAAATTCAATTAATAAAAAATAATAATTTATTATTGTTCCTTGCTTCGACTTCAATAGGATTTAGCGCAACCGTATGATTATCTTTTTTCGGTTCATATTTTGTCCATATAGAAAAAAGTACAGGTTCTCGGATGTTTGACATGTTGGACTCAGCATTGAAAGTTTCATTAAAAGACTTCAACATGTCTGGAGGAAGTTCAGACTCAAGTGTTTGAAGAAATAGCTCGCTTCTTTTTCAGAGTATGCTCTCTCTTCATGATCTTTCTTACTCTTCAACTCTTGGTGTCTGTGCTGCATGCATTTGTTGAAGTCTATACATTTTCTACATTAAATGGGGAAGTGCCACTTTTCTTGAAAGCTTCCTGAATTTTGATGGCATCAACTGATGCATCGAAAGCTTCTTTGAAATTGGGGTAAAAGTAAATTTACTTATCGTTTTTGAACCACCATATTTCTGTCTCCAACGTCGACACAAACTCTCCATGATACTTTTAATGGGCGGAAAACTCCTACATCACAAGGATGAAATATGTTAGTCGCATTTGTTAGAAAACTGAAGAGGAGGATTCGTTTCTCTGAGTAAAATTTGCTATATTCCACGCTAATGTGATATTTGTGAACATCCAGAAAGAATAAAATGGGAAATTTGATACCATTTTCAATGAGCCATGGATAAAAACAGTTCGCAACATATTCGTTATATTCATACATAAATTACAATAAAATAACTTCCTTAAAATATAAGCTATGCTAGACATTACAAAATCATAATCACAAATTGTTCATTCACTAGGGAAAACTAGCCTAAAGTGTTGCTACCCGTGAATGAACATGTGTGTTCAGTCACTGGTTAGGAGGTGTTTTTTATTTATTCACGTGAGTTTTATTGTATAAAATGGCTAAAGAAGTTAGAAAAATGTTATTTTGCTTTGATTTTCTGCAACACAGACAAATCCCAGTTAATGAACATGTGTGCATTCATTGGCTTTATCACAATTTGCCTAGCCAGTTATTGAACACCCTTGTACTCACGATCTACTCATGTTACAATGCTTGAAACAATCAGAATCATTGCTTAAATATGCATATTCAATGTAACCTTAATAGAATTAGTGAAAAAAAGTAATAAGAAGCATTAATTACAATCAAAAGAGGTGATGGCAGAAAACTTGCCTTATTACTTTAACAGAGAAACATGTTGATGCACAGATAACAACATTGTCAGCATTTTTCTAAAAAAAGGTCATGTGACCAGGACAACCAATCATATGTCAAATAGCTTCCTACTAGATGGGAGGAAGTCAGTGTTGCCAATCCATCCAGTGGAATTATTTTCAATCCTTATTTTTTAAATGTATTTACCAACTGTTCATTCACTGGGGCCTGTTCATTCACTGGTCAGTCTACCCTATATAACTAGTTTTATTTTGTGAACTAAAAGTAACTGCTGTAAAAATATGGATTGGATTGGATTGGATTTTAATAACCGCTTAACTCTTTGAAATTGAATTAATAGATGTATTTGATGCTTCATCAAACGATCTGGTTTCTTTTGTGAAAAATAATTGACTTGATTTAAAATTATGAAATGATTTTAATAAATTTTAAATCATTGTAAATCAAGTTTAAATATGATACTTACAATATAACTTCCTTAATTCTTCCATAGATTAAAAACACCCTTTTTAATGTTTCATATTTAAAAGATTTAAATATAACTGCAGCTTTTCTTTAAAAAAAAACATTAATTTCTTTGAAAAATATAGTTTTAGAGAGGAAACTGTCAAACTGAACATAAAAATTTAACGTAAGATTTATTTCTTAGAAAATTAATGTGAAAAAACATTTTCACATTAATTTTCATGTCAGGATTTAGATTTTGAATTCGTATTTAAATGTATCCTAAGATTAATGTAACGTTTTAAGAAATTCGAATTCTTGTTCATAATCAGTGCCAAGTCCAAGTCTTCCTTTCTTTATAAAAGAAGTTACGGAACTTTTTCCAAGACAATTTAATGGACGTTCCAAAGTTGTCAAGATGGCGACGTCGTGACTCCGACTTTGCCTTTTAGCGTGCCAAGTCGGTCAATTGCGTGTTTCAAAGGTTGTTGGACCCGAAAAAAGATGCTGCGAGATTTTTTTTTCTTCTTCTGTCTTATGACAATTGATGCTTAAAAAGTTAATTAATATATTAAATAAAATTAATATCAGTGCTTTCTCACTTGAGGCTTTTGAGTACGTTTTGTTTGAATTGCTCTAGATTTGCGTGACGGTTTGAGTAGGGAAGTAGTATATGCGTCAGATTTAAATTGAAACTGACATTTGAATGTCATTTTAAGATATATAAGATAGTACATTTTTTTTAGCTTCACATATATTTTATAAATATGTCACTCCTCAAATAAGAAAAAAAGCTTCATTAAGAGGGGGGTAATGAAGAAAACTTTAAGATGAGCAGGCGAAATTATACATATTTTCTCCGTACACACATAAAGTCAGTGAACTGATTGAGATTGCACCAGTTAAGTAAAGATTTTTTGTTGTTTGATAACGAAAGAAAAATTTCAATGTATATAGAAACTTCATCAGCGGCTGAAATGGTGTAGTGGTCATCTTTGAACCTTCGATTATTCGTTCCTGTACCTTCGAGGAGGGTTCAATGGTTCATGTTTGAGTTCACCTTTTATTTTAACGTATATCCTCAGCTACAGAAAATTTTATGTTCGAATATGTTTGCTACTAAAAAATTCTGATGACATTTAATTTGAACGAACGACATTTGCTGCCATTACTTTCTTCTTCAGGTATAAGTGAAATATTTCAATTTTAATACCTAAAAGTTGTCTGCTAAAAGTTTATGATCTTTACAATGTTCTATGCTGGTGTTTGTAGGGTGCTACTTTAACATGCACAACACCCAATCCCAATTTGAGACCAATCTCGGTCCCTTTGCAAAAAGTTGTTGATCCGTTGCTTTTGGCACCTTGCGAGTCCCCCTTTTAAGAGAATGATGAATGTAACAAGCTTGAATCGTAAATCTCACCTTTAAGAAGAGCATAAAAAGAACCCCATCAAGCTCCTTTTTTAAAAGCTAATAAAAGCTCTTGCAGAGATTTCCAGATCACTGGAAGAGATTCGGTTGACTGTATAAGTGGCAGCCTCTTCATTTTAAAAGGGATGAGGTGCGGTTTTTTTTTCTGTAGAACAGAAGTTTTCTGGGGATAAATATATCATGCGTATAGTTATTTTATCATGTGCTCAAACTTCTTGTTGCATTTTTTTAGTTAATGATGTATAATTATAATACGTTGGGACCGAAAATTCTTTGTTAGTGTTTTTCCGTGCTTTATGCTTGATCACCTTTTCTTCAATTAAAAGAAATTGTTTTAAGAAGTAAACTTACATAAAAAAAAATTCTTGTATTTTTTACAAATTTTGTTATGCTTTGAATCGACCAAACATTGATTCGATGTTAAAAAAAAATATTTAGAAATTTTTGTTTGGAATATTTGTGCAGAAAAGAATGTTCGTAGAGGACAAAAACACTTTTTAAAAAAGGTAAAACGTTTTATTATAACTGGTTAGTCAATGTTAAATATGACGTAAGATATTCTGAACTTGATGGAACTTATAAGTCTTCTTATTCTACACTCTTAAAACAAACGAGTGAAATCCACTCCAGTAGGAGAAGTGCATTTTCGACACTGGAAAGGAGTGAATATTAAATCAGACTGAGTTAAAATCACTCGTTTGGAGTGATCATGTCGGAGGTTTAACACACAAAAGATCCACTCCCAGAGGAGAAGTGCATTTTCCAGACTGGAGGAAATTACTCAGACTGAGTTAAAATCGCTTGTTCGTTTTAAGAGTGTATATGCGTAACAATTATCGACCAATTTTAGTTCGATTAAAATTTTGTTCATTCAAAAGAACGTGTGTGAAATTCAAACCCTTTTTGTTGTCACTATCCCCCCTTCTGGCAAAGAAATAGGTGATAAGTAAACCGACGTTCTACGCAGCACTTCCATCCACGATGGATGGACCCTCTTTTCGTTCCAAAAAGTGTCTTCTTCCGCGTTCCTTTTTATCGCCAATTTTTTTTTTTAAGACGTCGCGACGTCTAATTGAAGGAGACGCTCCATTACCGACGCGTGTGGGATGGAATTGGTCGAAGTGGTTTATTTATGAGATTTTGTGGAAGGGGTTTTGGTGAGGTATAGTGTCAACAGTTGAGGTTTGTGACTCTTACTATTATTGTAATGACTAGGTTGCATACCAAAAGAAAAATCTTGCGGACTTTAGAAATTATTTAACCCTCTAATGTATACTGTTACCGTTTGGTAACAAGTAACATAATCCACTTTATTTTATAAAATTAGAGCTCCTCCAAGACAAATCTGTGTTTTTTCATCTATCACATTTCATTTTAAAGTTTTAGTTGCTAATAATCCTCATAGATGACAGTAGTAAAAGTGTATTCAAAATTAAAGAGTGAGGTTATTAACTTTTGTGAAATTACGTTTTTGGCAGTATTCAAAGAATAATAATATTCGTACTAATTACTAGTAAATTTTTTAAAAAAAATTAATCATCGTTAAAAAGGGATATTTTGAAATATTTTTAGTAGTTTTCTAGTCATTATGATCAAAATTTTAATTTTGCAGTTGGTTTTTGTCATATAGAAATTTTTTTAAAAATTGAAATTATTTAAATTCTAATGCAGGTTAAATTTTTTTTATAAAGATACATTTTTTATTTTTTGGGATGAAAATAAAAATTCATGCATTAGAGGGTTAATTAAGCAAAGCACAGCTAGTTTGCAACAATTACAACTAAAACACGTAAAGTAAAGTAAAATTAAGCCAAACGAAAATAATAAATTGGATGGACAGAACTTTGATGCATTCAGTCTGAAGACCAAACTCTCTCTGAATACCCAGACACCAATCAGACAAAACGTATATGTCCAAATGGTGACGCCCTCTTTATGGTTCACTAGGAGCATTCATTATATTAAGGTTTATGCGTGGTTATTTTGTTTCGAAGTTGCATGCTGAAGAGTATTTTTGTGCTGTTGAAGCGCAAGGAGAGTTGCGTAACTCTTTGATGAGTTAGTTAACTTAATTCGATGATATTGCCCTTCATGTGAGATAAAACCATAACAAATTATCTACGATACGATTGCAAAGATTATAAAAGCATTGAAGAATCGAATCTGGCTTCTACAAGGGAAATGTTTAATCATAATTTCAACGTAATTGCATTTCAACATAATTATTTAACAACCTAAATGTTAAATAATTATTTCATTACTATACTACAAATACAAAATTTACAATAATTATCATGAAAGTTCGAACTTTGAATAATGCACCCTAAATTTTACGAAACAAAAATTAATCATACATTTTGCAATTCTAATTTTCTAGCTGCAATCTAGTTTTTACTTTTTGATATTTGAGATTGAATAATTGAAAGCCATTGGCGTCTAATATGTCAAGATGGTCTAAGCTTGTTAAATCAGCTGTAGCGCTGAAGAAGAATTTGCTAGCTTAAAATTTTGTTAATATGGGGTTATTATTTAACTGTTTCCCCAAATAACCATATTTACTTTTTAAACATGCGGGAAATGTTTTTTGCTTTTTACTACACCTTTGAAAATGTAATGTTTACATGAAAATAATTAGCATTTGGTAGACAGTCTTTATTTTATGTCAACCTTATTTCAATATCCTTGGTATCTTTTTAACAATTAGAATTGTGAATTGTGACTATGGATATTGTTTGAGCTCTGGCTATCAACCAATCAATTTAATTTAATTATCAAGTAATTAACCATTGTAGTATTTTCAAAAGAATGAACTTCAGTTTTAGATTACGTGCATAATTGGTTTCGTTATTACCTTTTATCAAACAAAATAGATGCTGAACAATTGAGCTTCTCTAAAGAATCCAGTAATGCTATGTGTATTTTGCTTTTAATTAAGTTAAATGAGAATGCTTTTAGACAATTGGAGACAAATGATAAATGACATTAAGTGTTTAATTGTACCTACTTTCATTAGGTCGTGTCAGAGTTTCACTTTGATGATTTGGATCTTCTTTCCAAACAAAAGACTCGATGCACTTTAACTTTCCTTCGTGCTTTTAAGGGATTTTTTTTTCGAGAAATCAATTAACTTCTCTGTGATTAAGGTAAAATAATAATAGTGAAACTAAGCGATAATAGTTGATAGGAATTCCCGATTGTTAAGATTAAATTGTGGTGTTTTGTAGATGGTAATTTGTTAGCGTTGCTTTATATAACTCGTTTGTTTAATTAGTCTTGAGTTTACTTTCTCTTATTTGTGATGGTTGCCATTTAAATTGAAAACCTGTTGTTATTCATGATGATGTTAGTGAAGTTTATATTGATTTAGATTTTAGATTATGATGCGCAAGAGTAAGGTTCTACTTTAAAAATAATATTAGTAAAAACTGCTCATTGCATAAAAATTTGTTTAAAGATTTGTTGTAACAAACAGAAGAAGCATTTGTAGTAACAAACGAGATAACTTGCTGTTTAATTTGCAAAAATCTACGCAAGTTTTTTTTTTACTAAAAACCTCTGTCGAAGATAAAGAAGTCCAAGGTTCCTTGGATAAGGAAGCAAAAAATCTTTTTCGGGATTCTTTTTTCTAATATAAATCACCTGCAGATCTTATCTTTGGTAATTCTTTTCGTTAGAGCTACTTGTTCTAATGCCACGTAAGTGGCGTTTTTTTTAAACAGCCAGACTATCCCGGTATTTAGTGGATTTCATCTGGCGGTAACTGGTTAAAATCGGGTTACTAGTTCTTATCTGGACTTATATTCTTCATCTCTTGATTAGTGTGATAAGTGTTCTTTTTTGTTGCAATTGTGCTAAAATAGAATTTTTTTCTTGCAGAAATAACACAAATTGCACATCAGTATGAAATACTAAGGAAAAGTTGCTTGTCATTTATGTTAGAAATTGGTAAAAAAAAAAAGTTAAAATTTTATGATTACGTGCAAGAAGCGTTGAAGAATTTGCGTTCACTTTCCGTATTATTTAATCGTTAGTTCAGTTTCACTCAAATCAGCATAAATATATTACTATTATCTAACTCTTAATTTGGTCCTTTAAATTATATATTAAAAAATTTTCCTGTATGAAAACTTACAAATTTAAATTGTACAAAGAAAAATTTCTCATGGTATAAATGTGTCAGTGAACAGTTTTTCTATTCAAATCAGAGCTGTTCTTAGGGACGCTGACCCTCTCGAATTTTTCTCATCTTTTGATCGTTCTTTATTCGACACGCAACTTTTTTTTTCGGCAAAAGAAAATTCGTGAAACTCATATCATCCCATCATTGAAAAATTAAAGAAAAAACGTTTCAAATTATAGTTCTTAAATTGAAATTGCCTACTTTGCATTCCACAAAAAGGAGAAAAAAAAAATCAAGAACTTTCGCATTACTCCCAGATAACTCCATAGCAATTAGGGTTTTAATTTTTGTGTCTCTGACTAATAAAGGAGGCAGCTTAAACCCTTTGAAAGAAAAGAAGATGGAACAGGAAATCTGAATAAGCAAATTAATCCAGGTGGAGAAGCACGATATTCTTCTACGCACTCCCACCTTCTTTTTTCCTCGACCTCCATTGTTTCCTCGTTCAAGGACGACACTCTCTTCATTTCACTTCTTGGGTTCATTTTTGCTCTTCATCTCCTTTTATTTCTTTGACTTTATTGTATTTTAGTTGCTCGCCAATAGTTGCACGTGTTTTAAAAGGGAACGTACAATTTTTAGTAGAATGTCCATTGAAGTAGATCCATATTTCGTGAAGAATTATTTAGAATTGAAAGTCATTGGTGACGTTCAATTTTTTTTTTGTATAATGTTTCCGAGTGCAAAAAAAAATCAAAATAATATAAAAATTCCTGTTAAGTGACCTAAGGTTGTTAAAATTCTGAATTCTAAACTTAAAACAACAAAACAGTTAATATTTAAAACTAGAATCGTAAAAGAGTACATTCTAGCTCGTGTTGTACGGTTGTACATACTTCATCCTCAGAAGAAAAGAATTGAGCAAAAAAAAAATACAATGGTGTCATTTATTGTTGGTTGATACTGAAAATTTTATTTAATATTTTTTTCTTTGTGTCTGACGGTCGTATTATCGAAGACGGATAAACACTACTACTTTACTGAACTTTATAACTTCTACCTCTACTATTCAGAAGAAAAGCAAAATAAAGTGTATCCTTGCTTTTGATTGATAAACCATCGATAAAAATACGTATCAATAACAGTATAGAGTACATTCCATGTGCGGCCATGTTTTTTACGGTTATCTGTTACGAAACCTTTTCCAGGATGGTAAACAAGAGTGTTAAAAAAAATCCAGTAGCATATTCTTCGAAGACATTCGAACACAATCTAAGATGTTTGTGCCGATGCATTCTATCGGAATTTGAATTTTATCAACTTAAAGTGCTGCTATCGTGTCAGGGACGGAAAGGTTAGAGTTCCTTTATCAATGACAACTGTGTATTTTGAACGCTTCTCGTCTATTAATAACTGATAAAAAGTACATTTGGTATAAATATGTTGTTCATAAGAAAAAGGAAACACCTTCATCGACCGTGATAATTGGAGTGTTGAAAACCTAAAGGGTCTACGTGTTGTTGACTTGATAACTTTAAGTTTTAAAAATTCAACAGATTGTAAACAATTATATTTTACACAAAATACATCAAATTATACGAAAAAAAAAACATTTTACAAATGACATATTCTTTTATATTGGAATCTGCTACATATATTGTAAAACTTTTTCACTGCATCAATAAATTATTATTATTATATTTATAACTTAAGTTTATGTTTACTATTTTTAGAGTAGTATAACTAAAATGTTAGTTTATTTCAAGCCCTGTAGGTTTGAAGTACTTATATTCCATAACAAAATTTTGTATTCGCACTTCTATATAGACTAAAAGAAGTATGTATGTAATGTCAGCACGATTGAACAATCTTTCCTGAAATACTTCATATCAAAAAATATTACAAGTCTCTATCGAAAATACCTGTTTCTGCCGCCCACGTGCCTGCCCTGTCACATAGCAAATCTACCAGAGAGCACAAATTGGATTTGGAGAAGATCGCGAAATGGTTCGATGCCATCCTTCACCTTTTTCGGAATTTTTCGTGCTGATTTTGCGTGCGTAAAAATTCCTATTTATCCGCTTGTCACTGCTGATATCCAAAACATTTGATCGTATCTTTCCATTCAACTCATATTGCTTACGAACACGCACATGCGATTTACCGGACCTTCAATCTAATGCCGACAAAAACTAATGTTTTATTAAAATTTGTAATTTTATCAAGAAATTCAATATTTTCCTTCAAAATGAAAACCTAGAATTGGCCCTCCTATTTTTTCTTCTCCCGGATAAACCTTTACGAGGAACGTTTTGTATTTTGTTTCTACACCCTTGTGCAGAAAGTTTAATTTTTTTTTTCATTCTATGTTTCTCAAATTCATTCCTATTGGAAAATTCAGTGTTCTCGAGTGTATCTTAAAACGATATTCACTTTTTAGTTGTTAAAATGTTAATTAAGAAAAATTAGAAAATTATTTAAATAAGACTAATTTAAAATAATTAAACTAAGATAATATTAAAATAATGCATTAGAATTTTGACTTATGTAATGAAAAGCCATCGGTAATCCCTATGGTGTTATGATATGTAATATAAATTTGCTGAATATTTTATACAATTTAAAGTACCACTGACTAAAATTAATCTACTGTATAATATTGGTGGTACCTTGGCGGGGAGAAATTTATAATTTGAAAAAGGATATTTTCCGCTTCTGCAATGTATAGCTTTAACAAAAATACAGATTTGCCGATATTTTTTATGTTCGTACCCTTTTACCTCTCGAAAATGCTTTGAAGAAATTCCCATGTCACCAATGTTTGACGTTTTGTGTAAATTATGGCGATCGCGGGCTAATAAATGGTTCAACACGGTTCGGAAAATCAGCGATGCAGTGATTTGGCGATTCTAAATCAAGCGTTATAAGAATCTAAAATCGTGAGTGTGTGGTATAAAATTATTGGAGCTAAAAATGTCGCCGAATTTTTTTATTTAATGCATATTGATTAAAATACTTATGATAGTAAAAAGAAATTTGAAAATCCTAAAGTTGAACATATAGAAAGTTGTCATTAATTTATTAATTAGAGGATACTTGTTTACTAATAACACAAGTTGTGTATTATTATTCGACAAGTATCATCTACAATTGGTTGTATTATACTACCATTTAAAAGTAGAATTGTCATTGTCAATAAAAATTAAATTTTCTGTTCATAAAGTAAATTAACATTCTTTTATAGTGAAAACCTGCCCTCAATTTCTAGATTTGGCCCTATGATACTAGGTCTTACTGATCAAAAATACAAACGATTCATTCACTTGAACCCCAATTCATAAATTTCAATTGAAAAGAACATTCGAATGTGTCACCTCATTCCAGTAGAATAAAAAAAAAACTTGCACAAGTGAAGATAAATGATAAGCGCAAAGTAGCTGTAGTTCGAAACGACATGGAACGCAGCCTTGAACGGAATAAAAATTCGAAATAAGATTGGAGACAGATTTACTTCCCTCGGAGGGTTCTAGCAGTGATGCAACTGGTGGAATATTTTTTTTTCTTTTCTTCTCTCACTGCTTTGGCAACGATAAAAAACGAAATGCTACCCGTACACGCTCTCGGCGCATGCGTTCACATTGGTGGATCCAGCTGCTTCTGATAATAAGAAGGAATTAATGAAGCGCGTTCATTTACAACGGGAGCTGATTTTTAGAGGTTGGATATTCAGGTGGATTTTCTTCTGAAAATGGTTGTTCATGAAATCAGCCCAACACTTGTTCTATTTTTTTTTTTTTTTTTTTTTTTTGAATCCATTGCGAATTGCCAAGAATGTTGATATTTTTTAATGGTCATATTTGTCAGGTTGTGTTTTTTTTTTTTGTAATTTTGACATTTACCACCACCACCACCCCCTAAAAAAATTAATAATAATAATAAAAATATAGCCCCAAAGAGTCATTTAGCAAGCTTCTCTAAAAACAACAGAACTTAAATAATTCTTTATGCAGCGACAATATATGCTCACATTTCAGAACCTAGAAGAGAACTTTAAAAAAAAAAAAAAAACTACAATTGTTGTAAAGCATTCGCAGTAAAAATTCGCACTTTTTAAATAAGATGTTTTATGGAGTTTATAAATTTATCATTATGTATCATAATCAATCAAATTATCTGATGATCAATTACCACAAGGACTATTCTTTAATTTTTCTTATCTTTGTTATAACGCAGTCGCATTTAAGACGCCTCTTTCTCATCTACTTAACAAACGTCAAGACAACATAGACAAAACATATCATTAAATCATTGTTAAACTGTCCTTGGACAGGCTCCTGTATCTTAATTACGGGATTGATGGAAGACTAAGTCAATGGAAAACAGTTTCTTGTCAACCACATTGATTGAATTAAAAATCTGATTTTTCGACTACATTTACTGAAGAATTTTCAGTATTGTTGTTTGCAGATTTTGGGATTTAGCTCAAAATCTTATAGTAAAACTCTTCCTGAGCATTTTTTGAAGAGAAAAACAATTTTTAACCTACTGAAGAGTAGCTTCGGCGCGAAAAAAAACTTTGACAAAGGCGTCGAAATTCTTTTTATATTTTAACGCATTCCTAGTCAACGAGTTTACTGAAGAGTTAAAAAAATTACAAGAATTTAACCCTTTACGACATCTTTGTGAATACCATTGACACCTTCATTTCCGAATAAAATCGTTAACTTGAAGTTTTTAAATTCATTTTTCGCAAAGCTTAATTTGTCCTACAAACAAATACTATGGTCTACATGTGTCTTGTATTTTGTTTGTTTCTTTAAACTTAAGTAGAAAACTAATTTTTATATGGAACATTCTCTTGCCAATCATCGTTAATGGGCTAAATTAAATTCTGGGTATTTTTAAGATTGAAAAGTAATTTTATTGAAAATAAAAAGGACGAAAAAGTATCTTTTACAAACATAATTTTATAACAGTTTAACAGTCTAGTTATTAATACACCTTTATCCATAATTCAAATAATTCAATTGGAATTTTTTTTTAGTCGTTTGAAATTTTCAAAACAATAAAATGGGAGTTGGGGGGGGGGGGGGGGGGATTCACCTCGTTAATGTTACAGTTACAGCAGTCTTGTTTTCATTTTTTGTGTGTAATTACTTTAGTTTTAATAGTTGGAAATGTGTTTTCTAAGAATATTTTGCTTATTATAAATTGTAAAAAAAAGTGAATCTTTTGCTGTGCTGTTGGCTGCTCAAATCATTTTTTTAGAAAGCTTACGTAGAAAGGAAGGTTTCTTTTTGTCTATGGCGGTCATTTTAAGCGTGAAAACGAAACAATCAAATCGCAGGACATGGAATATGAAAATAAGAATCATTTGAAACATACTCATTACGACAATGCCCTCAAAAGAAACTTAACGACGACTTAAGAGGACTCTCTTGGGAATTTCACATCTTGAAAATCGTAATGTTATTCCTATGGAAGCAGAATATTCGCAAGTCAATTACCGCCACAAATTTATTAAAAGGTCACTAGTTTCTTGTATCATTGCAAAGAACGAAATGAACTAAAAGGATAAAACTAATTTTTTTATGGAAATCACATATTTAGTATTTTTAATAATTATTTAAAATTAGAACTTAATGCTTACTGAATTTTTTACTAACTTCAAAAAATTATTAAAAATACTAAATATGTTATTTTCACAAAACAAATTAGTTATCTCCTTTTAGTTCCTTTCGTTCTTTACAATGATACAAGAAACTAGTAACCTTTTAATAAAATTGTGGCGCTAATTGACTTGCGAATGTTTTCCATAGGACTAACATTGCGATTTTCGAGATGTGGAATTCCAAAGAGAGTCCTCTTAACGAAGACATAGTGGATTAAAAATAAACCCCTTGGCGTTAGAAACTTCTCTGGCAATCCCGAAAATCGTTTATCAAAATCAAATTAATTACGATCAACCGGTTCCACAAGACTCCCTGATCCCTTGGCAGTGAACGAAACCAGAAATGACCTTGTATCCTAATTTGCATTTATCGGACTTCTTGTTGCGGTCAAGCCTATTAGCATGCATGCATCGAATTTAAGCATTTCATGTTCGATACTTTTTTAAAGTCCCCTTGGAAGAAAATCAACTTCTAAATGAAATAATTTGGAATAGTGTCACGGAGTACATTTCTTCTTCTATTTGGGACCTTCATCTGCTGACACTTTAAAAAAATCTTTTGACTTTTTTGTGTTGCTGTATTAATAAACTGGTTAGCCCTGAACTGGCGTTTGCCTCATTTGTTAATTAAGTGAAGTATGGGTGTTAAAGAAAAGAACTTAATGTCTTTTCTTACTTGCGTAATTAATAAACAGAATCAGCAATGCTTTCTGTTTCATTGAATTAAAAACTAACAAAACGTAAACAAGTAGGTTTGTTACAGAATTCTGTCACTCACATTAGTGCCCAAAAAAGGGGGAAAGCGCCAAACACAATATCTAGTTCTATATTAAACATCACGCTAAATATGGCTAGTTTCGTAACTTTTCTTTCGAAAATTCTGTAATTATTCTTTATTGTTTGCTAAATTTATTTCGTCAATAGAATAGTAGCAGAATTTTTCATAAAACCATACAATAATATTAAAACACTTGGCAACACCGATTAATTTTTAATAAATACCTTTAAACAAACAAAAAGCAACAAATGAAGCCTTATAAAAAGGAATAAATAGTATTGAAACGACTTTATTAATCAATAAATTCTAAACAAATAATCCAAACTATCAAAAAAAATTATATTGATACACATAAGCTGACTTATTGTCTAAAAAAATCAATTCGTATTCCCATCATGTATAAATTTTATTTAAACTGTGTAAATCTAAATCAATAATCTGCAAAAGAGTTAATTACATCAAATAATAACTTTCAAAAAAATATATAAAAATAAAAGTGTTTAGTGAAAAGAACCGATGAAATATGACGTGCTTTGAATCTTTTTATTCAAGTTGTGTAGTTTTTGAATGGAATTAAAATGTCGTGAAGGGGTGTAATTTACGAGTTTCGCGCCAAATGACATAAAGAGGTGATAACGATCACATTTATGCCTAAATACGAGGTTATGGGTTTGAGAATTTGTTTATAAATTAAATTATGGGTCTCCGTTATTAAAACTAGTTTGGGTTTGTTATGGTTTGGCAATATTCTATTTTTATCTCATTTTAAATCGATATTTTTCTATCGAACCTTCTTTTGATTGACGCAAAATTTAATTTAGGCCTGAGGTAAAGTAAGGTGGTAAATTCATCAATTTTAGTTTTCTTTGTGCACAGACTGCCGTAACTTATAAGGGAGGGAGGGAGTTACGCAATTCATTGTACTTACATTTTTTAACATTTTGAATATAATTTTAGTTTTTCACTGTCTGTATTTTCTATACACTGTCACTGTACACTTTCTTCCTCTTTTTCTACACTTTCTTCATTTCTACTTCTTCATGGTATTATTTCACGATTACTTATCATTTTTAGAACAATCTATCAATTGAATGTTAATATATTTTTTGAAACTTGTATGAGTTACTAACGAAGTCTTTTCTTCTTTTTAGGTAAGCATTCATACTTATTTCCAATTGTGCCCTGTGGATTTAAAAATTATTGTGAGTATTCATATTTCTTGTGCAAACATACTATTTGTAAGATTAAAATACAAAATTAACAAAACAATAATGTAAAGAATACATATATGAAACTAGTAAATGTAGAAGCGTTTATTAATACTATGTTTAAAGTATCTTTATTAAAAAAATATGGTCCTCCACTAAGAAGAGGCATTTAGTTTCCTCAGAAATGAAATTTTTGAAATAACTTATCAAAACAAATTCAACTCTTTCAGTTTCGGTGAGAAATATAAAAAAATTAATTAACTGGCCTCAAAATATTTTTGAATGTCCATAAATATTCACAATTTTTTTACTTTTTTAAAAATATATTTTCGAAAATTTTCTTTATGCTTGTTGAATAGTTAAGCGACAAATCTTAAACTTCCAAGAGTTGCGTATTTTTCTTATAAATAACAAGTTTTTGTGACTGAAAAGGGTTTCAAAGAGCTGCATTTTGCTCCCGAGTTTTCCGAGATCTTTCTCCTTCCTTGTTCCAAAGAAAGTCATACCACACACGTTCTCATCCAGGTTTCGGTCGAGTGGACAACACTGCTGACCACCCGTGCGTGGCATTTCTTTCTAACGTTACGCTATCACGCTTTTTTTTTTTTAAATGCTATCCTTTCGTTCATATATCCCATTGACGAATGCCTCAGTCCTTGTGTGTGTAATTGCTGATCCTACTAACTGACTGTTAGTGTTGATCAGGGCCTGTTCTTCCATAAGGCCTGTTAGGCCCCAAATTTTAGGGGCCCCCAAATTTCAGTTTCTATTATGGGAAATACTGCAAATCGCCAAAATATCAGTAAACTAAAAAATAGGATCTGATACTCCACTTTGTTTTTTACTCCATTTTGAATGAGAAATTGGTCTAACATGATTGTTTTGATATATATTTATATTAGAAAGACAATAAAATTTTAGCAAAATTTGATGCATAGGGCATATAGCACCATCATTACTGGAAATCATGCACAGCAATTTCCGTAAAAGGGCCCTAAAATTGGTTGTGCCTGCAGTCTGAGTTTTCCTAGATCAGACCCTGGTTTTGATGGAATCATTTGCTGATTTTTAGGTGGGAGATATTTGTCATTTTTGCTTTTACTTATCTTTCCTTAGTATGTTGTGTTTTTTTAAATATAAAAATGCTTATTATTACATCAATTTAGTTAAATCTAGCTTCCATGTGCATTTCATTTAAATCCGATTGAAAATACTCCATTCAATTCTTGTAAAATGTAGAAACCCAAACTCATTTCGCCCTATACAAGACTACGGTTTTAAATTCAAAATCTATAAAAAAAAAAGAAGTACCGAAACCGAAAAATTTACTAAATATGCTACTTTTTTATCACCCAATCATTCTTATACTCGTATCAATTATCTCTAAATTTCATTTTCAATTCTCTGCGTTTAATTGTACCTAAATGCATGACGTGAGATGCAACAAAAATTATACAAAACAATTCAAAAATGAAACAATTCTAATCTGATTCATGAACCTTTGAATCCCATCACAGTGAGATTACTATTTCTATTTTCAAAAGCTATTTAATGCGCTGCTAATGCCATTGCGAAACGGTGGTTATAAGTCTTTAGTGATTAACATTGCAATGATTGTCTACTTTTTTTTAATACGTATCTATGAAGGTTAACGTGCTAAGGTCGCCGTTAGTGTAACTTGTCCATTGTGGTTAGAGCAGAGATGAGTAATAGTGAAGGACGTTGAAGGTAGGCTTACAGTGAGTGACTTTTAAAGTTTAATTGGCTTGTTTCAGGTGACGTAATTCCTTCCAGCTTTCATTCATTGCTTCATGTTCCTAACTAGTGACTTTGATTAACCAATCGAAACCCAGAAAATAGTTAATTTTTTGTTGCCACTCAAGACCTAAAACCTGCTTATTAAACTGATAGCTCTCCACTGCTCAATGAAATACAAATTTTGCCTAGTTTTAATTCTCATAATATTGTATATGATTTTTTTTTTGAAGCATGTGTTGTTTTCTCAGACGATTCTTCAACGATTGGAAAAGAATAGAATTCATTTCAGACGATAAGAAAATTTGCCACTCGAAAATTAGCTTTCTGGTTGAGTATCTAAATATTAATAAACAAAATATATACGACAGATGATGATCATAGTCCTGAACAATGTATGCAAGACAAAATAAGTTATACGAAAAGCGAATTTTAAAACCTTAAAGTTAAGTTTTTATTCGAAAATGAAGGTGTTAAAGAAGACATTCACTAAGTCGGCCCAAAAGGGTTAAGATACCAAATAAAAATTAAACATGGCTGTGAAATAATTATAGAACGACTTAATTTTAAAAATAACTACTCGAAATTTCTATAATTTATTTTAGGTCCATCATGTAGCTTTAGTGCACAATTCAGCGCTTCCAATATCATAAATCCATCCATAAAGCAGAGGTCTCGCCTCGTGCTTTTCCCAACCCCTTACGTCTCTGAAACAAGTTTTTCGGAAGGATGGGCAGCTATAATTTGAGAAGGCTGTAACTGTCATTCTACTGATTTTATATTTTGTGCAAAATGTGTTATAATTATAATGGTCATCATAAAGGTGTGTATTTTGATAAATTGATTCCTTAGTATGATATAGGTTGTTTTTCGCTTTTGATTCAGATTTGTTCACTTGACTCGGATACCATTTTTTTCCTTAAAAAAGTAGTTGTTCGCCTGGACTTTTTTGGTCCAAAATTTTAAATAAAGACAATGCCGCAATTGTCTCTAAATAAAGACAATCCCGCAATTGTCTCTAAATAAAGACAATCCCGCAATTGTCTCTCTCTAGCGTGCCGTTAACATACGATCGAAGTATTAAAATGGATGTCGTATTTTTTGAGCAGAAACTCCAGCATTTAAAACTCTTTAACCCTTTGTGCACCGAATTAAGTTTCGATTTTTTCCCCAAATTGAACCATGGAAAGTAAAGCGGCTATATAAGTAATACTTATATATATAAGTACCGTTTTTGATTCATTTATTTAGAAAATACACATACTACACATAAAAGAATCCAATTATAGTGGTGCAGAATAAAGATTTATCCGAAAAAATACAAATGAAACTGCAAATACACTAATAAGTACTATAAAAACACATAATAAGTTAAAAAATTTGAACACATGTAGCTTTGAAAACTTACATGACATATTAAAAATATCCTGATTATTAGTGGACCTATTGTACAATTTATAAAATTTATATTAATACAAATTTTCATTGACATTTCATTTTGTAAGAGCATTAACAAATAAGCAATGATTTCTTGTTCTTGAAAGTCTACATGGAACAGCAAAATAAACAGAATTTAAAAAAAAAATCAACACAATCTATTCCATTATTTAAAACTTAATAGAGACTTTTGAGATCAATTGTTAGAACATATTAAACAAATGTCCATTACGGGTCTGTCACACCAAACACACCAACAGATAGAAGGGATGACCACGTGACCGGTCGTCCTTGTGGACTGTCCTCGCCTGGGGCGTCGTCTCCTTCCGCTTCCTCGTCGCCTCTCTCTCTCAGCCCCGGCAAAGATTTGATAGGGGAGCGCCCTTGTCGAAATTTGGTGATAGGCTTTTACGTGTTGGGTTTCTGTTCAGATATTTAGTAATTAGTTTTGATGTACAGTGGTGGCCAAAAGTGTGGACACTTTTTGAAAGTTTCATATTTTTCAACTTTGTGTGATTACAGAATATGTTAATTGTTTATCAAATTAAACAATTGTATATCAAATAAAAAGTAATTTAACCTTTATGGAGACCACTGTGTGCAGATCGCTGAAGCCGTTTATGAGACCATTGGTCCCATATAATCTATATACATTATACATGGACACAACATTATCATCATGAAAGTAATTTCATTTAGAATTAAAAATAAATACAGTATTACAATATCTGTATTACTAATAAGTTATGCAACTAATAGTATGATCTGTCTTAGTTTTCCAAGTCATTGAACCACCACTTGTATTGCAATTTCAACATAAGAGAATCCATTGATTGTTCTTGTTTGTTCAACTAAAATGAGCATAACTTAATTTTCAATACAGATACTTTAATTCTGTTTTTTTTAATGAAATTCTACATTAAATTACCTTCAATGTAATATTTAAATGTTTGTATTTAAGCGAAATTTAATAGATGCAATCAATCACACGGGTAACAAGTGAAACACATGAAACTTTCAAAAAATGTCCACACTTTTGGCTACCACTGTATATAGAGGTGTTTTGGCAGTAGGTTAATTGTATGGAGATGGGTGGTGTTTTTTTATTGATAATTATTTATTTCAATTGCATAAGTTCATTGACTAGTTTTATTTAACTATTTATTTTATTGCAATAATTTATTTGATTTTTAATTGCCCGAGCAATTTGTTTTTTTTTTACTTATTTTTTATTTATTTTTTCAAGTTAAATATTTTTTAAGAAAAACTTAAAGAAATTTTAATAACTATTAAAATTAGTTCGATACGCGGATCATTTTTTAGAACTTGTTGTTGTACGGTATCCAACGAAATTTTAGTCAAAATACTAAATAGTTAACTTCTGTCTAGAGCTTAGATCATAATGTAATCATTATCGTTAAGATCAACCTTTATTTTTTCTTTCGTGAGTAATTTGTATATTTCTAACAAAAAAAAACTAATTCGATATTAATTTTTTTACCTTATTTAAAAGTTCCTTACACACTGTAAAAAAAACCCGTAAATTTATAGCAATATATGCTGGTAACCTGGGGTTAGTATTTTTGAGCTGTTAATTAACGATTTCGTTTTTTGATGTAAACTACACTGCAGCGTCGTTATTTGAACAATATAGATATTCTTCCACTTGGCCCGTCTAATCTGATTCTTGGTCTTCTTCTATGTCTTGATCAGTTAGGGTTTTCTAGGGCTGTTATTTTACTAATTTTAAACTAACTTTTAACTTCGTACTTTACCATTGTAGACCATTGTGAGGTTTGCATCCCCAAGAATACTATCGCCCCCCAAGCCCAGGGCCTGTTCTAGGAAATCTTAGACTATAGGCACAATCTATTTTGGGGCCTCTTTACGGAAAATGTTGTGTATGATTTCCAGTAAGGATAATGCTATCGACCGATGCATCAAATTTTTGCTACAATTTAATAGGCTTCCTTGTAAACTTCGATCGAAACAATCGCTTTAGGTCAATTCTTAGTCAAAATTGCGTGAAAAACAAAGTGTAGCATCATAATTTAAGTTTACTGATATATTTGGGATTTACTGCATTTAGCATAATATAAACTGAAATTTATGGGTCCCAAAATTTGGGTGCCCTAGGCCCAGGCCTAACGGGCCTTGTGGAAGAACAGGGTCTGCCCAAACCTCAAATCAACCCTAGTCCACATCCCTTATCCCTTCCGCATCACATGAAACCCTTTTTCCAAAGATCCCCAGCCCCATTCATCGACATTCTCTGATGGGAATAGAAGATGGGCTCAACCGGTTTTATTCCCCGGGCTGAAGCAGTCAGTGAGATTTTTTTTTCTTTCCTGCTGGGATGTGTGAGCCAGTTGACCTCCCCTGGCGCCAAATTCTGACGGCTAGCAGACGACTTGATGGGTCTCGACCAAATGGCGGAGTGATAATGATTTTGGTGTTTAGTTACCTGGTGTTGTGGGTGGTAATTAAAGGGCTGGTTTGGCGGAATCTAAGCCTTCTTGGAACAGGGTTGTTAAAAACCCGGGGTTTTTCATGAAAAACCAAACCAACTTAGGTTTTTTTTTAAATAGTTTTTTTTTTTGGGGGGGGGGGGGAGGAGGTCAGGGTTTTAAAAAAATGCATTAATTATATTTAATTATATAATTAGTGTAAATTTAAATTTGTTAATGTATTTAAAAAATGTAACGGTACGAAAAGGTAAAAGTATATTATTAATAATAATTAAATATTATTTGAAAATTATATGAAATAATTATTTCTTTGTATATAAAGTTTAACTTTATTAATTTCCAGTAAAAGCAATTCAAAGTCCAATGGCCTACTTAGATTTTTTCATGTGTTTTTTCAAGTGTTTTTTTTTAAACCCACCCGGGTTTTTTCGGGTCGGGTAAAATCATAACACCTAACAACTAACAACCCTGTCTTGGAAAAGGTTTATGGCTCAAATTTTATATTTTTGAAAATATCACTTTAACTTGTACAAATTTATGCTTTTCCCATAGTCTTTAGAAAACAGATTGACTTCCTGCCTACTCACTACACGCTTAATAACCAGTACTCTAGTTTACGTATTTTATCTATAGTTTGTTCAGCTTTGTGGGTTAAGGTTTTATTGAATTTTATTGTACTTTTTTTTATTTGAACTCGTAACTTGAAGTAAATAAAATTAGCAGAAACCGACCTTCGTTCGTTACATAATCGTTAGTCTAGATCTAATAGTGTTCTTTCGTTATATTTCTTTTAAGATTTAACATAAAAGATGTCCAAGTCTTAAGTGAACTATAGTGAAGAAGCTCTATATTATCTTATATTAACACTGTGTGAAATATTGATGACATTCGATACTGAAATGTAAAATGGATGTCCTTCTTTGTCGACTTAAAAATAGTAAGATATTTTCGCTACCGTTTTTGGTTATTATTCATCTGCATTCGAAACAACTGAAGGGCTTCATTCATGTAAATAATATGGAATCTTTTAGTGAATCTATCAGATCGAATTTTAAAAATAACTAGATATCGTTAATGTAAAATTTAAAAATAAAGATTTTGATATCAACACATATTTGTGATCATTAAACACAGAAAATTTTGATTATTAGTTATAAATTAACTAATTTAATAGTTAGTATATGAGATTTCGAGGATGGCCTCTGATTAAAACCGCGAATTCTTGTCCTGAAATTCTGAATCGTGTTCTGTCCCATTTAATTATCACACTGATGCCTTTCTAAATTTAAAAATGATTCACTCCCCATCTGAATTTAAATATCCATTTACAGCATGGCCCACTTTCAACGGATACTTAATAAATACACTCAGTGGAAGTTGTTAAATCACCTGTTGGAAGGGTCGTCGTCTCTTTTGTATTCCCGAATGCAAATAAAAGGTCTTCCAACCACAGATCGCGTGTCATCGTTCACCGTTCCGTGGAGCACGGAATTTAATGCGTCCGTTTTAAATTGACACCTGTGTAAATCTGGAATGAGCTGCTAGCTGCATCTGTCACCGGTAGATGCAAATTGGCTTTTTAAAAAACTCCGCCATTCGTTTGGAGGCTTGTTGCGTCTCGCAATCTAGTTGTTGCGTATCTGCAAAAATATAATTTTCGGGGGTAATCTATTATGTGTTTGCATTGCAGTTCAAGTATGGAAAAGTGACAGATTTGCATATATTGTATTGCTCCTAATTGATAATCAGGACTCAATCAATTAAAGCTCTAGATTAGCGGTCGCCAGTCGCCAACTGGAGACTATTACATCGAAAGTGGCTACCTAAAAAGATTACACGACACTTGGCCAAAATATGGCTGCCACGCTATTTTTTCCCCTCTTAGGAAATTTTCGGAGGTTGCAAGTTTGGCATGTTTTCCCCATCAGTTGGGACTTTGAGAATTGGTATTGTAATGAAAGATAATTTTCGTCATACGACCCCCCAAAGAAGGAGAACATTTCAGCTGAGTCAATTATGAAGTCCGGGTCACCCCTGGTCTTTCACCAATCAGCTGAGATTTGATTGGCGCCGCTTTCGGAGAAGAATGTATTATTCTCGCCTAGACATTCTTATCAAGTATCAACACTGGAGCAGTTTTGCGTTTGCTAGAAAGGCCGTTAATTAAATGCAGCTGTGTGTCGGTCATTTCCAATATATGACTTAGACCATTAGTGCCTGGCATTCCCCTGTTTGGACGTTTTGATTTAGTTTTTTCAAATTGTTTTTGAATTTTACTGGATTACCCTAAGCACTAATTTTTAATTGAATATCCTAGAAATATAATCCTGCAATACATGTCTATTTAGGTCTATTTTTTGCCGTTTTTGCACGAATGTGATGGAGTTTTATTTTAATTTTTACAAGGTGAATATCAATAGGAAGTTTAGATGATAATGAAATTGTTAAATAAAGTATATAAAAATTAAACCATTTTTAAGCATACTTTATTGTATTAATAACAATAAAAACTAGAGGCTAGAAAAAACTGACACAACATACTTTCCTTTTACTTTGCTCAAAACAATTCTTATGGTTTATCTTTCTAACACAGAAATTTGTTATTTTTAATAATTTTTGTTCACAAAGTCTGATATTCCCATTGACATTTGCTAAATTTCTTTACTTTTTGACGAATAACTAGGTACAATTGCTATGGCTAATATTGGAATCGATTTTTATCATAATATGTACATTGATAACATAAACACTACATTGATTAACCAATCAAGATCTTATTTTCATTCTTGCGGAACTGTTGCCACTCAAGAAGTTAAACATTCCTTTTGGATAATTTGCAATTTGACAACTTTTTCAATATTATGTATTAATGAATGCCGAAATGAAATTTAAAAATAATCCCATTTTTATACACAAACAGGACGTTCTATACCTCTTCCTTAATATATCCTGAACCTATGATATTATATAAATATAATTAAAATAAAGTGTTTTTCAATCTTTAATTTCAAATCGAGTTTATCGTGCGATTGTTTAAATAGGAACAGTGGCTTAAATAAACAAAAATTACATTAAAAAGAAATTTAAATATAGATACGTATTTTAAATCAATACTTTCATACAAGTGTGCATTCCAATTGCAGTTATCTTACGTAACTTTTATTTAAAACTATATTAAACATAAATTTGCAGAAAATTGCATTAAAAAATAATGTTGGTATTTGACTATTAACAAAAACAAGTAGGTTTGTAACAGAATCTGTCACTTAACCCGCTTCCACACAACAGTTGCGTATAACCTCTTGTGACCTGGCGTCCCCATTTGGGGAAATTTTTTAAGCCACCCCACAAACAATTAACACGTTAATCAGTTCCGAAATTGACCTGGTCCGATAGAAGAAGATCAAAATATCAGTTTTCAGCCTTTGATTACAGGTATCAGTCATTTATTATATTAGAGTTCCTAAGAAAATTATTATTTTTTTTTCAAACTTAAAAAAAAAAGTCTTTTAGTAGTTGACTTTAAAAGCCGCCCCGTGACGGCGCAATGGTTAGGATGCTAGCCTTTGGAGCTGCTGGGTTCGGGTTTGAATCCTGGTAAAGCATGGATGTTTGTGCTCGTCAATAAATGTTGGTATTTGTGTTTATGTCTCTTTCTTTGTGTGTCTCTCGTGCTTGTGTCATTTATGGGGTTGAATACAATAGACCTAAGGTTGCAGAGTTCGGTGAACTTGCCCCCCACCAAGAAAGTCATCAGTCATAACTTTAAAAGCATTTTGCATTGAAAACAATGTTAAAATAATCTGTTAACTACAAATAAGTGATACGGCCTTTTACTATTTTATCAATGTGATCTTCATACTTTTGGAGCTGAAATTTTAACAGAAATTCAGTTTTTTACAATAAATGCAAAACAAGTAGGTAAACTGTCTCTTAGCCCGCTTCCACACAACATTTGTGTTGAACCAGGGAAAAAAAGGCTCCAAACATAGTATGAAGTCTATATTAAAATATTATTTACACGCTAAATTTGGCTAGTTTCATTTAGTTTCTTTGGAAAATTCAATAATTATGCGATAAAAATCAATAGTTATCGTTAGCTAAATTAATTTATATTTCAAAAAATAAAGATGTAATATTCCTCGCTTTAAAGTAGAAGCAAAACATTTCATATCAACATAATACAATCTAAAGAATCTACACTCTCAGAAATAACACTTTCATTTTTGACGATTCATGAATCATCATGCCTCATTTCGTTACTTTTGAGGATTGTTTCGTCAAACTATCCCGTGACTTTTGAGTAAACGCGAATCCTCACTTTTACGATCCGGATTTGACGATTCTGTATCTTGATTTTGAGGAAACAGAATGTCATTGTTGTACTCACGTGCTCAAAAATGACGAAATATTTCTTTAGATTAGACGACATTCAAATCCTCATATGACGATTCAAATTTCCTCACTTTGAGGAAACGAAATCTCGGAGCATTTGCCAGTAATGGAATCTTCAAAAATAAGGAATATTTCGTCGTTTTTGAGCATTCATTTTTTAGAGTGTATTTGTGAAATATATTTGACGTCCTTTCAAACTGATTTATGTCGCCAAAATAAAGTTGTGTTAATCTTTCATTTGAAGAAATAAAGTTTCTCGAGCGATTGTTGCGAATGGCAATGGTGATTTAATTCTAATAAAAATATCTTATGTTTTTTAAATTAGCATTACATTTTACAGTTCTTTAAATAATTGAAGTACCTCTAATTCGAACTTCTTATGAGGTTTTCAATGTCTTCCTAATTTCGATGCCCTGAATTTTTGTCATATCACACTTTCCTGTAGCATTTGTAGTTTGGGCTATGAAAGTGGGTGGCAGACAGACGAACTGAACGCTTATAATACCTTCCATTTTTTATGTTGTAAACGTAGCGTGGAAGTAAAAATGAAATCCTCAACATTCTTTACTTTTCTGTAAAATTAACTTTTTAAATGTACGAAAATATGTGGTAGTAATTGAAAACGAGTTCTCAATCAGCAATTCCTTATTCGTTTTAAAGCCTCTTACGAAATTGCCACCCTGTATAAAAATGCTATGGAGGTTTGCCTCATTTACTACGCGTTTATGAATACCATAAACTCTTTCATTTCCGACTAAAAACGCATTAACTAACTTTAAGCTTTATAAATTCGTTTTCCGTCTAACTTAATTTACCATACAAAAATTGTTTCGGACAATGGTCTTAATCCGTCTTATAATGTCATGTAATGGATATAGAACTAGTACCATCATAAAAACTTACTGAAAAAATAATGTTTAAGTAGAAATTGCTATTTTGAAAAATAATATCTAATAAAATTATTGAAGTAATACAAACATTTTTAGAATCAAAAGTTTTTAATTGCTATCTTAGCCCTAATTTTTTTTGGTAATTTTTCATAATTAACCTTTTGGAAGCAATTTTAGTTTTCATGCAAAGAAAACTTAAGTTTTTGTATTGGAAAAATATAATTAGTCCAGGCAACGAAGAGTTCTAGAGGGAAAGTTTTGGAACACAATTTTTGACTTCATAACTTTGTTTAGACTAGTTAGGAGGTAAACATATCAAAAGTCCCCGCCCCTAGCCCCTGTGCTAAAGGGGGGAGGGGGGGTTGAATGTCCCATTTTTCGGTTTTTCGCTTATATCTCGAAAACTATGAGTTCTAGCTATAGAATTGTAATGCACAAAATGAAAGCTGATTAAATTTGCTACAAGCTGCACCCCTCAAGTGTTTTAATATCTTGTTTAGTTTTCGAGATATCCGCTCTTGAAAGCCAGTAATTTTGGAGAAAACACTTCTCCCCCCACATTTTCCCTCTTTTTTGACCGGATAACTCTTCAATAATGCACTGAAACACTAAATTTTGGCCCTAGATTGGTAGAGAATTTAATTCTTTTCAATAATATATCTTATTTTACTATTTATCTATTTTCCTTCAAATTTTATAGCGGTTTCAGTGTTGAGTGAAGATTGTACTGAAAGTCCCATAGAGCTAATGCATAAGTTTTGAAATCGCAACTTTTGGAAAACAATTTATTTGCCATGTTATTCCATTTTCACAAGGTATTAGAATAATCATAACATCAATTTAACACAAAATTGAAAAGAAAATAACATCCGGTTATTTAGTTATTAATTAATAACGTTTTATAATAGTGGCGCCATCTGCTGTATATGTTTGAAATTTTAAAACTTCAAAAATGTCTAATTAAATAACTAGATAATATTTTTGTTTCAAATTTGTTTCATTTCGATGTTATGTTGATTCCCGGACCTGGATAAATAGGGCTAACATGGCAAAGCAATACATCTGTGGAAGTTGTTATTCCAAAACTAATGCATTAGCTCTATCGGACTGACGTACACTTATTCTATACTGAACGTCTAAATAACACTGATACTCATTTTGTAGGCACGTTGTTACTTTAATATTTTATCTATTTTATTTCATTCCTCGAACTCCATAGTGGGAAAACGGTCAGATGATCCCCTTGCTCTTCTTCATCTTCGGAGTCAACTT
The DNA here is from genome assembly GCA_023701765.1 of Hylyphantes graminicola. Lineage (NCBI taxonomy): Eukaryota > Metazoa > Arthropoda > Arachnida > Araneae > Linyphiidae > Hylyphantes > Hylyphantes graminicola. The sequence continues at coordinate 53,400,509 of CM043113.1, forward strand.
GAGAGACCCTTTTGAGGCTAGTCCCCTGGGAATGTTGGCATTCTGAGGAACATTTGAGAGCAGATTTTTTACAGCTACAGTTTGAGTGGCACAGACTTTCATGTTTCTGCAGAAAATTATTTTCATAATATTGTCAGGTGCTGCTGCTAACTCACTGTGCACTTTGACCATCAGGCAGTTATTCTCAATCTTCCAATCATACACAAGAGGAGGCAGGTCATTTCCCAGCCACAGCTCATCTTGGTGTAATATTCAGAGGAAATACTTTTTTACTGCTTCCTCGGTGGGAAGAAGACGATATATCAGGCTTGCTGGCGGCTCCGGATTTCAAGAGTGAATTATACCTGTGGCATTGGGGAAGGCCTCTTTCGTTGGAGCCCCATAACACCTCAAGATGCAGGTATTGATTGCCTTTTGTACCTGATATGTGGTTATGGAAGGGTATGAAAAGACCGCTGCTGCTTTCTGGACTTCTGACGACTTCGTACACAACTTCACAAATGCGATCATGCTTTTTCGAAATGTGAAAGATGTAGTGTCGCATCCAGCTATTGTGTTTGCTAAAATAGCACGTCCTAAACCCAGTTGCTGTAACTCTTGGGATGAGAATAAAAAATCCTTTGTCTTCCCACGTCCAGGCTTTATGAAACCGATGCCTTATGCACATCAGCTCTAGCCATCAAGAGGACTGTAAGGTCGACACAAAATATTAAAGTATAACAACGTGCCAGCAAAATAAGTATCTGTGTCATTTCCGACATTTACCACAGCCGTATGCCGTATCCACTATCAGAACGTCCACATCCCTTTCTGCTCGAAGGATCCACATTCAATTGTCCTCAAGCTACACCTTAAGTATGTTGATGAGACCATTTTATTTAAATTGTTCGACAGAAAATCATCTTGTTTGACGTTTATCTTGGTGTCTTCAGTGAAAAGGATATCAACCGACTGCGACTTCTTGAGTCGATAGCTCTTCTGCTGGTCCCAGTGCACAGTGAGTTAGCAGCAGCACCTGACGATGTTCTGAAAATTATGTTCGGATGATGTAAAAAATACTGTGCCAGCTCAAGTGTAGCAGCAAAAATAGCAAGCCTCAAAGGTCCTAGAGCATGCCAAACTTACCATTGGAACAGCATCAATGGGATCCCTCAAATTGACTCCGAAGATGAAGAACATGAATAGCATCTGACAGTTTTCCCACTGGTGTTTGACGAATGAAATAAAATAGATAAAATATAAAAGTAACAACGTGCCTACAAAATGAGTATCAGTGTTATTTAGAAGTTCAGTATAGAATAAGTGTACATAAGAGGGGTTGTCAGTCCGATAGAGCTAATGCATTAGTTTTGAAATAACAACTTCCACAGATGTATTCCTTTGCCATGTTAGCCCTTTTTGTCCAGGTACGGGAATCAACATAACATCGAAATGAAACAAAATTGAAACAAAAATATTATCTAGTTATTGAATTATATATTTTTGAAGTTTTAAAATTTCAAACATATACAGCAGATGGCGCCACTATTTTAAAACTTTATTAATTAATAATTAAATAACCGGATGTTATTTTCCTTTCAATTATGTGTTAAATTGATGTTATGATTATTCTAATACCTTGTGAAAATGGAATAACATGGCAAATAAATTGTTTTCCAAAAGTTGCGATTTCAAAACTTATGCATAAGCTCTATGGGACTTTCAGTACAATCTTCACTCAACACTGAAACCGCTTTAAAATTTGAAGGAAAATAGATAAAATAGTAAAATAAGATATATTATTGAAAAGAATTAAATTCTCTACCAATCTAGGGCCAAAATTTAGTGTTTCGGTGCATTATTGAAGAGTTATCCGGTCAAAAAAGAGGGAAAATGTGGGGGGAGAAGTGTTTTCTCCAAAATTACTGACTTTCAAAAGCGGATATCTCGAAAACTATACAAGATATTAAAACACTTGAGGGGTGCTGCTTGTAGCAAATTTAATCAGCTTTCATTTTGTTTATTACAATTCTATAGCTAGAACTCATAGTTTTCGAGATATAAGCGAAAAACTGAAAAATGGGACATTCAACCCCCCCTCCCCCCTTTAGCACAGGGGCTAGGGGCGGGGACTTTTGATATGTTTACCTCCTAACTAGTCTAAGCAAAGTTATGAAGTCAAAAATTGTGTTCCAAAACTTTCCCTCTAGACCCTTTTTTCAGCCTTCGTTGCCTGGACTAAATGCTTTTATTCGGAAATGAAAGTACAAAGTCATCATTAAGGGGTTTAAACAATGTTTTTATAATAATGTGCAAAAAGTTCACTTTTTCATATCATATTCAATCATAAATCGTTGCGAAAATGACACTTTACGTGCTTACGTCAGCGCTGAAAATGGCACTTTCGGCACTAGTGCGGTAAAGTAAATAAGAGTATCTGATTAGTAGAAAAACAAAATGATGTCATGAATATCTCCATGGAAACTAAATGATGTCATGAAACTCACTTATTTCTATTGGTCCATTACTTTTGCATTTTCTAATATCTCCAAGCGAGGAAATCGGTAAAAGAAAAGGAGTCAAAAAGCAGTACCAAAATTGGGAGAAGAAACCAAATTATTGTCTCTAGGTATCTGTCATCGGTCGTGCTTGTTTTAAAGCTGAGCAAGCCATCCAATAAAAATTATAGATTGTTGACAACAACATGCAAACAATCTATCATCAAATAATCTCTCAACTTAAGTGATTTTCAAAAACTTTCGTGAAATCGAAAACTGCAAAAAGGAAATATCATAGGGAATAATTTGTATTTTCACGCTCTTATAAAAAAATTTCATTTATTAACTTAGGAATGCAAATTAAAACTAACCCTCTTTTTATACAATTAAAAAAGATGGATTGTTGTATACTGCTTCTTAGTAAAGAGACAATAAACAATTTGGTACACAGTTTAGTTTTTAATAATATCTGTAGGGGAGAGTGTTGTACCTTGGGACAATTTTTACATTTTAATTTTTTTCTTCGATAATAATAGTCAAAATAAAAATTTCAAAGCAGCATTTCAACACACCAATATATTCCTCTATAATATATTTTTTTGAATTCTGGCAGCTTGAAATTAAAAAATTGCCACTCATTTAAAGTAGAGAGGATAAACTGTCCCAAGGTACAACATGCTGTTGTACCTTGGGACATACTTTATAATTCAGTCAATAGTCATACACTTGAACTAATTTGTGTCAGGAAACAAACTTTATTGATTTTTTCAAGGAAATACACAAATAAAACTTCATAATTCAAGAATAATTTGAATTTTACAGCAAAATTGCAAGTCCAAATTATTTAACATTATATGATGATACAATATGCATTACTGTCCCAAGGTACAACACACTACATGGTTTAAATAAAAGCAAGATATTGGCCAATCTAAATGTATTATCATTATTTTCTCATAACCAAAATAGTTTAAAATCTTCTCTTTTATGAAGAAAATTAAATGCAGTTGACTTTTTGTATAAGTACCAAGGTAAAAAATTATATTAGAATGAGAAAAATATTTACTTTGGGGTAATGAAATATTATTTTTTGTCACCAATTCATCAATTCAATGATGCTAGTGTTAAATTTTATTTTGATGATGTCTGTTGGTTAAGGCTACTATTAGAAATAAACAATGTATGAATATTGCCAATAGATTCTTAGAAGTCGTCAGTGTCCCAAGGTACAACACTCTCCCCTATATAATATTCTTTTTTCGAATTTAGCATTGGTAACTAAATGAATATGTTTCAAAAAACCTAAGTCATCCTAAAACGGTGACAAAATAGGCGCCAAAAAAATCCTTCAGCCACGTCCTAATTATTGCCCAGTTGTCAGGGATGTCAATCCCAATTCCTAAACCCCCGCGAGGACAAACCCTTCCCAAAAATTCCTACGGTACAACCATCTGTGAGAAAGGGGCTAAGCACAAATTTCTAACAATTCAATGCCATGAGCTTGGGTCCTTGGCTACATGGCGAAAAATTGCTGTCCTAAAAGTAGCCAACGGTCACCCCGGCCCCCTGCTGAGGGGGGAAAGCAGTTAATCGGTCTTTTCGTTTTGGCCAAGTGCGCTGCCACCACCTAAAAATCGAACTCCAGTCGCCAAATGTGGCGATCATAATTTTTCCTTTTTGTTCAACAAATAATTAATACTGAAGCTGCATTTCTAAAATCATAAAACTCTCCGATTCGATTTTGTCGGGAAGAAAGACTTGATGACAGTTGTTGCTCATCGATGAAATTTTCCATCCTCCTCCGTGTGACGTAAATGGAGCTGGGCGATGAAAATCTTAAATGCAAATTTGATTTTTAAATTTTGCTTTACGATTTCGGTAATCTACAGGTGATTGATTTACATCTGATTAAGATCTCAACTATTCATTTAAACAATTTTGATATGAGAAAATTTCATGAACAATCGTGGATCGTGGGAATTCTCCGAAAGTAATAGTAGTTTAACTGATTGTACATAAAATAATTTTCTCCTAACAATAATGGCCAATCACATAATACTACATATTTTGTATGATACTTTTTTTACTGTCAATCTTATCAAATCAAAAATGTCATTAATAAAATTTTCTTTTGTGGAAAATCGCACTTTCTTTTTGTCGTACATACTGAAATTTAAAACTGGCTACTAAATATCGAAATGTGGCTACCATTTTTTTTCACTCTAGTAGCCACTGGCTACTATTAAAAATTCCCAGTCTAGAGCATTACAATCAATGTATTTTAAAATCTAACATATTTTAGTAATTTAAATTTCGTGAATTCCTATTTTTTCTGTCGCGTCACTTTTCCACGTTGCTTATAGCAAGTGGCTGACTTTTGGGGAAAGTCAATGTACAAATTTAATTTAACCAACCGCCATTCATATAATAGAAACATTTTAGTATTTCGATTGAACTACTTATTTAAAAATGAATCATCGCTTTGACGCCAATTATTTAAAATTAAATTATAATATCAGTCTTATTTTAAAAATAATGAAAGATATTTGTTCTAATTAAACTATAAAAAGAATGTATTGCTTAATTATATAAAAAATAATACATACTAATAACTAAACGTGAACATATTATAAATGCCTCTCTTGATGCATTATTAGTATAATCCTATTACGAATCAATCCCTCTTGTGTAATCTAAAAAGAAAATACTAAAATACCAAACCCTCATTTAATAGTTACTCAATGCCAAATTCATCATCCAGAGCATAATCTGATGCGAGTTAACTAACTCTTCATCACATCCTCGGAGCAGACTTTATGATGGGTGGGTCACTTTCATGGCAATGACTTTTATCCCCAGGCCGTTAACAAAACAGTGAATGACCTTGCCCAACAAAGGTAGGCACCTAGCCAAAGAGCTCCGAGCCTTATATATTTCTGGCCCTCTGAAGTCCGCCTTTGTGTGTGTAGGTGGGGATCAAAAGCTGACGTCCATTTTTCAAGAAAAGAAGTATAAAAGATTAGAGGATTTGCACCTCTTTATCGGGTCGAAAGGATTGAAAATTGTCGGGTTTTGTGGGTACGACGGCCTTTGATAGAGAGCCTTGACGGTTCGGTAAGGTGCGGGATAGGCCGGTTAAAATGCATGGGATTTTGGAAGGGTATTTCTGTATTGATGCTACCCTGATTTTCAGTTTTTAAAGATAAAGATTTACTTAATAGAGTTTAATTAATATTCAAAAAGGTTATGGTTAAACTGAAGTTGCTAACAACTAAGGGCGGATTTGTGTTTGGTTTTTAAATTAAAGAAATGCCCCCATTGTGGTAAGTAAAAATTATAGTAGCTTTTATGAGTTTGATGATGAGACATAAAAAATTCTGAAAATTTTCAGAAGTTGTCATATATATTTTATGGGTCTAAATTTACTAGTATTTCCCATGCATGTTTCTCAAACTTAAAATCTGAAACGAAATAGTTTGAGATTTTCCCCTAAGCATATTATTATTTTTGTCTTTTTAATGTAAAACCGAATTTGATACTGTTTGCAGTTCCAAACTTACGTAACATGGAAAAATAAAGTGGAGTATAGCGTTTCAAAACATCCTTTTAAATGTCTTCAGTGTTTTTTGCTAAATAAATTGGACAATACTAGGTATTAAAGTTTTTAAAATGTATTTAAAGACATTGAATTTTTGTGGCTGCAACTATTTCATTGAAATTTTTTAAAAAAAAAGCGTCAATATAAAGGAAAGGACAGACTTTAGTGCAAGGGTCTCCCTGCAAGACTAATAAACAGCTAATTTCCATATTTTCTTTACTTGTCATGACTAAGTATGAATAAATATTTGTTGATCATTATATTATTCTGCACTCAATTTATATAAATTGAAAGATGTAATTAGTGTCCATGCATCTAAAAAATAACTTGACTGAAAATAACCAGATTTCGGAGCCCCTTCTAAATTCGAGCTTTCGGGGCCTATTTGGTGGTCCTTTCAGCCCATTCCTCTTGAATTCAAATTTCGAACCCTTTCATCTCGTCCTTCACCCCATCGGGGTGAGAAGCAAAGGGTGCATCCCCTCCCCCCTGTTCTATTCAACTCAGACATTGTTTGATTTTTTTTTTCTCATTCTAAACCTCCCCCCAGGTAGGGACAATTTTATATTATGGAAATAGAAGCCGAGTGGATTTATTATATCTAAAATAAATTGGTGACCTTCCTCGATATTCCCGACTCCACTCATCTTTGGTGCGTTGACCCATTTGGTGGAGTGGTCAGTAGACGCGACCTTCTATGCTAATTTTTCTTCTTTCCCCTTGATGCTATTCTTCTCCCATGCTCCACTGCCCGAAGGATACTGAAGAGGAAAGTGGCCAAAAAGGGGATGTCGGGCTACACCCGGGGATAAATTAAGAGCTCTGAGCGTGGAAAAATGGCGCTTCTCACATCAAGTTAACAAGGCAGAAGTGTCAGTGTTCCACGTATGATGCATGTCGCCGTCCTGTCTGCGAATGCTGAGTTTTAATATGCGAAGCTGCTCGGCGAGATTATTTTTTTTAAGTATTTGATTTATGTTAGGTTACTATGTTTGCCTTGGGAAGCATCGAAGTACTTCCTTGGCATGTGGGGTAAATTATTTTAAATTATATTGGCAGTAAACCATGCTCTCAGCAGGTGATTATTGAGGGTAATGAAACGCATAGTTAAAAGAATGATGCATAATATAACAATTTAAGATGAGGTTTTTAATTATAAATACACTCCTTTTGCGTTGCATTTTATAATCATATAGAAATTGGAGTATAGTGTTACTATCTAGTCATAAAGTATGCTGAAAGTACGCCACATCTGTCTTCTCTAAAAAAACAATGAGCTTGTTTTAACACTTTGTCAAAGAAAACAAAACAACCAATGAAATCGCAGTATGAAGATCTTGGCATCATAAGAAATATTCCCATTGTACTCCGTTTATAAAGTTTATTAAAACTGGTTCTTGTTTATGACACTGCCACCCAAATACTTTCAAATTGAATTTTAATTATACACAACTATGCAACTAACCACCCAAACCATCTTCTTTCATCCGCCCTTTTCTAAAAAAGAACTAAAAAAAATCCCTACTTCTATCTTCAGAAAAACCCACGAAGGAATGTTCCTCCACTGCCTCACCACCCCACGAAACCACGACTCTCACCCCCCTCTACTTCTTTTCAAGGTCAGGCAGAGGTCGATCAACCCCCTTAGGCTCTGCCATCCCCTGCGTCACCCTTGACCCCCCTTCCTAAAAAGCTCTCCAACCCCCTTTCGCTCCATTGTACCTAACCCTGAAAGCAGTAAAAAAAAATTCAAAAAGTCCCCTTTTTTGTAATCTTTCATCGGGGGTCATTGCCACTTTACTTACTCTTTTCTTGGCCCTGGACATTTGAAGGAGTTTTTTCTTGAAGGGGTCGTTCAACTTTGGGTCACCCCACCTGGGTTTGCTACAAGGGGTCTTTCTTGAAATTCCGGTCCTCCTTTCCCCCCTTTTTTTCTCTATCTTTCCCGAGGGACTGGGCTTGTGTTAGACATTAATTTTAACTATCGTCCGGTCCAGCCCTTGTATTCTCCCGGATGTGGCCTTTGAGAGATGCTGCAGCCGACAGTGAGGGTGCTAATGAAATATCACTAGGGGGTTGGGATTCCTGTCTATTAGGAACTTGCATGAACTGGGCAAAAGTAAATTTACCAAAGGGTGCTTTTTGAGAAGTTATGTGCAGGTGCATTATATAGTTTACGGAAATTTTGTTTCTGGCTAAAATTATTGTTATTAACATCTAATTCACTGTTTAATATGATGTCTGCATCTTAATGTTTCATTTTGATTTGTACGATTAACTGCTATCAACTATTCTGATATGTCTGATTTCTTAAAAAACAATCATCTATATGTACTCATTTAAAAATGCTTGTCTACACAAAATTTTTATTACGTGTGCTACTATCCTCAGGACCCTCTCTAGCCTATACGCACATAACAGATATTCAGAAAAAGATACAATTATATAATATTTAGATTAATTAGAAATCAAACATATCACTATTTTGTTTTTTAATTGCCAAAATGTGCCCTTTAGATGTGTTGCCCCGAACAAATATTTGATATTATTCCCTGTATTTTTTAAGCGAAAATTTTTAGAATTGAAATTTACCTACAGTAAAAAAAATCGTCGAAGTTGTTTGACAAAATTTTTAAAAAAATTAAATCTTTGCTTGGACAGTGCGTACTGCTATTAATCAACAACAAGGCGCCGTTTACCGTTGTCCATCGATAGTATTTAAATTAAGAAACCGATACTACCTTTATCCCGTTTTAGGCTGTCAACAAAAGATCCTTCACACCGGAGCCTCTGCCAAATTATATACCTCTCTGGAAAAGAGGGGGCAATTTGCCAGAGGAAAAAAAATCTTTTTGGCCAGGCAATCTCGCCACACATCCTGGGATGATGTGGGACTTCGATGACGCAATCCCTAGCCGGCTGTAAACAGAGCCATTAATTTAGAAGGAATTCGCAATTTTTACTTACGTGTGCTTAAATTTGTAAACTTTTTAGCGAAAGCTGTTATTAAATAAGTGGTCTTTGAGAATGATGTTAAGGCGTTGGTCAGCTCTATACTCTCATAGGGTTATGTTGAATATCTTCGCACTAAAGCTGCACGAGTGTTCTACCATAGAGCTTATGAATTAGTTTTGAAATCACAACCTCTGCGAAAATATCGCCTTGCCGTGTAAAAAAATTTCAGCAGTTATCAGATGTGAGAATCGTCATAAGAGCAAAATAAAACAAATTTTAAAGGAAAATAGCATCCTGTTATCTACTAATTAATTGATAACATTTAAAAATAGTGTCTGTCCTTTTCAGAATATTTTGGGGCGATATATAAAACTTAATAACATTAATAATTAAATTACCAGATCATATTTTCCTTTTAAATTTGTTTAATTTTGATGTTATGACGAGTATCATACCTGGTGAAAAAATGCTTACATGACAAAGCAATGTTTTCGCAGATGTCGTGACATACTGGATTAGGAATTATATAGTTAATTGTGAGTTGTTTTCTTGCAACGTCGATGAGTTAGTCGAAAATGAACAATACGCTTCTTACTCGCTGTTCTTACTATAAATTGCTTGTGTGACTGCCAAGTGACGGAGTTGGAAATGGCATCTCACAGCGTTGTTTACGTGTAGCAGAAAGAAAAATACAATGACGTACTCCAGATCAGTCAGTATGTTTACATTACTAAACTTATTCACAAATTTATAATAATTAAAGTAGCTTGTTTTATAGCTTTTACTTAAAATACTGGTTTAACCCTTTCACTACAAGGATTCGACAGGTGATAGTCGATTCTTTCAAGGATTCGATAATGATATTCCTATCACATATTATGAGGAAACAAAAATCCTTCGTAGCGAAAGGGTTAAGAATACCAAGCCGTATCATTAAAAAATGTCATCTCGCTTTTCTTTCTCAAAATTATCTGTCATTTTGAAATGAGAGAACAAGTAGTCTAATTGTCACTCTTTTTCCACGTGAACGATGTACGTATTTACTACGTAGTATGTTTTCTCCTTTTCATTCATTTTTAAAAACCTTATCACCCACATCTTATCAAACGACAAAAACAAGACACAACCACTTCTGAATTCTTCGTGTTCTCATTTAACCATTTGATTTATGATGTCTTCCATTTTTTCAAATAAATAAGAAGAGAAATATCCCATGTGGCATCGGGTAACTTCTCAGCGTTCGTTTCCCAACCCACATGACATTCGAATCAACCTCGATCTTTTGTGTTCGAAACTGCTCAGAGGAATTCCCTGCTCCAATGAGGGCTTCCATCCTTTTGGTGCTGCTTCGGCGTCAATTCTGACCCGATTACCTCGATTTTTGATTCGATTCTTCGGGTGTCTTCCAGAAACTCTTTCCTTTTTCTTCCTTCTTTTGTGCATTTTTTGGAGTCTTCGCTGGAGCATCTGAGAAAGAACCAATTCTTCATTTTAGCTATACTTTTTTTCCGTTGGAAGGGAGTTACTAGAATAAAATATTCGATGCATAAAAATGCAATGAAATTGAAAAAAAAATATCGGCAGTAAGTCGCATCTCTGAGATGGAACCCATCCTCGTACGCATATCAGGTGCATGTTCCATTGAGACGTCCATCCAGTAACACTTGTTAACCAATTAATCAACACACATCCAAGCGTACCTCTGATACGCCTCAATGTCACCAACATAATAATAAAGGATCTAATTATTGAACTCGCATTCTCCAAACTATAACTGAGATTTTGGGTCCTGTTCAATATTTCACAATCGTAAATTCAATCGGGCCAAGTCGCCAGTGAACAACTCTCTATCTTATTTATAGTTAATATATGGGAAAAGCCAGGGAATTTTGAAATAAATTTCATTAACAACCCTGTTAATCTTTCCTTTAAATCCTCCGTTTATAATTGATTCTAAGTTATGTCTACAAAAATAAATCTTTGAAAGGCCCTGGATTGTTTTTTTAAACAATCTTCAGATAGGGAGCATATTTTTCAAAGAGAAGGTTATATTGAAACTTCACTGACGTCATTCCTAATCATCGACAGCAAATAAACCTTTACCATAGCAAAATACCTTTCAGGAGTAAGTAATAAAAACCGGCGTTATCTAAACCGACAAATAAAGTCTTTGATTCTACAAAATAACAGAATAAAATGGAAGCCTTTAGGATATCAAATGCTGTATTTTTGACGAAATAAATTCAATAAATTAAGGTAAATACGATAATTTAGAACTAACGAACCTAACCAATTGTTTCGAGGTCGCTTGGTTTCACAAATTCACAAAAACACCTTTTGTTGAGATAAAGTTTAAATTTATTACAAAACAAATCATTATTGCGAAGTTCAATACGAGCGGTCGCAATGACCGTTTTACGAATACGAAATTTCAAATCAATTCTTCTTCACTCGATACGATACATTTTTTGAATTACAACTACAATAAAAAGACAAAATATGCACCTGCCAGGGTTGCCGGCTTTCTCCTTGAGAATTTGGCGAACTCCCAAGAGTGAAAGCGCCAATGAGGAAAAAAGCCTTCGGGCGAGTCCCGAACATACCGCCCGCCTTGCCATGCCAATATTACAAGCAGGCATGCAATAAATATTCAATAAATGTGCAGTACATATTAACAAATGAAAACAAATATTCAAAATTAAATATTAACAATTATCAAAAAATAAATTATTAAACAAAATTAATCATCGATATTTAGAGGACTGTAAAAAGGTACAAAGTAAATTCAAAAGAATTCTAAGCAATTTTAGAAATTCAAAATTAATTAAAGTAACATACTTTACATTAAAGAAAATTCACAAAATACGATATTTCTTTGCAATAAAGAAAATACACGAAATACAATAATTCTTTGCAATAAAGAAAATACGAAAATACAAAATTTCTTTGCAATAAAGAAAATACGAAAATACAAAATTTCTTTGCAATAAAGAAAATTAACGAAATTCAAACTTCTTAGCAATTAAGAAAGTTATTAAAAAATTGTTTCTTAGCAATTAAGAAAACAAACGAAATACAAAATTTCTTTACAATAAAGAAAATACGAAATGTCAAAACTTCTTAGCAATTAAGAAAGTTATGCAAATAAATATTTCTTAGCAATTAAGAAAATAAACGAAATACAAACTTCTTAGCAATTAAGAAAGTTATTAAAAAATTGTTTCTTAGCAATTAAGAAAACAAACGAAATACAAAATTTCTTTACAATAAAGAAAATACGAAATGTCAAAACTTCTTAGCAATTAAGAAAGTTATGCAAATAAATATTTCTTAGCAATTAAGAAAATAAACGAAATACAAACTTCTTAGCAATTAAGAAAGTTATCAAATAATATTTCTTAGCAATTAAGAAAATAAACGAAATACAAAAATTTCTTTACAATAAAGAAAACTACAAAACACAAGTTTGGATGAAATAAATAAAAACAATAAATTCTAATTTCTTTGCAATAAAGAAAATTATGCAAACAATATTTTTTACAATTAAGAATTTAAGCAGTAAAATTTGTTAGCAATAAAGAAATTGAGCAGTTCAGTTCACTTTGCAATAAAGATAAATGAAAGAATATACAACTATAATTATCAGCAATATAAATTCGATAGTTAATTATGTAAGACAATGTTTAAATATATCAGTGCATTTTTACAACATAAACGCCAATTCCAAAATACAGTTAATTTAATTAATTACTAGTGTTTTCAAATGTTGAACACAGCAATTTTTTTACTACACAATCAAAAAATACATATATTAAGTATTCCTTTTTTTTTTATATAATTAACAAAGAGGGATTTTTTTTTTATTTAATAGCCAAAACTTATTTTTAAACTTATTTATGAGTCCACAAGCAAATTTAGTTGATAATAATTAACAATTAGGGTAGTTAAGCTTACAACTAGAGAGTATGACCATTTAATATTTCTTATTGAAATTTAAATTAGATTTTAGCAAACCATCATTATTAATGAAAGGATGGAGAGATTGTTGTTTACTCCTTCTGTCAACAGTTCTTTTCACCTTAAGGTCCCTCGTCTCCTTTTGGAAGTCTTGCTTCTGGAACCGGGGAGCAAGCATTCTTTCAGCCGACCGAAGTTTCGATGCAAGTAGAGGATCAGTTCCCTTGCCTTGAGGGTGCCTGGAATTCTGAGTAAACCTGGAAATATAACTCGAAATACGAATTGTAGAGTTAGTCTTACTAAGCAATTGTTGAGCATAGGAACGATCAGGGCGGAGTACACTGCGACGACGGTCACGAGATTCACTTAGAAGGTCATTTCTTTGAAGACCACAATAAGCTTCATTTTCATTGGAGTAGTTGTTAACCGAGCCATTAGCGATATATCCAAATACGGTATCTTGGAAATTTAATTCCGAATTTTGCACAGTTATTCTGTTTAGTTTCAAAAGTTCGAAGAAGATTTCAGCCCCTAGAAGAACGTCAATTTTGGAAGGTTCAAACCATTGTGGATCGGCCAAATCTATTTGGGTGGGGATTTTCAAATTGGAAATGTTCAAGCAACGTGCAGGGCAGAGTTCAGTAATTTTAGGAACAACTAAGAATTCGAGAGATCTTTGGTAGTCACCAGCCCTATTAGAAATGGATGCGGTTGCCTTTGATTTCACAACCGATTTGGTTCCATTCAGAGTTGAAATCGATATATTAGTTTTCTGAGTCGATAAGCGCAGCATTTGCGCACAAGATGTTGTTAAGTAATGACTTTGCGAACCATTATCAATTAGTGCACGACATGGTATTTTTATACCTCTCGAGTCCTTTATGTTAACTATAGCTGTAGCAAGAAGTACAGTTTTCGAGTTAGATGTCAGAAAACTTGACGCTGTCACCACCGATTGGACATTATCCAAACTGTCCTGGTGTACTTCTTGCACTTCACTGCCAGGAACAGGGGATGAGTTACGACTGAATGGTCGATTATTGAAGTGTAGCAAAGTGTTATGATTTTTCTTACAAATATCGCAGCACAAACGAGACTTGCAAGTGTTTACTCTATGCGACGGATCGAAACATAAAATGCAAAGCTTGAGAGATTTTACAGTGTCAAACCTGGTTTTGGAATCCATCTTTTTGAACGTGTAGCAATCAATAAAATTATGTGAAGACTTTTCACATAAATTGCAGAACTGTTCGTTATTAGGGCGAGTTACAAATGCACGTTGATTATTTTGCTGGGGTTTGTTGTTGCGCAATGTTGCGTTTAATGTTTCTTGAATCTGACATTTTTTCGATAAAAAGTCCAGAAATTGCGTTAAAGTTGGCGCATCAGTATCATTAAGGCTCTTTTCAAACTCTTTCCTGGTCTCATAGTCAAGTTTTTCTTCAATTAAATGAATCAGAATTATTTCCGTTAATTTATTAGGAACCAGTTCAAGAAGTTTCAATGATCTCAAATGTTTTAATGTATTATCAATTAAATGTCTTAAGTCCTTTAAAGATTCTTGTTTTACTCTTTCTTTGGTAAGCAAAGCGTTAATATGCGAGTTAATAATTAATCTTTTATTTTCGAACCTATCGATTAAAGCTTTCATGAGAGACTCGTACGTATCATCTTGCGTTTGAATTTGCTTAGATACTCCAAGTAACGAGCTCTGTAAATAAAACAACTTTTCTTGGTCTCCTAATTGATTATTACTGTCTATTAAAGACACGAATTGATTTTTAAATGCAAACCAATCTTCAAAATGACCAGAAAATTTCGGCAATGCAATTTCAGGAAGTTTATAATGAGTAGTTTGAGATTTGGTTTCAACTGTTTTATTAGAGGCAGAATTATTAACATGCAAAAAAGCTTTAAGGCCTACCTCTATCGAGTCCAATTCGGTGTCAATAGCACTCAGCGCAGATTCAATGGCGTCGAATTCTTCATCCTTTGCCACGGAATAATAGTCCGTTTTCAATTGTTCGAATTTAGCTTGCAGTCTCTCAAATTGTTCGAGTTTTGTTGATACTGTATTGATGCAGCAGTCACTATTTTCATCCTTCAAATATGAAATAAATTTCGTCACTTGGCCTTTCACATTTGAACGCCTGCGATTTAACGCGGAAATATCCAAGTCCGCCATGATTTAATAGTCAAAACGAATCTCTAAATCAACAAAAAGTCACAATATCCGGCGGAGTAGGACCATGTTTCGAGGTCGCTTGGTTTCACAAATTCACAAAAACACCTTTTGTTGAGATAAAGTTTAAATTTATTACAAAACAAATCATTATTGCGAAGTTCAATACGAGCGGTCGCAATGACCGTTTTACGAATACGAAACTTTCAAAGTTAAGTTTAACAACACTCTTTCAAAGAACTTCAAATTGTCTCAAGGTGTCCCTCAGGGATCTGTCCTAAGCCCTACTCTATTTACTTTATTTATGGCTGGCCTTGATGGGATCATTTCTAAGAGCTGCGAGGTGGGTTTGTTTGCGGATGATATTGTGATTTGGAACTCTGGCACTGACATCGAGAAACTGGAGACCAACATTAATTCAACCCTTGATGATGTTTCGATGTTTGCGGCTGAACATAAGTTATGCTTCAATACCTCCAAATCTTTTGCTTCCTTTTTTACAACTAACAGGAAGCTTTTTAATTACCAACCCAGAATCTATATGAATGACCAACCATTAACAGTTGATAAGAATCCCAGATACTTGGGTTTTGTGTTGGATAGCGAGTTTACCAGCAGTAAACACATCGATCATATTATTTTAAAGAGCAAAAAGCGCCTTAATATCCTTAAATATATCTCTGGGCGGGATTGGGGTGCAGATGCTGCTACCCTCAGAACTACATATATGACTCTTATTAGGCCTATCCTTGAATACGGCTCCGCAGTTTACTGCTGTGCTTCCAAAACAAATCTACAAAGACTTGAGAGGGTCCAGCTCAGTGCCGCCCGTATTATAACTGGACTTCGTAATAGTTGCCCTAGTGAAATTGCTCTTTTTGAGGCTGATTTACAACCTTTAAGTCTCAGAAGAAGTTCGGGCCTGACAAAGTACTTTTCTAAACTTGCCAGTTTTGGGACTCAAAATCGAACTTCTGAGTACATGCTGGGATGGAGTAGCAACCAAAGACTACGAAGAAACAGCCCTCTTAGCTTAGCATTTTCTGAAAATTTGATCCAGAAGGACGTCTTACATCATAGCTTGAAACAGTGCCTAGACCCCTCGTTAGGCTTAAACCAAGTCTTCTTCCACACAAATCTTCCCACCAGGGTTAGCAAGAATTCCGCAAATCCTGCCTTTTTGAGACAATTGGCCCTTGAAATAATCCACAATATTCCTAAGGATTGTCCCGTAATATATACAGACGGAAGCAAAGATGAACAAGGCTGTACAGGCAGTGGAATTTTTATTTTATCCCAGTTAGGCAAGAAAATGATTAAGAGGAGAAATCCAGACCATTGTTCAGTTTTCAGGAGTGAACTGATCGCCATTAATGAGGGCATTGACTCAATTCTCTCCTTCCCTGGCTCATCTCCTGTCTGGATTCTGTCTGACAGCCAAAGCTCCATCCATTACCTTTCCAACTGGCTAAAGGTGCGAGATAGTACTGGTATGGCAATTATTAGCAAACTCAAACATCTTTCATCATTAAGAGAGGTTCATTTTCAATGGATTCCTTCTCACGTAGACATTTATGGCAACGAGACGGCAGACTTACTGGCTAAAGAGGGTTGTAATGAACCGCTTTACACCTCCGATTTGTTGACCCACTCCGAGTTCTTTTCGAGGGCTATTAGTCTTCATAATGCCTCTTGGAAAATTCCTCCAGTGCACCACTGGTACCAAGGTAAGCGACCCGGAGAGGCTTTATCCCTAAAGTGCTGCAGAAGCGACCAGACGGCCATTACAAGACTTAAAAGTGGACACATTAGATCTCTGTGTTACACGAATGGGAAGAAGACCTTTCCTATCTGCCCGAAGTGTTCCAACAAACAGGCGGCACCCGACCACATCCTGGACTGTCTGGGACTTTCCAGAAACGATATCTATGAAAATCCAGTCATGGTTCTAGACTTCCTACGAGTGACAAACATCATAGACCTGGTTTAGCTCTGCTAAACCAAGGAGATAAGCAACAACAACAACAACAACACGAATACGAAATTTCAAATCAATTCTTCTTCACTCGATACGATACATTTTTTGAATTACAACTACAATAAAAAGACAAAATATGCACCTGCCAGGGTTGCCGGCTTTCTCCTTGAGAATTTGGCGAACTCCCAAGAGTGAAAGCGCCAATGAGGAAAAAAGCCTTCGGGCGAGTCCCGAACACCAATTATTTAAGCTTGCTAAGAAAAATTTAAAATTATTTTCAACTCAATAAAACACTAGTAAAATCTGGCATTTTATTTAAAATTAATTTCATTTGTGAAATTAAATTCATTTGTGAAATTAAATTCATTTGTGAAAAAATAATCCAGGAACTTGGTTTGTCTTATGAGACATTTATCGTCACAAAGAAGACACTTTAACTCCGAATTTTATTATATTCCAGTTGAAATTTTTTTACGCGCGCGTCTCATTAGCGGCTAACATCAGTTTTAATTTATTTGTTGCTAAACTGTCGTGTCTGTTACCACATTCTCGCCCAAGGTTTTCTCAAGACCAGACTGATTTCGAAGACAAACTATCCAAAAACATCGACTAGACAAAAACCGAATCGATTGCCACTCCCTTGTACTTTAGAACCAGACTAGCATGAGTACACATTTTAGCTAACCGTAGTTTTATGTTACGGTATTTGATTATTTAAATCCTGGTAACAGTTTAGAATTACTAGAGCGTAAGTACACATTTTAGTTTACACTTTCGCAACGCAGGAATTCTATTTCCGCGCAATATATATGTGATAGGAATATCATTACCGTATTCTTAGTTGCACGGCCGCTTGGGCCGTTTTAGAGTGAAAGGGTTGACTGTAGTTTTAAATATGGAATCTGATTATTTGAATCATAGTTGATAACACTTACTGTCATGTATCCAAATAATTTTTCGAAAGCAATATTAAATCTAATTTATAGTTGTGTTTCATGCATAAACAGTTATTTTAGCGCATTAATGATCCATTTGTGAATACTATTAACATCTTCCTGCTGAATAAAAACGTTACTAAGTTTTAAAATTCGTTTTTCGTGTAAATTAATTTATTGTTCATGAATTGTTCGATTTCATTTAAACAAATTAAGTAAGGACTACTGTAAAAAGTTTAATTTCTTCAATAAAAAGACGAGAACATGATCATTACTATTTTGAACGTTTTTCTATAGAAATAGAGTTGCGCCAGTGTGCCCCTGTAAAGATTTTACGACTCTGCTCGAATCGCCCTGTAACGTAGACCTGGAAATAATTAGGAGAAAAAATGCAGGCAGTAACTTTTTGTTGCCTATTTATCTGGCGGTGTTTTTTGCTTCCTCTCCACCTTCATACATAAATCATGCATTTTTTTCGCTCGTTGCATGTTCCTACAATCGATTTGTCAATGGTTTCCGTCTTATTTTTTCACTGAGCTTGGGGTGCTTGTTCTTTGATGAGTTCATTTGGTTTTTCTGGTTTTTAACACAAAAGGTCTGAAGGACGGTACAAAGATATTGACATTATATCTTGATAAGATTAATTTAAAACAGTTTACAATTGATATTGCTGTGCCTTTTTTAAATAAAATTGTGAAAAAATTGTAGAATTATAAAAAATGATTTTTTAAAAAATATTATTTGTAAGGCTATCGTACTGGTGTACTATTTATCCAACCATTTCTTGATTAATATAGATCACTTTGAATTATTTGAAATTTCCAGCGATTTTCATCATTTATTTTTCTTATTCTTTCCATCATTGCTTCCTTGACTCGATATTTTTACATCAGGCTGGCCATTTAGCTACGGTTTAGGAATTTATTTTATCTTAACAGATTTGTAACCATTCGAAACAGGTATGGTCAAATACCAGCAACTATCATGGTACTCAGTGTTTTGACCAATAATTATTGTATGGTTTAAAAAACGTAAAATGGCATTCAGGGACATCGTATGCTTACGCATTCGGAGTTATTAATCTTTAGATGAATTGATTAAGTATATCCAGTGTACTTTGGGACCTCCGTGATTGCGTGGATTGATGTTTTATTGTTTTTATCACGAACCCGTTTACACGATGCGATGGCAGAAATTTGAGTCTTTTCGAAAAGAGATGGGAGTCAAACCAATTCAGCCATGAAAAGTCGTCCTTTAAAAACTGTAGGTGTAATTATAAGAAAACAGGCAAATTGTTAGATCGATTCTAATTGGCTGAAAGTGCCGTGGCGGGAAAAAATTACAGTACACACACCGTAATCTGTGAAACCGGAGAAAGAATGATTTTTCTAACGGTTTTTACAGGGGATTCTTTTTTTTTTTTTAAACTTTTATTTGGCTGTTGACGAATACAGTAAAATAACGATAGAATAAATTTTTATTCAACTATTCTTTCACGGAAATTTCTAACAGTGCTTCTACATTCGATTTTTAACTCTTTCCTAACGTCGAAAAAATGTGAACAACTTCATTTGAAAGGATTCCCCACTCTCGAAACTTATCTGCCATTTCATTTCCTTTTTCCGGCGCCGTTTGACCAATTTCTTCTGCGTTCTCAAGTCGCTGTTTGGCTTCATTCGTCGTAATTGCATCGGCGATACTTTTCTCGGATGTGGGCCGATAATTCGGAACACTTTTTCGTTCTTTTTTTAGTGTCGTCGTGGCAACAGGCGAAACAGTTTCATATGATCCGTTGCCACGGGAAACTTACAAATGCTTTATTTTTATGTGTTCGTGTTTCTTGTTTGGCCTTGGAAGATCTTTTATCGCATCTCTATCTTCATCTTATCTTCGGTCAGCTCTTTTAGAAACTATGTATAAAAAATAATATATTTTTTTTTGGATTATGTGAAAAATAGCGTATCATATCGCGAAAATTCAAATTGAACCGCCGCCTTTTACATTTTGAATCAAGTTTTTGTATAGTATCGAGCGTACCCATACCCAGTTTATCATCATTTATCTTGCTTAACCATTTATTCAAAAGGTTTTTCGAATTTTAATTTATGTCAGATTATAAAGTAAGATAAAAAAAAAAGGTACTAATTCCATTTAGATTACTTTAATGTATTTAGATTATTTTATTTATCTCTTTGGATTGAAACATTATCTTTTTCACTCCAGCACTTTTGAATCTTATCTAGAATCTTGGTATAATTTGCATAGTTTTTATAACGGAATAATATTTTACTGAAACTGTCAACAAATTCAATCTGATAAAACTTCTATAATATAGATTAGGTACGGTTTTTTTAAAAAAATGTAGTAACCATCGGTTTTTAACCTTACCTGACCCCAAGAACGATTCATTGGAAGCCTCGCCATTTTTTATAACTTGCCACCTGGAAATAAAAAGTTCTCCTCCCCCGCATATTTGGGAACACTGTCACTCCAGCCTCCCTACTTACCGAAAAGAGTTTTTATTCAAACTCCTACAAATTCAAATATCAAAGGCTCTGATTTCCCGGAACAAGCAATATGTCGAAGCCCCCCATCTGCGGTTTTTGTGATGATATCAATGGCCGTTAACCGGTCACGTTTCCTGTGTGGAAAAAAAGGGTGGCCAGGAGAGAAAAAAAATGTAAATAAACAAAATCTGGAAAAAAGTATTTAAAAAAATGCTCCGTGAACTCTCACTTCCCCTGTAGTTAATAGGGGTGTTTCCTGGCTGCACCCCATAGGGTAAGTGCACCCCCCTTGGAAAAAAGTTTCAACGGTGTGGATGTTAAAGGTAAGAGCATTTCATGCCTTCTTACCCGTTATATATATTCCCCCCAAAATTTTATTAACCACGTTTCAAGAAAATCATCATAAATGTATATTTTTTTCATCACTGAAAATTATATAAAAATATGTGTATTGAAGATCAATGTATTTTATTTTTTATTTGTTTTTAGCTTGAAATTTAACAAAAAAGTTAGTCTTAATCTTGTTATTGTGCACTTTAGTCCGTAAATATCACGGGATTTATAAATAGAGGGTGAAACCTCACCTCGAAATTTTTGACGCGAACGAGGGAGAACGCAGGGGTTAAATACACATTTTGAAAATTTTACTTTTTTCAAACCTTTGTTTTGGGGGTTTTAATCTGAAACGTGTAGCTACTAACAGGGGCTTTTTTTTTATTTAATTGGCCTTCGTCAAGTTGCTTGTCCCAGGAAATTATATTTACTAGCATTAAAATTAATACAACAAAAACTTCAGTTATGGAAGGAATATTTTGGATAAACAAACATTTCAGGTAACTTTTTATGTATCTAAACTGAGCATAACTCTCTTCAAAAACATTTACAAAGAATAGGTATCAGCATGCTGCCCTCTGTGCCACCTTGGCGATATAGATGAATTCCATCTCAAGAACTGCCTTGAATTTTGAAAACTTTTACCTAATTTAGACAACTCTAACTCTGCTAATTGTGACAAATTTGATTTTTACACTGATTCTTCTTTCTGTTGGCTGCTCGCCAACTGATGGCAGAGACGCCGTTGACCAGTGAAGTGAAGAAAGAAAAATATTTAAAAACAACTTTTAATATAACAGGGGCACTGATGAACTGTTCTTTATAACGTATTACCTCATCTACTCTCAACGGTTTTTGAACTAGAAGGGAGTTTCCAACGAGCATCCCCCACACACCCCCTTCAATTTTTTTTCTCCTACATCCCTTTGTGGTCCTTTCCCTAGGGGATATTGTGCGTTGAGACCCATTTTTTGTGTATGTATGCTCTGCAATTTTCATTCTTTATCCATTGGCCAATTTCTTTTGAAGACCATAGAGGGGTTAACCGCCGTTAGGACTTTCTCTCTTTTGACAGTGGACATTTTTTTGTGGCTTTAAATTCCAGGTGGATGGAAGCCAAGAAAAGGCTTTTCAATGTTGGATATGGCGACAGCAAATTTTATCCGTCATCAAAGGACTATGGAAATAGCGGGAGACGTGTAATTTTGGATTGATTGTACTATTCAGTATTTCGCCATCATCTGCTGACTACTGATTTATCTGTTAAATTTGTTGACGATCGATGCTTTGGGATTGACCAGTTGAAGGAACGTTATTTAGCTTAGTTTTTCGAAACTTTAAAGAGCGTACTTTACTTAATAATGCGTTTTATAGTTTAATTATTTTTCGAGCATGGATAACAGTTGATTTGACATACATATTTTAAATCCACCTTTAAGTCAATTGGCTTGTTACATGAAAAAAAAAAAATTAACTAGAAGTAATTGAATTTCTCTCTTTAACACATCTCAATTGAATAACTATTTTTCAAAGATTTTTTTATAACTGTTAGTATCACAAGAGTTGAATTAGGAATTGAATCGAACCTACTATCAAAAATATTATAGTCATTAGACTCTTTAATTTTTTACTTATTTAAAACATATAGTTAATTTTAAAAAACAATTTACATCGACAGGGAAAAAAACTTTCTACTGCAGCCTAAAAGGATGTGCTTATAGCTTTAAGCATTGCACAAAATAATTGGTCTCCAAATTCGCGTTATAAAAAAAAATCAACTGAAAACAATACATATTTCATTATTAGCTGGCCAGTTTTCTGCTGGCTATATCGTTATATATTGCATAAAAAATAAATGTTTATAACTTTAAGAATTTTATAAAGCTTTCTTTAATTACAGCAGATAAAAGGCGTTATACTCACTTTAAAAACTACTTTCATTGATAGTACCGGACTCATTAAAAAAATTATCCCCATTTATAACCATATATCATATTATTTTTATTTTTAAAGATATAATAATATATTATTATACTTACACTAATATTTCATCCAATTGAGATTCATCAAAATGTAATTAAAATAAAACTATAATTTCAAATTGAATCCATCGCTAGACCGGTCTCTTGATAGAAATGCGGCTCTTCTATGATGCTTCTATGAAAACCGCCCATTTTTGCTCGCAGCTGGTCTGGTTTTCTCCAGGTCTGCTTTTTTTATTGCTATTTTTCATCAACTTTTTCGCCGCGCTCTCAGTTGAGAATGATTCCAGGGGTTAAAATATGCTTTTTTTTTATTGCTACTTATCTTTTACTTTTTTTCCCTATCTTCTCTCCCAATTACGGTGGAAGAATGACCTTGAACGCAGAAACGGGAAGGTTATCTGAGGCTCTTCTCTGATGCTCAGGTAGAGATGTTGAAGATGAGATAGCTTTGTTCTTTGTTACTCTTGTTTTTGCTAACGGACATGCTGTGTTGGAATTCTAAAAAAAAAAACCTCTCCTAATGTAAGTTTGAGCTGGGAAGCCCAATCGGTTAGGCATTCGCCTAGCATGCGAAAGGTTCCAGGTCCGGGTCCGGGCATCGCCAAAATAACTGCCGACCTGTAAACGACCCGTTTAGCCAAAAATGTCCGACGAATAATACCCCGTGTAAGGGAGTGCACGTTAAATATCCTTCAAAATATTTCTTAGCAAAAACCGTAACAGTAAATTGTGCAATAGATTTTTTTTTTAATTTTAAAAGTTGGATAAATGTCCCCACTATGAAAATTTTGTGAACGTTGAAATATAATTTATTACTTTATTCTTGATAAGTTATTTCTTTAGTTGTGTTTCAAATACAACAGCAAGGGGGAAAACATTTTTTTAGTGAGCAGTTTTGCGAAAAAGTACAAATTGATCTAGGCTCCAAAAAAATTTCAGTTTCACAAACTCTTTCCAATTGTATCCAATTTGTAAAAGCATAATAAATTAATATTGCGAATATCAGTCTAAAACGCTCGAAAGCTCATACATAAATAAATAACAACAGCACTTTCAAAATAACTGGTTCTTTTAACCCATCTATTTTACCTGTTGTCTCATTTTATTAACACGAGATAACTTGTGGTTAGTTATCTTTAACGTAAGGTTTAAAACGTAATTGGAAATGATATTTTGTATGTGTTTGTTATTGTAACGTGTTATGTAATTGCGGTTTTCACTGAAAAACGTCTATATTTCTCTACTTAAATGACGATTGCAATTGTATTTCCTACTCTTATTCATTCTCTTCCCAAGGCAAGGATTGCTATTTAACTTTTAACTTGTCCGGAAACATTTTTGTGTAAGGTTTCCGAAAAGGGCAATGTCTTCAATGTTTACTTTTAAGAATTGTTGTTTAATTTACAGAAAGATGACTCCTTGTTTGTAACATTTTGTTTTTATGTGTGGTTACACAATAGAAATTAGTTACTATTAACTCACATACCACGACTGCAAGTTTGAAAAAGTTCAGGGAATACTGCATTCTTATATTTTGTTGTGGGGACATTTTTGCAATACTTTTTTAAAGTTATTAATATAGAGAGATCATTAAATCTGTGGTTTGCAGAGTAATTGTATTCGGCTAATATTTCTATATCCATTTGGAAGTAACTATTGCAGTCCAGAGTAATTGAGGTTTTTGACCTCTTGGCTGATGTTTCAAAGCACAAAAGCAATCTGTCAATGTTTTACTTCGTAATACTTAAAAACAAACCTGTTGATTTATTTACCAAATAACACATTAAAATCAACAACCAATTAATATTTAAATAATAATTTATTTTTCTATTAAATCTGAAAAGTTTACGTCAAAGCATTTTTAAAAAAGTATTTTTATAAATATAAATGGAAACTTCGTTGCAGAATGTTTTCTCTGGCAATGGAGCCATGTGCATGTATCTGCTTAAACGTTATTTTTAGAGTCTTGTAAAATTCAGTGATTTCCCAACGAGCCGGTGAAAACTTTTTTCAGCCGAAATGTTATCGTAACATTCTATTTGACAGCTTTATTCTGTGCTTGAAATATTGTAAAGTAAAACCCACGACGAAACATTAGAAACATGCTAAAAAAAATTTTAGTTAAAGAATTTCAAGTCTTAACTTTTTGATGTTCAATTTGTTTATTGTATTACATCATTAATGCTGCCTCTCTCCTTTGCCTTGATAAAATTGTAACTGATGTTATTTTCATTAAAAATTAGTTATCTTTGTTAGTTCTATATTCCGAAGCCAGATATCTAGAGAGGGTTTTTAGAGCCAGATAAAAAAAAATTCAATTATTCAAAATAGATAAAGAAACTGATAATAATAGTTAACAAAAATAACAAAAGTAATGAAAAACGTGAATCATGCCATCACGAATCAAATTTTGCTGCCATTATTTAATTTTTCTTTCATTTAACTGAAAATCAGTAACTATCATTTTGAACAGATCGGTCAACTCTAAAAATAGGGTGCACACCACTCTTCGGACGACTTTTTATCGTTTATCCTAATAATTCTTCATCATCTCGGATCCATCCCCCCTCTTTAAAATCCCATTCCTTCTCTGAAATCAACTCCCGATCCACCGCAGTACCACGCCTCGAAGAATGAAAGCGAAAGTACGACGTAACCGTAACCTACTATTACGCATTTTCCTTTTCTTCTATTATTCAACATTTTTTATTTCCTTTCTCCCCCCCCCCTACTCCATGCTCTTCACCTTGGTGCTCCATTGTCGATGGCCACTTCACCATGAAAGTGGTCGGCCATTGTTTCCGAATTGAGATGGAAGAATCGTTCTCGAATTTATCGCTTTCATTGTGCATTTGTGGAAGCCATTTTTATTCTTCTCTTCATTCATATAGCGGCTGTTCTATTTTGGTAAAATATTCTAGTTGCTAAAAGAAATCTCCTATTACTTTGTCCTTTTTATTAAGTATGAAGTGTATACCAAAACCGACCTTAAGTTTGCAGTATACAAATGTTCTACGAGAAAAAGGGTAAATAGTTCTCATTTTTCAGTGAGAGAATCGAATTCAAAAAGGTATTTCACATTCAATAAACAAATTTATTTGTTATTTCAAGGCATAAATTTATTATTTTTATTAGTTTAGCTTCAGTTAGAGTGTTATTTTAATTATTTTTTTCCTTCGATTTTGACGTAACAGGGCGCACGAATATCAGGGTCAAATTATCAACCAATCGGAGCAGGTGAAGCTTCGGCGCCAGACGCTTTGTTTACGCAAATTCCTCCGCGTAGTACATTTCTCTGCTGCAAACTTAAGGTTTATTGTTGGGTTCCGCACTAACGCAATTTCGAAAGTAAATAAAATTAGTTAAGAACATTAAAAAATTGCTGATAGTCAGCTCAGGTGGTCTGCAAACCATAATAATAAAAACACTGGTATTTGTAGAATTTCTATGTTTTGTACTTAGACTGAGAATTTCCTTCTAAATATGCTGCCTTATTATCAGTTTCGTTGAATTATAATTCTGCTTAGTAATGTCTGTGTGGGCACCCACTGTTGTATTGTATTGAGGTCGCAAAAGGTAACACAGCACGTGTTCTTCCTGTAACTGCTTGTATTTTAATGTCCACACACCAGGTGGTTCAATTGAAACATGTTTAGAATTATGACGAATTCAAGAGAGCCAAGCTCTTTGTATGAAATAGCTAACATTTCTATGATTTCCAAATCTACGAGGAGGGGGGAAGGAAATACTACTGGAGCATCATCATCATCACTTGTAGTAAAAAATAGCTGCGTTCCCATAAAGCGCCCCTAAGAGGGCCATTGCGCCCCCACCTGTTTTAATTCGGCCTTGCAAGGCCGCGGGACTGGGTCATATTCCCGAAAAGAGGCCCCATTTTGAGGCCGGGAATAAGGTGCAAGGTCGGGATTGCGGCTCTTCCGTGTTTTTTACGGTATTTTATTGTGTGTAGCTTTTTTTTTTATCGTATCAAAAGAACTTCCGAGTTCCAGACAGAGGCTTAATATGGGTGCTGCCTCCCACCCTTGTTATGCAATTGACGTTGCGCAATGTATGCGTGTGAAGGTTGCTCTTTCGAAATAGCTGAAATGGTATATCTTTTGGAGACTCTAATTTTCCTTAATGTGTCATTTACTATGTTTTTTGTAGTGTGGCGTTGCTAATCAGTTTTTATTTGATCGTATTTGGGCTTACAATACTATAGGCACGTCTGTATCATAAAAACATTAAATATCATTATTATTTTTCCCGGGTGCATTTATATGTTATTTAATATACTATATACAAGTTTGTAGTTCTGCTTCTAATCTGGCTTACTTATATCGGTTGCAATTAGCACACCCAAACACTGAAACAGGAAATCCATATAATAAGGCTAAATTATTTTAACCTTTTTATATTTATACTTCATTTGTAGTTCCATACAAATGAAGAGATGCAAAACTCGCCTTCTCCAAAGCATAACTAAGATATAAGGTCCGGTGAGCGCATTTTCATAATAAGTGAAGGTCTTGCAACACACAACATTCACCGATAATGTCAAATCCTCCACTAAAAGTATTAGGAAGTCCCATCCCATTGATAGAGTAATGCCCATCCTCTGATTTAGGGTATCACCTCATTTTCCCGATAAAAACCTCCCGAAATAAAAGTGCTCCGCTTTTTTCTGCGTTGCTCAGAATTTCACAAATAGTCCACCGGTTCTAGGAAACCTAATCTTGTATTTCCTGATAACCGTGTTGTATGTCGCCTCGTGCATTTTCATTTTGTATTCGGGCTTATCTTTCAAACTTCACTTTTTATCCCAGGAAAAAGATAGGAAAGTATAGCCTTGATGGGGGAATTAGTTATTTGTTGGCCAACATGCCTCTGATTAGATTCCCCAAATACATAATAGTTGATACGGTAATAATTTATAACATTTAAATTTAACATATAATAGCTTTCTATAGTTTTATTTTTAAAATGCATGCACGTGTGAATCAAGAATATATAAATTCATTTATGAAATAAATAAAAGTTTATTCAAATTCGGATGATGAGAAATATCGATATAATTCCTATTAAATTGTCAAAAAAAGCGAACTCTTCAAATACATTTAATTTTGTATCATCATTGTAATTCAACTTTTCAAACTAATTTTCTTCATAATCAAACTAAGGGTTGGGTGACAACTTTATCAAACTAATATTACTTGATATCTTTTTTTTTTAATATTGGGAGACGTTTTCTATATATTTTAACGTGCACTCTAAAACTTATTGTACTCTATCGTTACATCAAATTCAAACTTAAACTTGACGCAAATAAGTAGTTCACAAAATTGGTGGAAGCAAGTGCTTCCTCCAATTTTACAGTGCAACGTTACACAAAATTTAAAGAGTAACGTTAAAACTGCAATATAGGAGTAAACTTCTTCTCTTCTGTAATGTTATTTTTTAATTTTGGGGTAACGTATACCCAGCACAAGTTTACAGTGTTTTTTTGCGTAAACTGTGGGATAGTATTCCTTAGAACGGATGTCCCAAACACCCGACGGCGACTCATGGCTGACGACTACTATTAATAATAATAAGCGGAACATAATAACCATCGGCCTACATCGATCGTCGTGGGAAAACAATCATGTGTTGAGAGATATGAGAATTTCGGACTTTTTTCACCATCAGATACTTTTTTTGATATTTCCTTTTTTTTTTTTGCATGGTACATTTTAAAATTTTAATGGATGTGCAAGGATTTTGCTGGAAGTTCGGAGAATGAAAATAAAGTATTCTATATTCCCCCTTTTTTTTAATTATTTATTGATTTTCTTTTAAAGTATACCGTTTGAAGTTACTCGAGCCAAAGGATATTCTTCGGATTAAAACGGTTATTTTTTATTTATTTTTTCATTTCTTCGTCATAACAAATTTTGAACCATCGCAAAGTTTTTAAAAAAATAATCTACGGCTTTTGTCTGTTTTTGGTATATCATTCGAAAGTTATTTAATCTAATGATCATAGGACCCTTACATGGAAAATTGAAGTACTGGCAGAAAATGACCATTTTCAAGATAATCATCCTAAGTTCTGGGCGTTTATTGCTTTACATTTGGAGAAAAGTTCTGCTTCTTATAGCTGAACGGCACTTGATAAAACTTTGAATTAATCATAAAATAGTTATTTTGAAATGCCTCTGTAAGTAATACTACACAGTAAAAACTTGCCTTCCTTAAAAATGGTGTAAATTTGGTTTGGTTCTTCAATCAGTGAATTTTATACCTGAAAAAACTTATTTTGAAATAAAATTCACTGATTTTTTAGTTAATTAGATTTAAAACATATTTTAAAATATCATTTGTCCCCTTTACTTTTTAAAATGTTTTATTTTCTTTATTTCACTTTAAAAAAAACTTTATGCATTCCCATTCTACCATATGCCTCTCAAATTTATTATTAAACCATTTCACAGGGTTTCAATTTTCCTTCCTCTTCCTTCGGTCAGATTACACGTGTGTGTCCACATAAAAAACTCTTTCTGTATCCATCTGTATAATTTCTTTTCGCCATTATCCTGCTATTATCTCACCCAACTACTCGAAACCGTAGCTACAAGTGAATTACTCTTTCTCTACCAAAAAGCCTTGGCAATCGCCTTGCAGCCTTGACTCGCCAAATTGGGTCGCCAAGTGACCTAAAAAAAATTGTTAAGTAAGCCAATTCCCGATCGTTCTTCCAGGGACATCTAATGGACCTTTCCGATTTTTTTTTTGTTGTGTGAAGTTTGATGCTTGTCACATAACTATATGACTACAGTATCTAATGGTTCTCTAACACCTAGTCAATTGTATGATTTGTTATTTTATAATTAAGTTTAGTTTTAATTAGTAACTTTTATACGAGTAATTATTTTTTTTTATTTCCTTTTAATTCTAAAAGAGGTTTATTATGAACTATAACAATTTTGTTTGTAGATTTGTTTCATGATACATTGGCAATTTGCATTACGTATAAAATTTTCACTTTTTATTTCTTCTTCATTCATGAACTATGAAGTTATGTAATAATGATTATGAAGATATGTAAAAAAAAATTATATAGATGGAAGTTTAGTTGCTCCAGAAATAATAAAATGTAACAACTTTTATTATCATTGTAGGACATCATCAGATAGCGTTTTAACAATGGTAATTGTATTGCTAATTAATTAAGGAGTATAACTTTTAAACTGGAACATAAAAATAAATATTCCCAATACCATCTTTTTGTGCTAGTTACTCAATGACTCTTCTCCGAAAGGGACTTCAAATGTACGTTTGTTAAAAATAAACGTTTAAAAAATTCATTATTCCTCTTCAGCTAAATTAATTTTTCTATTGTGTATATCAAGGAAATGTTTAGTTATTACAGGAAATCTTTAAATAATTTCGTGTAGCTAAATCGACAATTTTTCGTTGTGACGATAACCGGTTCATTTTTTTTACCATGTCCTTCATATAAATTAAAGACAAACAATGTATCAGAAAAAAAAAATTCCGCTACAAATAGAATCATCTACTTAGAAATAACAAATGTTTTTTAATTTTAAAAAATGAATACCTTTTTAATGCTCTTGTGCTTTTGAATATAGCAAATTACAGTTTAAGGGTGTAAATTTTTAAACTCATTCTCCTAAGTATAACTACGACAAAGGGTCCGGCCCGTTTATTGGCGACTTCGTCCAATTGAATTTAACTTTATCATAAATCGTCGATGAGGAGCCGGCCCCTATACTTTAGTTATACCTTTGAAAATGTGAGTTTTATTTAGCTGCTTCCTTTAATTATAAATATATAGATAACTTTTTGGCAACTCTAATTTTAAGTCAGTCTAAACGTTTAAAAGTTGAAGCCTTTGTTAAGCAACTAGCGACTTTGTTGGAGCCACCGGGCGATTGCGTGCTTAGAATCATTGTCCCCTAATATCGCCAATATTCTCTTTTTCTATATACTACACCATTATACTATTGCTCCCTTTCGACTAATGTTTAATAATAGAGCTGCCTGCATTCCAAGCTCTCACCGAAATTGTTACCGGAGCTCCGTTGGTAATTACAAGACTGGTAATAAATGCTAGATCGTCCATCAGACGGCCATCTTGGACAATTTTCGTGTCACAGTAACCTCGAATTATAGTCAAAAAAAGTTTTAGTGAGATCTATCTACCTTGGGTGATTTGATCTGTATTAGTTAAGCGGGTGTGATAGTCAAAAGTTCCTAACCAGTTTCGCTTTTCTTTAATTTTTATTACTTATCAATCTGACAACGAATTGTAAAGTTTAAATTACTGCCCTTATGCAAGAAATTGCCGCCGCATTAGCTTTTAAAACGCTGTTATTAAAATCTCATTTAAAAAGGTTTTTTTTTCTTAATGTAGAGATAGAATTAGATTGAAAATGATATATTAAGGTACATTCTTGAGAAAGTATGATACTATTTATTATTATTTTTTAAGAAAATAATTAAGTCGTTTATTTAAAAGGGATTGTCAGTCCCATAGAGTTAAATGCATTACATTTGGAATCACAACGTCCACAGAAATATTGCTTTGCCATGTTAGTCCTTTTTCCCCAGGTATGAGATTCAACGTTACATTGAAATTAAACAAATTTGAAACGAACATGTTCTCCAGTTATTTAATTACATATTTTTATAGTTTTAAAATGTCAAAAATGTACAGCAGACGACGACACTATTTTAAAACTTTATCAATTAATAATTAAATAACCGGGTGTTATTTTCTTTTCAATTTTGTTTTAAATTGATGTTATGATGATTCCCATGCCTGATGAAAATGAGATAACGTGACAACGCAATTATTTTGCAAAAGTTGTGATTTCTAAACTAATGCATTAGCTCTATGGGACGGACAGTACCTCTTAAGAAAGTTTTCGAATTGCTTTTTAAACGCCTTTCACCGATCAAAAGGTAACTGAACCCGAAATCAACCAATAGATAAAGCAGGAGTAGAGGAAAATCGGGAATGAAAGCTGGAAAGAAATATGTCACCTAAACCAAGCCAACCGATGACGTGCTTGAAAGGAGAATGAGGGGCATAATGGATCACAACTCTTTAATCACCCCTTTCATCTATACCCGACGGAAAAGGGGTTGATCTGCCCGACCCCCCGTGTAATGGGTGTTCACCCCTTGTGACTCAACAATCTCTCAACTGGCCCCCAATTAATTGCGTGTCGCTCCAGTCTGCACTTATAAATGATAAAACGGCATATTTCTTCGAATGACTAAGAAAGTAATTGTAATGTGTACGTACTTGTATGATATTCGTATAAGAATGACTTAGTAAAAATGATTTTATTTTTTTGTTATTAAAAGCAATTGATGCACGTGTCAGTGTATTTAGTTTGGTACGAAAAACTGATGATGTACTAGAAATAATAATTTTAATCGCTAGACGATTTGAAATTGATACAAAAAAAATGCCCTTTAAAAACGTTTAACCTCAGGATAATGTTTGCACGTGTACGACATTTTTATCTATAAAGTGACTCAGCATGCCAAAGCTACATAATACAATAGGATACTGGCGCATTTGAGATTCAATGGATGATTTTTATCACGGTATTTTTCACGGTTTCGAGGTTTGATTTATAGCCAATGGGTCTTTTCCTTAAAAGTTTCTTCTTTGAAAGCTGTATACTTTAAAGGAAAATGTTTATTACTTTGACAATAGAAGTGCGGCAGTTTTAAAATTTGTCACGTAGTAAAAATGTTTAAGAGATTATGTAAGATTTTATTGGCAATGCTATCGTAGTTATCATAATAGATCCTTTCATACTTTGAAGTTTAAAGATCGTTTCTAAGTTGAAGTTCGTGGAATAAATATTCTAATATAAGCTTACTGTAAGGTGTGTATTTTTATATAGTGTTGCTATACATATTTACTTTTTGTATGATTTTCAATTGTGTCACAGCTTGTGACTAACTTAACGCTTATGACAGCTAGAAAAAATATAATCGTGTGGTGTTTTTTTATTCTGTAAATGAAAAATTAGTTTTATTTCAGTAAAAAAATGTACCAATTTAAAACTTTTTTTTTAACTTTTAAAAATTCAAATTTTGACTGTGGTTCTAAAATACGACGCCCGTCGCCAATAGCCCTCGTGTAGCTCTAGTGCGACGATAATTCAAACCAAACCAAACCAAATTCAAATTTTATGAGGTACATCACTTTCATGCGCAACACTTATGTATATATAATCGAACTATGTTCTATTGTGAAAATAACTTTCTTGCAATAACTAGAACCTTATATTTTCGAAGAAAAAGCCATCACGAACTAGATTAACGGCCCATCGATAGAAATTCACCTATGCCACGTCAAAATATTGAGAAATCTTCGCTTGCCGTGGCAGTAGCAATAATTCGAAGCACTCTATGGAGAAGATGTCCATTTTCGAACAGAATTGGAACGTTGGAAGACACGTATGGAATGGTCAGTAGGGGGTTCTGTTCGATAAAGGATTCGATGTCCGGCCGGCACGCGAGAGGGTCATTAGTTAGCTGAAGCTGTCCAGGACAGAGCTGGGTATCTTGATCGATGGGGAATGGAACAGTTTTTCATTTTGGGGGCTTGTTTCTGATATCGAGCGGGTGCTACTTAGGACGGGGGCTTTTTATTTTGTGTGTGTGCAAAGATGGGTTGGCGATTCATGACCCGCCACTGTGGAGTATCGATTGTTTTGATAGCATTATGCGCGAACAAGTGGCAATTTTTAAAGGGCACTGGTCAAGTTACGAATTTTTGTTGCTTGAATAAAGGGTGGCTTGATTGAGGTTTTTGGCAGCATTATTTTACATTTGTATGAGTTTTTATTTTATACTTTTTTTAAAAAAAGGTTAGACAGGTATTTAGTCAACAGCAGGATTTCGTCCCACTATACTGTTATGCAATTCGTTTTTGAATAGTTGATTTCAAATCAAAATATCTTATTGTGCATGAAATTAAAATGAATAAATAAAATAAGCTAATGGTTGAGACATAAGTTATTTTTATTTTGTTATTTAACTGGTTTTGCCTATGAATTATCATGTCTTAAAATCCCAAAATATTTTAAGATAAATTATTATTTTTCGTTGAACGAAAAATAAAAATCCAGTTTCGAAAAAAGAAATTTTTTCGAAACTGGAAATTACACTTTTGGGACACTAAAGCTGCTTGTACGATAAATTAATATGCCAGGTGAACAAAAAAGAATATCCATATTCATCAAAGTAAAAAAAAAAATGTGTATGTCTTTATAAAGTATTCTCAAATGTGATTAAAATGTTTACAGCTTTTGTAATTCGTATATAATTATTTAAATATATCGAACTTTGTTATCGAAACATTATTTCATTCTAAATCTTCTTTTTCGCAATCCTTTCCATGTTGACTCCAGCATCCTAACCCTTCTTTCCATTCCTTTTTTAGAACTCCATCCGCCACAACCTCTCTCTCCACAACCGATTCATGCGGGTCCAGAACGAGGGGACCGGCAAGAGCTCCTGGTGGATGATCAACCCAGACGCCAAACCCGGCAAAGCTGCCAGGAGGCGGGCCACCTCCATGGAGACACAGAAATACGAAAAGAAGCGAGGCAGGGTCAAGAAGAAGGTGGAAGCGTTGAGAAACGGGGCTACACCTTCGCCAAGCTCTTCTGTACAGTCTGAGGGACAGGTAGGCATTATGAAAAATATTATGGAGCTGTGTAACTTAATTTTTAAGGCAAATAGTATTACAAAAACCAATTTCTTATCCTTTTTTTTGGTTAAGAGAAAGATGGAGTTATAACAGAATTATTCTGATTCCAATCCTCTTTTTATCGTTAATATCAAGAACCAAAAAGACAAACTGTAAGAGATGCAAGTAAATTGCAAGCTTGTGATATTGTACAAAATTATTTTTACCAAAAAGCCATGAGTCACCAGGGAAGGGTTTTTGAACTTTTACAGTGCAAACTGTTGGCTTTATTGTATAAAGTTTGGTGCAGGATTGCACCGGAATCTTCTAGATGCTGTCACTACTTGTAGCATCGACAACTCTTTTACGGTGTATCAAAGTTGTGGCTTTACCACAAAATATGTCATTTAACCCTTCCATTCGCAGGACCTCTTTCCGGAATCGCCCCCACTTCACCACGGTTTCCAGCTGAGTCCGG
The DNA here is from genome assembly GCA_023701765.1 of Hylyphantes graminicola. Taxonomy (NCBI): domain Eukaryota; kingdom Metazoa; phylum Arthropoda; class Arachnida; order Araneae; family Linyphiidae; genus Hylyphantes; species Hylyphantes graminicola. Next base: position 53,435,616 of record CM043113.1, read on the forward strand.
ATTTCCGTCCCCGCGCCTCGTCCAACGCCTCTTCATGTGGTGGACGACTCTCGCCCATCCCCGCCGTCGAATCGGACATGCACGAGAGCGACATGCCACCGCTGTCGCCGATCCCGTGGAGCGGAGAACTGCCCCATCTCAGTTATGATGGATCGAGTGTCGCATCTGGGGGAACTATGGACAGGTACGGAATGATACTTTAAGTTGTAGTTTTCCCCATCAAGAAATCTCTTTAAATTTTCATAAAAAAATAATTTAGTGAAGTTATGACTTGATATAAATAATAAACAGATAGTTTAGTTAGCAGTGATCTAATTTCTAATAATAACAGATAGTTTAGTTAGCAGTGATCTAATTTCTTATATCTTCATCAGGTACACCACAGACCACCTAGTGAAATCCCTCACAGAGTCAATGAAACTCCGCAACGGTTCTGGCGGCGACCCTGACGGAAGTTTTGCCCGCCTCACAGACTGTGCCGTGAAGCCAGTCTCGACAAACAGGCCCACCCAGCAGCAACTTGGCTCGGGTGGTGGATACACACTGGGCTATGCCTCGCAGTACGGCAGCAACGGAAATGTCGTGCATACGGCGACAGAGTACAGGCCTCCATCTTATCAGCAGCAGAATAGTCCTGATCCTATGGGGGCTGTGGTTAAGAGATCTTCTCCTTCACAACAACAGCAGCAGCAACAGGTGAGAAAATATCTTATTTTGTGATTTTTTTAAGAACGAATATACTTACGCAACCAGAAATGCCATGATTACTGTGCTATTACCTTAATTGATACTAAAGGATACTGACGTGAAGATTTTCTAAATCCCAACTATTTTCTTTGGTTACTTTAGCAAGAAAGAATCCCCTGTGGCGTATTCTTAGCTTACTTTACATCCATATTACAAGGAAGATACAATTGAAGAACACTCTATTACCAGTAGTTTAATATCCATTTGTTCTATTTTATCTCTATTAATCTATTCTACCCTACCCTCTGCTGTCTTAGTCCTAATGGGTCTCTAAAGTAATCCCTATCCGCAACTAAAATTAACAACTTAAGAAAGCCTGTTCCAAATGAGACTGTTCTAATCGGCCCCACTCTTCTAGGTGATCGAGACCGTCAACGGCAGACCCTACACCCTGACCCGTCTCGGCAGCATCGGCAACCACCTTCAGCAACAGCAATCCCAGCAACAACAGCAGCAGCAGCAGCTGGACTCGATGCAGTCCTACCGACTCCCCTCTTTCATGGACAGCATCGACCCCCTCCGCAGTAACGGCAGCCAGCAGCAGACCCTGTTCAAGGACCTCAACGGACAGCAGGGCATGTTCAGCAAAGACCTCAACGGTCTCCAGTCCATGAACGGGATCACCATCAAGGAAGAAAGGCTGTCCCCGGTCCTCCAGCAGCAGACATCAGCTCCAGCACCATCCTACCACCAGCACATGATGCAGCAGCACCAGCAGCATGGTGGTCTCCTGTACAACCCGTTCCCTCAAGACCTGGACTTTGAGCCCCTGCCCGGTGGTCTCGAGTGCGACGTGGACCAGGTCATCCGGCACGAGCTCAGCGTGGACGGGAACCTGGACTTCAATTTCGACCCGTCGCAAGTGAACGGGTCCAATTCGGGGGCCCAGCACGCGGTCATCACGTCATCCAGCCGATCCTGGGTGCATTGAGTGAGGGAAAACCCGTCTTGCGGTTTGAGATGGGGTTGTTGCGAAAAAAAGATCGTTTTACTCTTTGAAGAAGGGAAAATGTTAAAAATTATCATTTTATCAGTTCGTTGCGTTTGAGTTGAAAAGTCACTTAAGCAGATTACAAAATTATAATGTGTTCATAAACAGAGTTGAAACTCTGAAAACGACTTAACATTACATAATGTCGTTCTGACTGTTGAAAACAATATTATTACTTTTTTTTTTTTCATTTGTTAGTCTAGTCTTCTCAGCAATACTCTTTAATAACTATCTTTTCATTTTCATATTTAATTCCTATCAAAAAATTAATTACATCAATTTTTTAAGATATTTGAATGTTAAATATTCTTTGTTCATTTATCTGCGAATATGAGAACTTTGCAAGTTATTTAAATCTATGCAAATGACAGGGATTTGTAAATACATTTAGTAAATTTTAATGTTTTAACATTTTCCTTCTTCAATGACGATTGAAAGTCTTATTATTGTGTTTTATCCACACACTGAACGTGAAAGTTTTATCAGTGAAAATTGCCGAACGAGTGGGAAAAAACAAACGTTTCTGAAATTGAAAATATAAAGTCCAGAAAAAGGTGCACTTTTATTTTGTGCCATATTTTACCAAAACTGTTTGATTTTCCCTCTGTATTTAATCACTTGGGGAAAGCAGTTTGTGTAGAACAAAGCCGCTTTTGCGTATTTCTTTGTAGATTTGTTCTGAGAACTAAACTGAATACTTTCGTGGACTTTTAAAAGTAAAGCGAAGAAAATGTACAAAATATTTTTGTTTCTCTTTTTCTCTAGTTGTTGTTATAGCACTTTACGTGCTTTTTCTTTTCGAAAAGACTCTATTGATATATTTACGATTGGACATTTCGCTATTTGGCGTCATGTCTACAAGAGTAAACAGCTGTTTTGTAAATAAATATAAATATGAAATAAATATATCTATATATGTATGTATGGACAACTATCAAAATGGTTTTGCAGAAAAGTAAGACGCCCATAAAAATTCGATCGGTGCTGCAGCATTCAAAGAAAGACCTTTGAAATAGTAACCTTTAAATCTGTATCTTGGTAGAAAAAGGCATGTGGCTTGCGTTATTAACTTTTAACATTGGCCCTTTTTTCCTGCTAAGTTAGAGAAAATTTTGGTTAAATAGGTTAATGTATATTTTCATCATTCTCATCAAAAATCATCTTTTTTCTTTCAACTCAATGTATAACTTCAATTCGCTATTTTTCATTGTCATTGAACGTAAACTTAATAGTTTTAATGTTTTTATAGCACACAATTGCTTATTAATGAAAAAAAGACTGATCGTTTAATAGGGGCTTGATAAAGAGCTTTTAATGCAGACAAAATTATTACAGTTGCTGAATTTTAAATAATTTTTATATAAATCTATTATAATATGTCCATTTTGCAAGATACCGCTTACTTTTTTTAGCGATATTGTTAGTTTGTCCTGTTCTATCATTTTTGAATTTGGTAATCTATTTCTTATTAATTTCTTGAATCATTTATTTCTTTGTTACAGTGTTTTTTTAGCTCATTTATTGTCAAATATGCCCTTATTGTCAAATATGCCCTTTCATGTGTTCAACATAAAATCCATGGTTTCTCTTCTGATACAACTAATTTATTTTGAACACAATATTGCAATCCAGTGACTGCTAAGTTTTTGTCTAAAACGATCGTTGAAGATAAAAACTTGGCGATAATAAATATGCTTTTCATCGTCCTTTTAGTTAGCAAAGTTTGGGACTACAGTTTTTTTTATAAATAGATTTTAAGGAAATATTTATGCGCTTTTCTGAACAATTTACAATTTCGAAAACATTATTCTATTTCTAAAAATTTATAATTGTTAGAAATTGGAATCAGATTCATAAAAAATAAGGCAATTTGCTAAAGTTTTTTTTTTACCGTTTTGTGTTTTTTTGCTCTGTAATAACTTTCCTTAAATGGACTTCAAATGTTTCAACTATTGCAAATGCAACTTTTCAAATGTATATGCTTTAGTTAATTCCATCAAAGAAAGCCTTAAATTTGAAATTAGTCTTTGCTGAGGGTGCAAAACTTTAAATTGTGATATGCATAAATAACTTTCTTTGATGCTATACATTTTCCATTTATATTTTATGCTACTTTGTTTCATAGGTTTTTACTCTAAATTAATCTAAATCCAAATAGCACATATAGACGTCCTAAAATTGTGTCTTTTAAAGTCCAAATGATGGCCTTTTTTTCTACTCCACATTTAATCCTGTTTGAAAGCTCCAAATCCTTTCTTGAGTATTTCTAGTAAATTACACATTTCTGTTCGGCTATTTTACAATGCTCTTTTAATGTTACAGACACCTAAAAATGGTACAATTTTATTATTATTTTTTATTTTTATATGTGCCATAATATTCATATAAGTCAGAACGAGACAATAACAGGACACACATGGTGCAAAAGTAGAAATGTCGCTTTGGAATCGGGGATCGGGCAGAAAATAATTTATTATTGTATTGTGTTATGGAAATCGTAATGCATAGATTGGTCAGTTTTTCATATATAGGTAATACTATTTAGTTCTATTCATTCTTTTATATAAGAAAAACTATATATATTTTTTAATATGCATTAAGATATTGTTAATATTTAATGTAAATATGTATTTACATTTTCTCACTCCCAAATTTTATGCGCCATTTTACATTTAAAATCAAATATGTACCTTTCAATTATCGTTTTATTGTTTAAAATTTATTCTGTGATTGCTACTAAATTTGCTTGAATAAATAAAGGTTTATAATATCTGTAACTTATTGTCAGATGAACGATGGTTTTAATTGCAAGAGACTAAAAGGGGGGAGGGGGAGAGAACAATTTGAATTATCTAACTTTTGGAACGAACTTTTTTTTACGAACGTGCAAAACGCAAACCGTCATTTAAAACTGAAAACTTGGTAGTTGGTTATTTTATCTAAAAAAAATTATTTAATATTTAAGTTAACACGATGGTTCACTTAAAATGAAGAAAGCCATAACTATATATTTGTTGGAAGTTATTGGTGAAATATACTCTAGTTTGAAGCCAAATAAAATATTGCAACATCTTTTCTGAAGTAAATCGTCTGACATTGTAAGATACAGATATTACATGTATAAAGTATACTGAAATCTTTATACAGCTTATATATTACCGGCCACTCTAATATATAGATTCTAGACTCACTTTTCGAATTTTAAACTATGAGAGAAAACTATTTAAATTTCCCTTCTTTCCCAAAATATCGTAATATCTCTTTCCAATATCTGAATGGGATTGTGCGATATTATGGGATATTAAAGGAAACAATTATGGAGAAATTTGAATCAGGTGCTTAACTTAAAGCTTATCTGTAAAAAGAATATCTATGAATGTGATTTGGTACAGGATCGTTGTAACTCTGATCCTAACAAGGTGCTACATCCTTAGAATTGTTAAAACATGAAAAAGAATGTCCTTGTAAATTTAGATTAAGAATATTTTTTATCAAAATAGCAGACATTGTTTACTGTTTCAGTTGTTGTCAAAATATAATTATTTAAAAAAAAAGCATTCTAATTCCTAAGTTCCTATGGTATTAGTTATATAGAGAAGGAATATCAAAATTTTTACGTGCAATTGTTAAAATCAAAATGAATTATTATCGTCTGATAGTTTGTAATTGAGTGAAATTCGAAATCAAAACGCTTCTGTTGAACATACTTTAAATTCGATATTATTGCATGCTGATGTAGAAAAAAGACTTTTGGTTAATTCCATGTAACTGTAGTGTAAGTCACGATTTAAGAGGAGATTAAAAGCTTTTTTAATTTAAAAAAATCAAATGAAATAAAGGTACATTACATTATTTAGTTATAATAAGTGTACATCAACTATACCACATTTTTTTTTTCATTTAATTTTAAAACTGGTAGTGATAATCACTTTTTGCAAACGGGACTTGCACTACAGACAAGATAATTTTGCATGGAATTACCATTATCTATAATATAAAAAGTACCGATTTTAACAAATGTATGCATAATTCATATTAATTTATTATGTTAAAAAATATTGACGAAATTTTCAAATTTTTCACCTAAAAGCATCGAGAAACTTGCCACCTCATATAAACAGGTTGGATAATTTTAAGTGTAAAAAAGAATTAAAAGAAAGACGAAACATTCAGGGATTGTCTTATCGGTTTCGCCTAAAATTTTAAATGCTTAACGGCATTTTTTATATTTTCAATCTTTCTACATCCCATTGAGAAATCAACTTTAATTTCTAAGGGTAATTTTACCAACTCGTAAATTATTGGAACTAAAAGCAGCCGCCAATATTTTTGCAAAGTGTTACAATTTAAATTCTATCGCGAATCAATCTTTTGAAAAAAAATTAACGTGTGAGTGGCAGTCCAGTGAAAATATATCAAAATTACGGCGTGCAATTGTGTATTGAAATCAAAATTTTTAACGTCTATCAGTTATATGTAGTAAAATGAAGTTAAAAAACGCTCCTGTTACATAGATTTGACATCTTCGCATGTTGGTGTAGTGCTATTCGATGTAATATTTCGCGTGAGCTTGTTTTTTCATTTTCAACAGAACGTCCATTTGTTGGGGCTCGTTTATAGCATTGTATGTTGGACGTCCGTCTATAAGTGTAAAAACATTCGGAAGGATTTTTGCCGAGACTTTTAGTCTGTAGAATGTTTTTACAACCGTGCTATTAGATGGCGGACAGAATAAAGAAATATTTAAATATTTGCCGAACCAGTGGATTACAAAGTAACAGCTAATATTCGCTTTAAATGGTTACTGGATTGACCAAAGCGCCATTGTTTTTAAAGTACTCGCTCATAATTTTTATTAACTGTCGTTTCCTTTTGTAAAGTGTGCGTTAAAATTAACATTCTAAGAAACTTTATCCCAGAGTTTTTATTACTTTAGCAATAAGGGCGAATTGTATAATTTTAAATTCAGAAGCTAATTTAATATCCCAGTATTGTTAAAATTATAAACATTTTACAAAACATGATTTTTATCTGTTGACTATTACGGCAAAACACTATGTACACCATTGGTGAGGTGAAATATAAGTGCAAAATTCGCTGGTGCAGATATGACTGTGTTAATAATTCTAAACTGTATCAAGATATAAAGATATTTGTAAAAACGGCTCTGGAAGCGCATGCATATCGAATTGAGAGATGTACTACTAATACCCTTAATATGGCTTAGTTATTGTGATCGTCAAGAACTTGTAGAATGTAGAGAATAAACTCTGACATGTGTGTTAAGTGTCCAGTTGCTAGTTGATCATTGAAATGGGCTTGTAAGTCATTCGACAAAAATGTTTTTGAATATTAACGTTGTATTTTACCTTAGAACTGTCGGTCCAAGGTCGAATGTCACATGATTAATTGCGGCGAAGCTAATACCTGTTTATTAGTAAATTAAAAATATTATGCCAACATCAGAATTTGTTTTTTAAGTTTCATTTAAAACTTTTATTTAAAAAAAATTAAAATCCGTATATTACGGTAATGTGAGACTATATTATGACCTCAGCTATATGAGATAGAACTCGATATTGGAGAATGTTCATTATTTTCAATTTTTCTAAAGATACTTTTTAGTCTAACTGGAAAAAGGCGTTTGAAATATTCATTATTATATTAATAAACTCTTGTGTTAAATTTAAAGTTTTTTTTGTGAGAAAACAACTGCTTTATCGTCATCAGGCTTTAAATGTAGATTATGCATGTATTTAATTACTTTCCAAGCGATTTTCTTAATTAAATGTTTTTTTAAAATAATTTTTCGTAATTAAATTTTTTATGTGTTACATAAACATTAAAAAGTTAATTTAGAAAACTGTTTTACCACTTAACTAAAAGTGAAACGATATTTTTATTATGAGGTACTCAAAGAATAAAAGTTTTTAATATTCCACGCTTTTGCCTGTTACTTTTATTCATTCTGCAAAAACCAATTATCATAATAATATTTCAAAAACGCACAAAAAACATTTATATGTGTTCCAAAAGTTTTCGAAATTTAAATTGACTTTAAAGGTGGCCATATAACATAGTTAATCACATTCAACCAATTAGAAAGAGGACCGATTTTGTGAAATTGAAGTATATATATTGTGACTGGAGATATATTTTGGAGAAAAATATGTATATTGTATTTTCAGATATGATTCTGAGTTTGTAAATAAGACGGGAAATCTTGAAAATAGCTATTGTTGTATACTACATTGATTGGACATTAAAATAAATTCATATATTTGATGGGCTTTCCGATGCTAGGATAGCAAATCAAGATGGCGTTGTTGTTTTTGGCGCGAAAGATATTTGCTATTCTAAGTTTGAAATGGAAAAGAAGATACAGTTGTTCAAAGCCTGATTGATGTAAATCGCAAATATTTGTAAAAGTATATAATTATTGATATATATTCTAAAGGTGGATTAAAGTTAGCTACTCGTACCATCGCCGATATTTGAACTTTTGGCGACAGATACTAATTAAGTTTTCATTGTTCTAAACTGGGTCTGCCATATTTTATTGGTACAAAAAATTTAATAACGCCGATCTCTCTTGGCGAAGGTACTTCTAGCTAGCTATTGATCCCACATTGAAATGGCATGAAGTTTTGTGGTTTTCTGTCAAGTACGGTTATGAAGCTTTTACATTTAGTGTGACTAAGTGTTACCATTGTTCAAGATTTGTCTTTGGCCAAATTATAAAAGCACATACACATTGTCATTCATGTCGAAGTGATTAAAATGTTTTTGTGAAAAGTTGAATGCTATTGTCCTTGTCCTTATTTCTATCTTTTTTAATTCTACATAAACAGATGCAACATTTCAAAAGCTTTTTATACATGGATCCACCACATGTCTCTACTAATTCTTAGAAATGTCTTTGGTAATGTAAAAGTTCGCGAAGGCTCAGGACTTTTTTTTCGTAGATTTCTAAAAGATAAGATTCGCCACTGATCAATTTACTTTCACAACACTGATACTGACTAAATTCTAGATTTAAGTGCGTCTAAATACCTTGTTAAAGTTAGCAAAGTGCAAACCCCGATTTTACGCCAAAGAGAGTGTGAAAAGAATCCATCTGGTAGTTACGGTTTAGTATGGAGTTAAAATTAAGTATGATTCATTTTTTAAAATCGGACCCCACTAGATAGAAATTCTATACCTCGAAACAGTTGAACACTTCCTGTGCTCACAAACAGTCTCTTTGCCCGTCTTTTCACTTCTTTGGAAGTAGTGTCAAAAGACGACACATGCAGAAAAAAAAAGTTCTGTCACTGCGATCTGAGAACAAAGTTGCACTTGTTGCTGGATGTTTCGTGCAGAACATTTTGACTAGGGATGAGAAGAAAAAACGATGCGTTACCGGTTTTCATTTAACTGGTTATTACAAATTTGATTGTCCTTTTTCTGAATTTAGTTGAATCTGGATTCAATTATGTGTTTGGGCGATAAATGTTAGTGATAATCTTCTTCAAATTCACACAAGTCCCTCGAAATAAAACTTGATAAATTTGATGCAACAACTTCGAATTGTTCATACACAAAAGCTTCTACGTTTGAACATCATGATGTGGGGCTCAAGTATTTTTCTGTTACGAATTACTAGTAACGTTCTTTCGTTTTCCTTTTATTACATATCTTTCAACATTTCAAAATTCTTGTTTTTATGTTTACCTTAACTCTATTGAATCAATACCTTGATCTTGAATATCTACTATAACATAACTGCTTCAGCTTCATAAAAAAAAATTATAACAGCAATAACCCTTCAAATTGAATAGAAACAGTAACAGATATAATAGCAAGTATTCTTTGAAAAGATCATTAATATTCCACTACTAGTATAAACTGGTATATGTAAAGTTGATTGATTAGAATTAGGCGACAGCTTCTCTTTTTAAAATGAGTTCCTTCTTTTTCTTAGCAATTTTTTTTAGTAGAACTTGGTTGGAGTTGAAACTATTTTATCTGCTTTAAACTTGAGATGCCTTTTTAAGTTTGTTGCTCCGTTTACATTTATCATTTCATTTTGCTGCCTTTTTACGCTTCGGTCAATTCAAAAGTTTAAATGAAGGTTAAATAGTTGTAGAGCCTCATGGGAACTGTGAACGTATTCAATACACATTCTTATCGAAAGAACCGAAGAACATACTTCTGACGATATTTTGGTTAATAAATTGGTTGATCATACCCGACACGAAATTGAAGACTATTCGTGTTTCGATAAATTTTGTTCTTGTATAAATTTATAAACGAACTTTTAAATTTATAAAAACAAAACTCACTTTCTTTTCAAAATTATAATTAAGTTAGAGGCTGACTATTAGCTGTTTTTCTTATGTGTAAAATTAGTTTGATTTGAGCTTTTTGTAATGCTTAAAATGATACTCTCAAGATACAAAGAAAAAATGTTGTTAAATGATCTATTTTACACAGTAATATCTGGCGACTGCTACAAACCATGAAAATTATGAGATACCTGAAAACTAATTCTTATTCAATTGCTTCTATTTTCAGGAGACTAGAAACAAACCAAAAAAATATTTCGAGAATTATTACCAATAATCTAAATCCTAAAACTTAAAAAAGCAATTTTTTAATTGTATTTTTTTTTGAAATTATAAATATATATATAAATGCCAGCGTCCAGTAATCCAGGTTATTATCCAACGACATTATCCTCCAAGTCACGTGATATCCATGTTCCACTTCTGGCTCATCCCCAGCATCGACTCTAAAAAAAAAACGATTCGGAGCAAGGTCAAGAAGACGAAAACCTGTGTCAGGGTGAAAATTACGAAACGTCCAAAACAGCAAACATAGCGTATAAACAATCGCAGTGACGACGACACGCTGGAGAAAAAAACACATCGTAGTACTTTCTTCCAAGCAACATTAAAAATATTTAAAAAAAAAAAAAAAAACTTTTAATGTGGTTTTTTCGTTTAACTTATCATTAGGATTTGTTATCTCTCAATTTGTAATGATAAGATGTATTACTGTGGTAGTTAAATTAAAAAGTGATTTACGTTAAATAAATGATAAATTAATTGAAGTTAATTCAGTTTATAAATTAATTATTTAATTATGGACATCAAAAACACATACTCATTATAAAGCTTCGCAAAAGCGGTGGTGCTTATTCTGTCACTACGTTTCTAACGCGATGGTAGTAAAATCCTCGGATACAGTGTATTTGATGGAGTCCAAATTTTAAAAGCCAAACTTTTCAGACAAAAGAAAATAGCCAAAGTATTGTTACAATGCATCTCCAGAACTTCAGTTTTATCGAATACCTTAGGAGCTTTTATATACACATGAGGTAATTTTTTTAATATTAATGTTTATCAAAATTTTTCAACATTGTTTATCCTTGCATTTAAGCATTTGTGGAAAAAATAAGTCTATCGTTTAATTTCCGTAACTCTTTTTTTTTTTAATTTTTACCAACCCAATGAATTTAAAAGCAGCCCACGTTAAATTACTTCTTCGACCAATATCTTTTTACCATTCCACTTCGATTATCCATTTGGCCATATTTTCTTTCATTCCAAGATATGTTCAAACAAAAACACGAATATTAGGGTCTTTTAGTATTTGTGCACAAGGGAGATTCGATTTCTTTTGCAAGGTACTTCAGTTCCGCTGCAGTGTATTTGCTCGTCCTTTATAATGTTGATAGAACATTCAATATTTGGATGGATATAATGTAGATTCATAAGGGAGTGGTATAGTGAAGAAATAAACATTTTTTTTTAAAGAGAAATTCAATACAAATGTCAACTTTTTAAAATGCTAATTAAAAAAAAATACTAATTAGGTTTTAAAATATATTTCAAGCTTTCAAATTATGGTTTAAGAAAGCAGGGCGAGGAAGAACACGTATTCACATTCCCCGAAAAAGAAGATAGATGCCGTGTAGACAAAAAAGATGTGTTTTCTCGGCAAATTCAGCCGCATATTAACTAGTTGGAACCGATAAGTGTTAGAAAAACCTTTCACACGGCGAATAAATGTATGTAATGTAATATTTAATATCTTATTAGTATTCTAGATAATAAAAAAGTATTAAATTTATTACGCTACCCACTTTTAATTTAATATATGTATATGTTTATGAAACTTTTAGTCATTTAACAGTTAATAACTCAAACAATGTTGCAGGTAGGTTGCTCTTCATTATAATTTACATAGCTTATATATCATATTTAAGATATGCACATTAGTTTAAAAACTCAATGTATTGTTAATTCACAGAAATTTCCATTTGTAAGTACCGGGATGCTGTCGTGGTTGCAAAAATAACATTCTGTCACACACAAAAAGTTAGTCAAAAATAAAATAATAAAATACTTTTTCAAAAATTTCAACATTTTATAATCTTTTAAACATTAACAGTAATATATTTACAAAAAAAATAGTTTGAAAATAGCTTTGTGGTAATTGTTTTGCTTCATTTCTACAGTTCGAAATGTCATTCCGTCACGCATGAAATTTCCCCAAAATATTAAAATTATCTTAGGTTTTCATTTCTGTGAAATTAAATAATTATAAATGAAAAATTAAAAGAAAGTTTTTATTAATGCACAACAAAGTTATCGCCACTAAAACTTTTCATTAAAATATAAAAATTGTTAACTAAAATGTTAACTGCGTAAATTTGATTTTTGTTGTTGAAAATTTAAGGATATAATTTTTTATAGATTTAGTGGGGAAAAGTTTATCTCTGTTTATGAAGCACTTAGATATTTTTTAACCGCTTGCTGACAGTCTTTTAGTGAATATAAATTCATATTATCAAGAATATATCTCCTCCGCTCCCACTTTTTTAATAGCCTCCACAGTACAGAATTGCCTTAAACTAATACACAATTTAAAAAGATCAAACACAACCGATATTCGTCTTTACATCTATATCTATTTTCACCATAAACTAAGAGAATAGGGAATTTCCAAATTCAGAAACAATTAAAATTAAATTTCTAAAATAACGATAAGGGTTACTACTTTTAAAAGTAAGCTAATCACATCCTCGAACTTATTATAAAAACATAAATAAGAGTATTTTTATTGTTATACACAAGTGATAGTTAATTATAATGCAAAACTGGTCCTTAAAATCAATAGATTATAAAAACGTCTCTTTATCGACAAACAATAATACATGTTAGAAAAATTAATTTAAACTGCATTTTTTACTTTAAATAGGCCGGCAATAAAAATTAAATGTACACAAAATTTTATGAAAAATTAAAGGACAACAAGAAGAATTAACATTTGTTTTCATAAATAGGGGATAAAATGTGTCGATACATAAGACTGCTACGTGTCCTATGGTCTTATAAAGGTGTAGAGGGGCAATTTGTGTTTTTATATCACTGACATTTGGCTTTGACACCGGGACTCAAAGATGTGCCCTTCGATTTCTTCCCCATCACAACAGGCAGATTAGGGATGAGGAAAACAAAAACATACAAATGTTGTTAAATGTTAACAGGATAAAAGTGTTCAGATTGTGAACTCATCGTGTGTGGGGTCATTAACATACTGGACATTTTTGATCCATTATCTTCACGTTTTACGAAATATGTAGGCATGGGGATATTAGTCTTGAGAGAATTCTTTACTTTGTCATCGTTTAAATAATAAAAAAATCCTTTATTTTTAATTTATCCGAATTAAGTCACAAAACTTAAAAACGTTTTTTTTTTTTTGTTAATTTAAACTTTTTGAAATGAATATAAATTGTAAAGAAATACAAATAAAAAATAATGAATAACAAAAGCAAACAATATCATAGTTGTTCGTTAAAAAAAAGGTTCATTATTTTTAGTGTAGTCCAATTTAAGCCTTATTTGTTAGACTTTCTAAAACTAAAGAACTTGTTCAGATAAAAATTAAATGTAAATAATAAATTAAATAAACACAAATTTATGAACACAAATGAAAAATAAATAAATAACAAAAAGAGTCCATAAAAAAAGTAAAGCCATATTTGTTAGACTTTCTAAAACTAAAGATCATTTGCTAAAATAAATAAAAAATTTAATGAACATAAATAATAAAAAAAATAAACACATATTTATGAACACAAATGAAAAATTAATAAATAACAATAACAACAAACAACACCTCCTCAACAAGAAACTATAACACCCCCCCCCCCCTCCTCCCATCAGTACCAACAGATTACGTAACATCTCTTTTCCCAAATATTTTGTCCCTGTCACCCCCACGAGTCTTCTAATCCCGGGACTTACGCTCGCTGGTCACTTGCCACTCCGGAGTTCTGACCAACCGAAAATATCCGACGGGTTGGTTCACTCCCCGGGAATACACCGGATTATGCAATGTTCAGTAGTCTGTTTCTGACACATGAAAAACCACAGAGATCAAGAAAAAACAAACACAGGTTACGTGTCACTTGCGTGCGTGATGTTTCCTCTCAGTGGTATATTTGCATACGTTGTAGGCTATATGAAGGGACAAAAGCATATAATTGTGAGAGAGTTTTTTTTAAGGTGGCCCTTTTTATAATGATCAGGCTTTATAGTCAAGTGATATTTTTGTAAATGTATTGCATTCACTTATTACAATGTAAGTATCTCTAATTAAAACACAAAAGTAAATATGTAAAGTTTGTTTACTCATATATCTTGTATGGTTCTTAAACGTTTGAGTTGTGGTCTTTCATTTTTACAAAAGCTTAAACTTTTTACATTATAAACGTAATGCAGACTGTAGAATCTAAAACAACTGTAACCTAAACCAAGTGGTACGGGTAAGAAGCTATGAAGTTAAAGCTTTGTAAATGAAAAGCAAAAAGTAAATCAAATGAAAAGTGATTGTAAATGTAATATATAGCACAGTTTTGAAAAATTCAAAAAAATTAAATCTACAGGAGCTGAAGAATATTTGAGTTTAAAAAAAAAGAGATATAATTTCTTTAGTAGAAATATTTCCTTAATACAGTATTCTTTTTGATCTGAATAGTACATTTGACAAATTTTTAAAATATTGGTATTTATAGAAACTACTTATTATACTACTTATTAAACTACTTAAAGGAATTCGGTTACTTCCTTTTTTTAACAATGATATATCCATTAATGTAACCAAATGGTGCTAAAAACATTTTTTTCCTCTAAAGTGTAACCTAAAAACGTCAGTAAAAGCAAAATACAAATATAATAACCGCGCTTAATTCTAATGTAATAGTTTAATGACTTTTTTAATTCGCTAAGTCAGTAAATATTAAAAAAAAACTATCATTACCTGTGTGTTCAAAGAAATAAAGCCTATAAAATTAATTTCCAATTGGTAGTTTTTTTTGTATGAAATAGCTCCGAAAAGTTTATTTACAAATAATAACTTTTTTTATATTGTTTCAAAAACTGAAATTTTATAACTTTTTTCTTCTTCTTCATAATTAACACATAATTTATAATAACTTTATAGCTGCGAATCGGTAAGAGAAATCGTAAAAGGAGCTCCAATATCGTATTACTTTTCCCACTTAGTAGATTTCCATTAATTAGTTGGTAATTGAGGAGTGCTAAAGACATTGATTTCCTCTTAAAGCCATATAAAATTCATCAAGGCGGAATTAGGGATGCTAATGGTGTTGAAAAACCCAAAGAAATTTTGGTAGTAGAAAGAAAGGTTTTAATAACAGTGCCTGATGTACTTAGTTTTTACAGACTGAGATATGGTTTCTGTTTTGATTTTTTTTTTACTCATGGAAAATATAAATAATAAGAAAAATAATAAAATATTATGTGTTCGCGACATTCCTTCATTTCTGAAACAAAGTATAGTTACTGATTGAATAAATCTTGTTACATATTGCTACTTAAGTTACATATTGAAGTTGAAAATTGTATTTAAATTACGAATAATTATAAATCGGTGGCTTATTCTAATCAATGCAGTTAGCCCAGTTACTTAGGGGGAAATCCAAAACAAACATATTTGAAGGATGTGTTTGCAGCTTACTGTTCAAAAGAAATATATAATTGAAATTAAAATGCGCAAATTTCTCAAATTTCTTAATTATGAAATTTTTTTAGTTTATAGATTTAATTCGCTTAGTAACATAAAAGTTCGCATTACAAAAAAAAAAATCTTTCTTTATGAGTACCATAAAATTAATTACCAGATTAAAAGAAAACAAATTACTTCGAAATGTAAGTTATTTTGATTGTTTAATGGCGTACATTTAGACAGTATGATAGCAAATTAATAAATGACTTAAAGATGTCTAGAATTTCTTTCTATTAGTATTTGTTTTATTTTCCCCGGATAACTTGGTAAATAAAATATATATCTTATTACATATTTAAAGATCATTTCTAACTTATTCTAGAAATTGATAATTTTGATGTGTGAGGTGCATACAAAAGGTGTATGCAATGATTAAATAATATCCAGTTGCCTCAAACGTAAAATGTTTGTTTCGTGACCTACTTTACTGACACTTATCGTTGTCAAACTAAAAGTAGTCATTCTTTACATAAAGGTTATTGGTTAAATAAGTTTTAGAGATAAACCGACATGTTTTATTTAATTAAGGAAAATTTTCTGAACTAATTAGGTGCCAAAAGAATCTTTTTAACGTACACGTTCATTCAATTTTTTAGTTAAATTTGCATTATTAACCTTGCGTTATTATGTCAGAATTAAATAATTGTGAAATTTCTTTTTTAATAAAACATTAAGTATATTTAGGATTTTAACATGATTATTGGTAGTTTTATTCAAACTTCAAAGAACCGTCGAAAACATTCTTAAATAGATTTTTTTTTAACTTTTTGATAATTTGATGTTAGAAATTTTAAATACTTAACAATCTTTAAGGTGCAGTGAGAGAAACACATATAGGACATAGAATTTAATTTTTCCTCCTATAGCAGTGATTTTTTTGCATTGATAAATGTGTTGTATTTATTTAAATTCACATATAAAACAACATAGCAAAAACAATCTATACATTTTTTCGGTACTGTCAAAATGTCAACGTTAAATTATTTTTAAAATTTAACATTTTGACAGTACCAGAAAACATATTTAAAAAGTTTGAAGGCTATAAATTTTGGCGCAAATATTTATATTTCGAAGCAAATGTTTTCTCTTTTCGAAATTAAACTTTTTTTTTATTATCAACTGATTTAACTGATTTTCATCCAACAAAAAGTCTGAGGAATTAAAAAAAATTATTAAAACACTTTTTGTTTTAAAAAAATATATATTATTACACGTTAAAACACTTGGATAAACATACCTAACTACTTAATTTCGTTAACTTTTTTTAGCTACAGCTGAAAAAAAAGAAGTGCCATCATTCCAAATAACTCATTGAAAAAGAAAACCAAATATTAAGATAAATTATAAAAGTTTGAATAAAGTAAACATAGTCATTCTAATAAGATTTTTAAATTTTCATAATTTTTAAAATTTAATCATTATCCTGTACTATAAGTTAAATGTTTAGTAAATTAACAGATTTTGAAGTATACATATATTGCCTCTTAAACGTATCGAAGTAATTGCCCTTTAATTTGTCTTAAATTTATTATTTTCTCAACAAATCGAATGGTCTGATGAATGATAGACTTATTCCTTTCATAGCCCATTTCCTAAGCTCAATACGTTTACATTCAATACGCTTACATTTGTTTTTCTCCATTCATTCCAAAATTATATAAATTCATACTTTAAAAACATCGATAAGTACCCAAGTGAACAAGCAACCTATCAATTTTCGATAAGTTTTTCCTCCTTCTGCGTCACACACGTCAAAATGACTTGACTTTTACTTTTTCTTATTCTACCTGTACATCAAGAAAGTTTCATTGCAAAACCGATAATAATTTGAGACATATTTAACCTGTGCTTTACGTAAAAATAATAGCTTTTTCACTATATCCTCGTTGTTATTTTTCTAAATTATAATAAAAACCTATAGAATATTTTTTAAAAAAGGCGGATAATTAATGCCTTTGTGTAAAGAAACGAAATGCGTTCTTTGAAATATTCAATAATTATTTTTCGTCGTTCCACGTTCTTTCGAACTCCGATCGATACTGTCACGTGTCGAGATTTCGAGATCTCTATTCACTTCGCTTCTTTTTTATTATTTTATTTGAGTTTAAATATTTACTTCTCGAAATTAAATGCCTAGTTTTACGTCATATGACGTTTTCCCCCATTACAAGTATGACGCGTGTTTGCTTAGAGGACATTTTACGATTGAGTTTGTCTGTTTTAGAATATTATTTTCGGGAAGAAAATAAAGTAAATTTTAAATTTCAGTATCATCTTTCGAGTACTTTGTAAAAGGACATCGCTTTATTTATGTTATTATTATTATTATTAAAGTGCACATGTTCAGAGTTTTGTTAGTCATAATTAATTGCTTATGAAACTTTTCTTTTCATATCAAACAAAAGTATTTAACATATTAATATTTGATTTTTTATGTTTAAGTTCAACCGTTAGAACACTAAATATTATCAAATCAAAAGAAGAAAAAAATTAAGAAATTATAGAAAAGTATTAAATTGCGAGTTCTTGTTTTCTTAAGATAGCAATCAAACTTACTTCCAATAGATAACAGACGGAATAAATTTCAAGTCGTCAGATTTAAAACTATTGAATTTTCTATTTGTAAATGCTAAAAAAACAAGTAGGTTTGGAACAGAATATGTCTCTTAGACCGCTTCCAGACAACAAACAAGGAAAAAATCAGAATCAGCATTAAATTCTGCACTATACGTTTACATGTTAAATTTTGCTAGTTTCATTTATTTTATTTCCAAAATTCAATAATTAATTATTATCGTTTGGTGCATTTCAAAGAAAAAATGAGAATATTTCTTGATCTTAAATAGAAGCAAAACATTTCATAACAACGTACAACAACATTCAAGCAATATATCAATTTCAAAACCTAATTGAACCAAAGGATTTTTAAATACTATATTTTGAAAAAAAGCAATACAAAACGATTTCAAAATTTAAAATGCCATTATTCATTAAATGTAAATGAAAAATAACGGTGCTTTTAAAATGAAACAAAATAAAGCCTCTTTCTAAATTAGTAAAGAATTTCTATTCCTATTTTCAATTTTTATTGCTAAATTTTTTTGTTTAAAAAAAATGCGTAATATTTCTTGTTCTTAAAATATAAGAGAATTTTCTGTCATTTTCAATGACTTCCAGTTTCGTTATGCTTTGAATCAGTTTGACGTATCCTCACTTGTCTTCTCTGTGGTGTTTGTAATTTGGGTTACGTAATGGGTGACGGACATAGCCTTCATAAAAGCTTCAACTTTCTACGTTATAAGAATAGTGTAAAATAGGGTGGGCCGAAAAAAAAACTTTTTATTTCGGATCGCTATAGTGCGGATAAGTTACCATTTTTAAAGACATGAAAAATGCACTAATTATTATTTTTTTATTAATTTATCTTCCGTTCGCGCAATGCCATCTAAGTTGGAAAAAATTGCAAAAAAATTAAATTTTTTATCAACAATAGATGTTTTTAGTTGCGTTCCTATATCATGAATTAACTACTAAAAGTACGTAAAACCAATATATATGCACTTATTATACATTTGTGTCAGATATGTCAATTTTGCAAAAACTAAGAAATTTCCTCATTTTGTACTACGTTGCGTGGCCGGAATATCAGACACAAATGTATGATAAGTGCACATATTTTGATTTTATGTACTTTTAGTAGTAAATTCATAAATAGGAACATAACTAAAACATCTATCGTGCTTTAAAAAATTATAAAAAAAGCAATTTTTTCCAACTTTGATGGCATTGCGCAACGGAAGATAAATTAATACAAAATATAATTAGTGCATTTTTATTTCTTTTCCAATGGCAACTTTTCCGCATTATAGCGATACGAAATAAAATACATAAAAAGTTTTTTTTCGGCCCACCCTAGTGTAAATGCCAACGAATCAGTTAAGTGTATCGAAATCAGTTTAAAACATGTAAAAAGAAGAAAAACAATGCTTAATATCCATACAAATAACTCCATATGTAATCAACAACTATTCCAAACCTTAGGCACCAACTTACTGATAGTTGGAATATCGAAATATGCAAATTACTTCCTCGATAAGATCTATCAAGGGATAAGAAAGCAAGTAAATACATCGAATAAAACATATAAAAAGAATAGGAGCGAAGTCTATTTTGATGAATAACACCAACAGTAAATTCATCACGCCTGAGACGCCATTACTCGAAAGATCTTAATTCAATTAATCAATCAATTAAATATGAATACTAGTGGAATGTTTGTTATTTTAGTTGTTATTATTGTTAGAGAATAAGAAGAGATTTAAGAGAAACATATTTATACACTTTTGCACACAAACAATAAAAATAAAGTTACAATTCAAAAAGTAATATGAAAACAGAATTTACTTTTAACCACATTCATATAAAAAAAAATTAATAACTTCTTAGTAGTGAACTTTCTAAGACTATTTTGTACCGTATATAAAATCCAACCTAGATTTAATATGAAAAGAATTTTTAAAAAATGTTTAATATGTTCTTATTTCGAGGAATTATTTCATAAGGGGAAAGGTTGTTTTAATTTTATAATTTGTTTGTTTGTAAACAAGCTATTAATCCATCTTTAGTTATCAAATAAATATTCATCCCTACAACAGCACACTACAGTTATAAAACAATATTAATGCTTACTACATTTCACACTGTATGAGGGAGAGTATTGCTTTTGCCATTGAGTTATCATAACGAAGTCGTCACTTTTTCACAACTGTAATAGGAATAAATGGGAAGTTTGAGATGCTGCATTATAAAAGGTACGCACCCGTGCAACATGAAGGAGGCATACAATAAGTCCCTTGAATTTCAGGAAAAAATCAAATTTATTTCCAATTATTTACGCATGAAATTGATTTGCATCGAAAATCAATATGCGGGTTGCCTGAAACTAATTGGTTTAAACCTTGAGTTAGATTCTCTTGTAAAGCCCGAAAACCTGATCTCATAGCTGAAGTATCGCTTTTTCTCGTATGTGATACGTTCCTGACTATTTCTGATTTTATAGAGCTTTTTTTTTAGTTTTTGAATTTTTAGATTTTCCTCAGAAACATAAATGACTATTTCACATGCTTCTTTGTGAAAAATTAAATATAATGCAACGCTGTCAACTAGCAACTATTATCCGTGACACGTGAAGCGCAGTTGTGAAGTGATTTAACGAATGTATCTAAAGGTTGGTGGATCGAATCCTAAGATACCCCTGTAATTAAGCAACCCGTAGTTGAAAAAGAAGCAGAATGAATAGTGATGCCATCATGGTGTTGCATCCAAATAGGCACTTTTTGACATTTCCACTAAAATTACTGGCTTTAAGTGACTTTGTTTCCAATTTTTTTAGGGAAAGTTACTGATATATTCTAGAAATAATACTGATAAAAATGCTGTTAATAACTGGTAAAACTACTCAAAATTTCCCAGTAACGTTCATACAAAATGCTTTAACAGTGTACAAGTGACAGTAAAACTTCTAAAATACAACAAAGTCAGACGCGACGAGAGGAAAACTTTTAAGAAAATAAAGAGAGGAAAATTTTCAAACGTTTATTAGTAATATTTCTGTGATAAAATCGGTTAAATAATAATTGAAATTATTATACGCACCAGTGATAATTCCTATAGATAGAAATAGGGTGGAGGAAAGAATCCTTTTTAATAGATTAATTAAATTTTGATTAATGTTGGTACTTAAAGTGATACTATTGTTGAGTAAAATTGACATTACTGACATGTGATAAATGACATTAATATCCTCGCTACTGTTTCACAATGCTGGTTGTTGAAAGCTCTGATAGTATCGTGTATGCTATTCTAGGATATGCTATTAGTAAGATATCATTGTTCGTGAAAATTAGTCGATGAATCATCTAAGCCCTCCAATGGTAATTTGCAATCCATTTGACATTTTTTATGGCCTTTTGGCTCTTTTCAAAAACGCAAAGTTGTATTTAAAAAAATCTATAAAATCTAGACACATAAAACCAAAATGTTCCAAACAAATCTTTTTTCTTGTACTCATTTTTCTGATGACAATGTATGCTTTATTACAGAAGCAAAAACTTAAATATGCAGTTATCATCCTATAAGATAAATGAAAGGGAATTATGAATATTGATTTTTTAAAAATTTCCTATATATATATTCCAATTTAAAACTGTTTAACCTTCAACTACGTTTCATATCTAGTATCACTTTTTGACATTTTTCGAATGATAAATTCACTTCTGAATTTGATAATTTCTTCTAGATGTGTAGCTATCAAAAAAAATTAAGGATCTTCTCAAACGTTTTCCAAGCCATTGGGGTGTTTTACAGAAATAGTTATATAAAGTTTGAAACCCTTTTTTACCAATGAATTCCAAATTAAAACTTTTAAGTTTCAAAGACAAGATAATGTATCGAGCACTAGAGTAATAGGTACGACTGTTGTTTGTGAGAAAATATTGGTCATGCGAAGTTTACGTATAAAAAAGTTTTTAAAAAATATTAAATGGCTCATGTGGAAGACGTCTCTTTTATACCATTTCAAGTTAAGCGAAAATTTCAAAAAACTTTTTTTAACCGTACAAAACTTTTTCACTGTTGAAATTCAAGTGCATAAATAAAAGTCAAACTGAATTTCTGTTTCCTTTGTAAAAAAAGGGACAGAATGCTCAAAGAAATACGACAAACTTTAACTGCACGCATACTAAAACATGATCACTGTCTAAGGGATTCTAAAAAGTTTTTTTGTGATCTTTTTCGGAATCACTAACCTAGAAACTAAGTTTATTTCTAGATTTTTTCCAGCGAAGGTTTTATTCTGCATGGGGCGTTTTACCGAGGGTGGAAATATAACAAAGGATTCCTTGTTACATATTTCTGATTCCTTGTTATACCATTCTAGTAGTTGAATGCTTTTAAAATATCTGTTTCATACTGTTCTAATGTTCTTCTCTTTTGTTCCGTTGGGTGTCCGCTCAGGTGTCGACCTCGTCACTTGACTAGGATTCTAAATTACGAGGCGTTGTTGGCCGTGTTAAAGTTCCTAATGGAGGCTAGAATTAGGCAGCCGGAAACGATTACACTACACTACACCACATCTCTTGTGAAGTTAACACAGAGGAAGCGTCATTTTTCCAAATACAGTATGCAAACAAGTAAACATTAAATGAAATTTAAAAAAGAAATCATAATGACAATAGCGCTAAAAGCAGCTTGATTGTACAAAATAATTTGAATAGAAATACAAAAGGAAAATAAAAGATGAAGAATGGAGATTCCGACTGACCTTCTCAAGGGGTCTAGCCAGTCAAGATCTCTGGAGGCGTTTCTGAAATGGACTGTCCACTGTAAGCAGAAGCGGCAGTCCACAGACCCCGACGCCTCCGAAACTAAACAAAGAGGAATAAAAAATATAGAAGAACACAAAATTCGTACCAAGCCCGATCATCCAGCAGTAAAAATGGTAATGGTAATGTAATCTTTTCCGGCTGCCTATTTCTAGCCTCCTTTAGGAGCTTTACACAGCCAATAACGCCTCGTAATTTAGAACCCAGGGCAAGTGACGAGGTCGACACCAGAACGGGCACCCAATGGAACTTCGAGCGACATCGTACACTGACGCCTTCGGGACTTTGGACTCCACAGATTTAACGAGCACGTTTGTCCCAGTGTACTCGGACCCATCCATCACGAGTAGGAATTTTTCTGCTCTTTCCAGTACAGATATCTGATTTATAGGATGACTGGCAGAAGGTGGGATTCGAACCTGAGAAGGTTGAATCCTGAGGCTGATGCTTTAACCACTCGGTCACGGACGGGCCGAACAGTAAAAATGAGGACGCCACGTAGTCGGCACCCACCAAAATAAAAGCATCGCCGCAGAACCGTAGCTCCGCACAAATTGAGAAAAATTAGAATCTAAAATTGCAATAGTAATCCGAATAACTATTTATTGATAAATTGTGTTTAAGAATATTAAAGGCATAATCTAAATCAATCTTGTTAATTTTTTAAAAATTCTATTAACCTGTAAAAAGAACGTATTGTAGAAAATGTAACATGCTAATTAGTATTTTTTTTAACTATGCCTTGAAAACTTATAGATTATATTGCTCTTAAGTGCAACACCGTCTTGCTATGAATTTTTAAAGCATAAACTTTACATGAATATGTTTTACGTCGAAAGATAACGAAAACCATTTTTAACCTTATTAAAGAACCAATGTACTGCGAAAATTTTTAAACTGCCGTTCCAAAACGACTCCCTGAAAGTAACTTTTAAAAAAAAGTAACCACATCCAAAAACCAGAAAGTTTTTTTATTACATTAAAATAAAAATGTCTAAAACTATAAAAAAAAATAAACATTTTTAAAAATCAAAATGAAATTCGTATTTCTATATGCAATGAAATAAAATATTAAACTTTGTTTCAAAAACTTAATCATCCATATTTCCATCCACCAAACTTCTATAAACCAGATCTTTAATAAATTCCTTAATAAAATTCTTTTATTCTTTAATAAAACTGATCTTCTACAATACCAAATGAATAAGTTGCTGGGATACAGGATCTTCTTAAATAAAAATTCGATGAGGCTTTCGACTTTCAAAAGTCAACTAAGTCTTAGCTGCATTCCCATATTATCCTACTTAGGATAGAGCAGTACAATACTCCATACTTGTTATATTTTTAAATCTAATTCTCGGTGGAAAAAAAGCCAAAACTATTTTAAAAACTTAGGAGAAAGAACGTTATTAGAAGAAACAAAACCTTACCTCATCTCCAGGTTTCATTATTTCTTTTTAAAGTAGAAAAAGAATGTTCTAGAACAAACTGAAAGTTTAGTTTGAAAAATTTGCTTTGTCTCTTTGTTTTAGGGAGCGTTTTTAAGCTCGGAGTATCATCTTTTCACTCAAATTCAGGGACAGAAAAATTGGATCCAGGAATATTTGGGAAAAGAAAAAAATCGGGCTAACATATATAAAGAAAGATTGAATATTTCAAACTTCGGGAGAAATTTTTAAGAAATAAATTGTCCTTAGAGGAATCGAAGAAGATCCATTATTTCTGAATTTTCTACATCGATTTTTTTCTTTTAAAAATAACTGAAGTACTTTTTATTGTGTTATGACTTATGAAAAAGCCCTTTTAAGCAATACATATATTTATTTCTCAAATGTGTACTTTAGAACCATTAGTACTTTATCCGCTGTAAATTTTTGTAAAGAAAACTCTATCGTGAAGTTTTAAAAAAAATGTCTCTTGGTGCTTTTTTATTCAAATATAATTTTTAAATTCTATTTCAAACCGTTTATTTTTATTTTTAAGAAGGAAAGAAGTGAAGTTGAATCAGTTGGGAACCATTTAATTTCAGCTTTAGTTTTATTTCAGGAATGAGACATAGAAAAGTTATTTTTATGCAAACAATGCGCTATAATAGACTTTCTTTTACTAATCACTTACTAAAGCGACTCGAGAAGTCTCGCTTATTCAGACTATTACTAAAGGAACAGTGCTTTTTTAGATCATTACCGATATTTCCTATAAGGCAAGTTACGTTAAAAGCATCAAGAACTAAGGATTCGATAATGCTATATCTCTGACATATTACGCGGCAAAAAAAGTACATCAGCGAAACTGTTAATCCTATCGGTCGACTGTGATTCCCGCGCTTTTTCTCACCATCTTACATTGCTTCTTCCTCTATATATGACTGCGACCTTACTACTTTCACGCATGTCACGTGGATGTTCCTAATTGCCACTTCTCATTATGCGATGTTAATAACCTGATCGCTATTTCCGTTTCGTTTCCGCTGAAAAAAGTTGCCTGGTGCGCTGCGTAACGTTTCTTTGAGGCGCCCCACCGCAACAGAAAGACATACTGTATTAAAATAATAGTGATTGAAAAATGCGTTCACTTTTCTGTGTGATATGAAGTACTTAAAATGAAGAAAACGAACCAGTTTTTTATAATTACAATTACTTACAGTACAGTTTTTACTAAATTTTTTTATTGTAGTGCAATTACTACAGGTTTTTTTTACAATTACTTACAGTAATCTTCTACAATATTTCTTTATGTCGATGCGCGACTAAAAAATCGTAAAATTTTCAATGTTATGTTTTTACATTTATAAAATGGCCTAGATTCTTCTTAAAATAATGGTATTCTTAGTTTTTGCCCCCACCCCAACAATCAATAAAATGCCGTAAAATACCAACAAAATACCAGTTTAAAAATAAAAAACCTCAAACTTTCTTAAAACCTTCCGAGCAGCCAGAAAATGGGCAAATATATATGGTTGTTTTCACTGCATGAAATTAAATTTAAATTTATCTCAAATAAAATACTTTATAAAAAAATTTTAGAATAGGGCTTACCTTGAAAGATATGAACTAAAAAAAATTCCAGATAAAAAAAAATACATTATGAAAAAAATGCATAAATTTTAAAATTTAAGATTATTGTAAGAAAAACAGTTGTACAAAATACAGAAAAAGCCGGATTTAACGGAGAGATCAGAGGAGATGACCATTCCATACCTTTTTGAAACGGTTGTTTGTATTTAGAGACGTTCCCCTTTTTTTTTAAAACTTGATATCTCTTTAAAACCGTTGATGGTTGAGTGTTTGAATTTCTGATGCATACAGTTCACACACATGAGCAATTTGTCTTTAAATATTTTTAAAAAATGGTCTGGTTTTGGAAATAGTATTTTTTTTTTTACGATAATGGCACCACACAAAAAAAAACCAAGAAGTTTTGTATTTCAACTTTGACATTTTTGTGTAAATTTTCAAATGGAAGTACGGAAATTCGGTGAAAACAATTTATGTTTTATTACTGTGCTCGTGTAAAAAAGTATTACTTTTATGAAAGTAATATTTTGTCCTGGATTGCAAGTTATCAGTTTCAATTATTTATATTTTTTATTACTTAATATTTGTTTAAATGTTCTACTTTACACAAAATTTAAAAAAAAAAATAAATAAAAAAAAATACACTTCAAAAGTTTCTTAATCTATTCCAGACATAATGATTAGAGAATATTCCATGTATCCCTGCACAAAACAAACAACGATTTTTTGTGTGCGCGTAACTATTTTAATACCTTGTTATGAGAACAACGGATGGCATATTTGATTAAAAAAATCGTCGTAAACGTACGTCCTTTACTTAGACAAACATAATAGATAAAATATTTTGAAATAATTTTTTCATAAAAAAAAACTTTTAAGTTAATTATTTTCATTAATAAGAGGCATACATTTATTACGTAAGAATTACATGAACCTTTCTTTTATATATATTATGAAAAAGAGTCGTATTATTTCGAAAAAATAAATGCATGTAAATTACTCATAAAAAGATTATGAACTTTTAAAAAAATCTGAGGATACTGACATTACAGAAGTTATTCGGTGTTTATTTGAGTTTAGAAAAAATATATTAAATATCTTATCTAAGAAAGTATGATGATTGTATCAATTGATTTCATTTAATATATCATCATTAATATTTTTAATACATAATTATTAATATTAGTTTTAATATTCAATATCTGCATTTAAGAAATATTTAAAAACAGTCTATTTTGAATTTTTACTACTTGAAAACAAGTAAAATATTACAGCTGAATTAACAATGGACGAAATTTGGATGATTTAAAATTAATAAATAGTTGAATAGTTATTTGTGATACAAGATATGAGAAACACCGGATGGAGGACTATTAAGAGTAACAGCAAAAACTTGCCGATCTGAATTTTAGTATTAATTCTCGTAAAAAAATGTAATAGATTTACCAATCAAAATACAGATATAGTTGGATATATTAGGCGTAGGTACATATATATCCCGTCTTGTGTGCTTGATCAGAGACCAACTTATGTAACCTTCGTCAAGTAAGGCAGTTTCAAAAATAATATTTTATTGTCACAAAGAAAGGAATATACAATCAGGGCGAAGGCGGGAATCGAACCTGCACCCGCTACAGCTCGCAGACTGCTAGCGTAATGTCCAAACCACTTGGCCATACGGGCCCCTATTTTACGTAATGTATTAAGAAATTATTTTACACAAGGAAATTCATAACCATTGTATTCCTTTTTTTCATTATCAATGGCACAGATAAAGGTATAAAAAAAAGATAATTTTTTTTATGATCAACATCACCTGCCGTTCTCATAGGGCAAGATAAAATTATACCTAATCGTGAGTCGGAAATTCAGAAAAGGAAATATAAATTCTGAATAAGGCGCCTGTCGTGAGAAAAAAAATATTCTACACCATTGACTAATTTTCGTGTTTTCGAGACTAAAGGGTTAAAAAAAATTCAAGCAGATAAATTCAGTTTTGGGTTAATTTAACATTCAAAATAACCAAAATCATAAGAACTGGGAGACTAAAATTTATTTTTAAATCATAAATTGTCTCAAGTGTTTCCCTTTTGGTGGTTTTGTATACAGACTTCCAAGAGCATTTTGCTTACCACGTATGTGGATTTAGCATGTAAACTGCTTCTTGGTAACCATTTCTAGTTAAGTAGCATTTGGCGAAGTTTAGGCAAGGTTAGGCGTGTTTTTATAGTTAGCATGAACTACTGTGTGAATCAGAATTAACTGACTAGTTACGGGAAACCAACTAGTTATAGACACCTTTGTATATAATCAACATAAATTTGAATCAAAGATTCGATTAACTTTGTTTATAAGATATTTCTAGGACTCTCCGAATTTCAAAAACAGTTTTGAGATTTCTAATAATTTAAATTTATAATTTGATGTTTAAAGTTACAAGAGTCGCCCCTTTTTATTATACAAATTATTTATTTTTATTTAAACCTAAATTTTTATTTAACAGAAATTGGATTTGTTTAACATTTTATTCAAATAAAGTCAATCTTTTTTTTAACCCAATAATGACCGACTTTATAAATATCATATTAACCCCTTTATTTCAGAATAAAAACTTTAACTTTAAATTATTTTGAATTCATTTATCATGTACCTAAATTTGTCTCTTACAAATTTTTCAGGACTATATGAACTTCATTGGTCTCCCTTTTACTTGTTTAAAAGCAATTATCTTTCTTTCGTAATATTAACAGCAAAGTTTTACAGAAAGTTATCAGCATATCAATAATTTAAAGAAACTTTATATATATTTTTTTTTCTTTGTTTTCTTTAAAAAACTCTCAGGTTTACCCACACATTTTGCAAACCGAGACTGTGGCTAGACAGTGGAGTGGACGGATTTAGACCTGGCATTGTTACTCTTTTGATTAGATATCTCACATTCATTCGAGCAAAGGGGATGGATTAGTAGCAGGTGTAAAGGGCAATTACCGAGTGGTCGTCCGCGGAGGACATTAGCATCAAAGGGTTGGGGGGCGATTCCGAAGAAATCACTGTACACAGAAGCGAAAAATAATAATTACAATTATAACGTTTGAGTTCTTTTGAAACAACAGTGATCGTTGCTTTTAATTTTGGAAATAAAATGATTAAAATGCTACGCAATTTTACATAATCCCCCCAAAAAAGTTTTATCTTTATTTTGTGAATAATTATTCAGTTGAGTAAATAGTGTCGAAAGATTGTATGTATGAGGCCCAAAAGAATTTAATATTGGTTAATCAGTAGATAACTCATAGTAGAAACAAGTCGCTGGTGTTTAGACTCGAAAATCAAAATCTTGAGTTTTATGTAATCGGGTTTTTAAAATGAAGACCTTAGTGGAAGAACGTGCAATGTGACATTTATTAAAAAAAATTAAGATATTTATGCCAATGATCATGTTATTTCTTTCCTTAATGACCTTAGTGATGACAAGTTTCTCTTTTTAGGCACTTAAAATTAAGTATGTTTTTAACGTTTGCAAGAATCATTTTAAACGGATCTAATTAAGTGTAAAGTAAAAACTTTAAATGCCATTCTCTCGTTTTCACTTATTCTTTTGTCACATAGCACGTTATTCCACAAGCTCTTCAAATGAGTTCTAGAAATTTATTTCTCTTTGTAAATTCTGCTTTGCTAGCTCATTTGTGAAATAATAACTTTTTCAACCAGATACGATACATTATCATGAAATTTAAGGAGCATGATTCAGAGGCTAAGTTTAAAAAACAAACAAAATAAATCAAATTTTAATGAATTAAAATCTGTAGTATATAGGGAAAAAATTCCATAATCATTTTCAGTGAACAGAACACACTAAACACACTGGGTCATTCCTTCTTGTGCATTTTCAAACTGGGCACCGTCCCAGCAGGGAAGTTACATCAGACCAGAAGGCCGACGATCCCCTAAGAGTCCAGACGGGATCTCATTACCATGGCAGACGTCTGGCTTTGCTCTCAAATCGGATTCGACGAAGAAGCATCCCTAATCAACCCCTTCGTGTGAGGACAGTCAGGAAAGGAACGCATTGCTCTTAGGGCCCGTTCCGCGGTATGCAAAGCAGAAAACATATTACGTTTGCATATTTTCATTACTATTCAAACCCATTGTATAAAAAAAAATGTTTGTTCAATCAAGAATTGCTCCTCGAAAATAAATGTCTAGTATTAATATAAAATTGGAATATAAAAGTCAGCGAGACTCAAGGGAATAATTTTTAACCTATATTTTTTTTTAACTTAACTATTATTTAAAAAATATATTGAAAAAATAACGAAAAAACATATCGTCGAATTGTGTGTATAACGAATGAAACGATGAGACGAACTATAATATATCAGTATATATGTAAATATCAATAGACGATAATATATCAGAGTGACCAAAAGCAACTGAAGATATGAACTCGTATCAATTAAATTTTGCTCACATTCTAACATAATCTAACAATCTTTTTCGCACGATTGGAAATTTGAAATCCGTATATATGTATTCTGATAAGCATTTTTTTTTCATTTATACAAACCAAAAAAAAATGTCCTTGTTGATATAAAGAGAATACTCATCATGATAGAAAAAAATATTATTCAAAATGAACAAGAACGTAAAACATCCACAATTTAAAAGTAACTTATTTCACATCATCGTGTCTTCATTTCGATGAGATATTAACCCATCCCTGAGCATTAGGGGGTTAAAACCACGGAGATGGGTTAACTTATAAGTTGCCTCTCGAATATATTCGGTGAGCCGACAGTAATTTCAAATCTGTATTATAATGCCCTTTTTCTGTCTGAAATTTCTTACAATTGTGTCAGCCATTGTCTGGCAAGAATAATTTAGATAGTTACTGCTTTTTTTTTTTGTTTAGCCTGAGAAATTTATTTCAGAAGGGGTTAAGTTAGGAATAATTTATGGTAATACAGCTTATCGGGCATGTATATCTCTTTTTTATATGTCTGAGTTTGATGTTAAAGATTTGCTATTCACTGACTCTGATTTGGTTGATATTAAATAAGGTGAATGCACTAGTTGAAAATCATGCATTAGACATCTTTTCCTTAAAAACAACTATTACTAAGTTTGATTCACGCTTTTACATATACAATTATATTATTAAAAGCTATTTAAAATAGCCTATTTTATAAATGTAAATTATATTAATGTATCCTGCCTAAAAGAAAACATTGATAAATTGTGAATATATATATGCTAATTTGTTGAAATGCATCCTATGCATCTGGTCTTAATAGGAAATCAGGGGTAATAAATTGGTTATAAGAGGAACAAATCGGGTTTTGGTCAATCTGTGGGCTATTATAGCATTTAGTTTAGTTTAGTTAACCGCCTAGCTATCAGTTAAATGAAACTATTTAAATGCATTAAAATTTCTCATTCAAGCATAGATTAGAAGGCTTGGTATAGGCATGATATTTACGAGTATCTACTCCGCCCCCCCCCCCTTCCCAAAAGACCGAAAAACAGGGATTTGAAATTGGAAATGACGGTAATATAAGATACGTATTTATTTAAGAGGGTTGTTTATTTTCTACAGGAGCGTCCATTTAACTGGGACCTACTACAAAAAGCTGATTCCAAATGACTACAAAACATCCCTGGCAGAACAAGACGCGGAATTCGAAACTAGAAAATGCTTAAAAAAACAGAGGCTGCATTCATTCCAGTCTTTTGCAGACTCGGCATATTATCCAGATTACCCAGATATGGGAGCCATTTTTTGTGGCACCATCTAGGCGGCTTTCATTACGAATTCTGTACGCTCAGATTATAATGAATCTGAGATCTCAATGTATGCTAAAGTTTTGAGGAAATGTTGAAGATGTGATTCCAACCAAGCGCTGCACCACTCGGAAATCTCCCGACAACGTTACACAATACACAAAAAGTAACAAGACATCAGAAATAAGTTTAAAAATTAGAAGTACAGCAACCCCTCGTTATATCGCGCTTTCCGGGAGACAAGCAAAAAACAGCGAAATAACAGAATGCGCGATATAACGAGCTACTTGATAAATATTATACTTTTGATGTACTTTTGTTCCTAACAAAAGTTTGGTTTCTAAACTAAAGCACAATATTATTTGAAAAATGAAACTAAATTAGATTAAATAATATAACTAATCGAAAAAAAAGGAAACAAAAATTTAAAAATGGCTTATTATTAATCATTATAAACCACATTATTGCACAGGTAAAACCTGTTTTCCGGAAAATCTCAACGAACGAAAGTTTATTAACTTATCTCACCAATATTAGAAGAATTTATCTATCAATATTAGATGAATTTATCTACCAATATTAGATGAATTTATCTTCCATTATTAGATGAATTTATATACCAATATTAGATGAATTTATATACCAATATTAGATGAATTTATCTACCAATATTAGATGAATTTATATACCAATATTAGCTGAAATTATGTACCAATATTAGATGAGTTTATATACCAATATTAGATGAATTTATCTGCCAATATTAGAATTGATTTTAAATTAAGTATACAATGGGGGGGGGGCAACGGAGGGAAAATTGGGAGACATGATACAAGGCGTGATATATCCGAATGCGCGATGCGAGGCGCGATATAGCGAGGGGTTACTGTATTTGAAGCAGCTTGCCCAAGAAATGTGCTTATACCACTCGTCCACCAGAGCCCTCCATCGATTGCCCCTCCATCAACGCAGGGCCGTGTGGTATGTTTTTTACATGTGATGCAAATCGTTAAAATGCCGCTCTTGATTTTTTAAAAAAAGTTTTCATACTAATTATATTTAAACTCAAAAACTGAAAAATTTGCTAACCACCACCCTTATGAAAGCTATTTTTAATCATTTTTACATTATTCACAACTGTTGGGTATAAACACATTTCGTTTAGTTTTTTTTCTTAAGTTATTCAAATTATATTAAATGTTATTGATTTTACAATTGCAATCGGCACATAAAACAAAAAATATAAGGGGGACTTAAAAATTCAAGTTTACAGAGAATCCCCAAATTAAAATGAGTATTTTGTACAGTTGGGTTTGTGTAATGACAGAAAATACGTATTTTTTTTATAGATATAAAGTTAAAATTGATATTTTACTGAAAATTTTTGATATTTGTAATCTTTCAAAACCAGCGCACAGTGAGATCTTTCATCCGAATTTTTGGTCAAAAATGTTTTTGAATAGAATTCGTACTATTATTATTATTTTGCTCTCAGCTTAATATTTTTTTTATCAATGAATGAACTTATTAAGCTAGATATTAAGCTATGCTTATCATTTTGCTCTATGATGATGTTGCGTGGTTCAGGCGGGACAGTGGAGCCGGAACTTATTTTTTAGAGGTATGGCAAGAAATGCCTCGATCTATCCCCCCCTCTACTCTAGAATATTATATCATTTAACAAATAAATATTTTTTTTAGGTTATCAAACAATATTTACATTTATTAGAAGTTTGATTAAATAGTTTTTTTTAATGCATACTATTTTCAATAATTATGTACACTATTAAATATTAATTAAATTATGAATATTAATTAAATCGTGTAATTTATTTTTTATTATTTATTGTTAAGTAAATACGATTAAGTAATATGAACTAATTCATAAAAATAATGATGATGTAAAGATAATAAATATACAAAAAGTGTTATAATTTAAATTATTAGTATGGTTAAGTTATTAGTTATTTAATATGTAATAAATGTATTTTATTGAATGTATAAGTTTTGGTTGACATTCTATAACAATTTCTAAAGCAAGTACAACTATCATTTCGAAATAATTTTTACAAAAATTTATTGCAATAAATCGGGAAAAGTAACTGCTATGTGCAGTTCAAATATAAAATAATCATTTATAATTTTTTGAGCATAATGAAAAGTTTAAAATATTTGAATTTAAAGCTCAGTGTTATGATTACAAGTAAACGACGTATTTTAAAAAAAGAAATAGTATCTAATTAAATTGGCGTATTTTTAAGAATTTTTACACTGAACGAACATTTTTATAACAGTAGTTAAGGAGATGGGGGAGAGGGAATTAATAGTATAACCACTCCGTTTCAATTAATTTCGCAAGGTAGAAGAAAAAAAAAATGTTCACCAATTAACCAAATTTTTTTAGAAGGCTGGTTGAGTTTGAATTATTGTCACACTAGAGCTACACGAGGGCTATTGGCAGCGGTCGTCGTAATTTAGAACCACAGTCAAGTGACGAGCCGACACATGAGTGAAATTATCGAAGAAAAATATTTTTTTTATCAGTACGTGCTTCTACTACACCAAAAAAAGCACAATTAAAAAGACAAAATGAAGATATGGTATAGTTCTGGCGCATGAAAAATCTTTCTTTTATAACATTATTACTTTGCAAAGACAAAAATTACTTTGTTTTAAGTTTTGCTATAATCTGATTTGAAAAGTCCCAGTTAAGTTTTAAAAATCTTAGCATATATTCTATTCATATTTAAGGCATCAGTAACTATTGTTAAGTTAAAATTTAAAGCAAACATTTTAAAATGTCTGGTAATTACTGGACAAATTATCAAGAAAAAAACAATTATTTAAATTCTTAAAAAAATGAGTTTTTACACTATGACTCAAAAAGTCAAATCCCTCTTAATTTGACAATTCTTAAATTTATTTCAACAACTATAGATTAATAACAAAAAAAGACCTACTTGACACACTGACATAAAATTGAGGGCATTGTCATTTTTTTAAGTGATATGCTACATAATAAGCATTTTCAAAATGAAATTTTTTTTAGAAAATTTTAAATCCTTACTTTATTTGTAAACAAAAATGCTTATTCTGAAATAAGAGTCCTAAAAATTGCAAACTTAAATTAAATAAAAGTAGAAGATTTGATTTTAAACACAAGAATTAAAAAATGATTATCTCAATAATTCCAACAGATGAAGTCGTAATCTCACGCAAAATTGTTTATAAAAATTATACAGTTAATTGAAAAATTATATATTTGAAAATACTATAAACTTTGTACCTTTGTAGATATAATAATATTTTCTTACCTTATTATCAATGAATAACGCCCGTAGTTTCAATTTCGAGTGACATTTGAATAACAAACTATATAAGAAAATAATTGGAAAACAATGGCTAATATATCTGTTAGCTCTTTTAAGCACTAAGTAAAGATATTTATTTTATGGTTGGAAAAATAAAAATAAGTATCCCTCAAGCCGCTTTAGTTGAGGTGGGACATAAGTTGGGGCTTGCATTGGCTTGTAGCACTGCAACTTCTTCGGACAAGCAGGAGCAGAGATAAAAGCATACATGTACAACAAAGAGTCAACGTCCAATTATCCCGTACCATTT
The DNA here is from genome assembly GCA_023701765.1 of Hylyphantes graminicola. Lineage (NCBI taxonomy): Eukaryota > Metazoa > Arthropoda > Arachnida > Araneae > Linyphiidae > Hylyphantes > Hylyphantes graminicola. The sequence continues at coordinate 53,471,237 of CM043113.1, forward strand.
TGCAACCCCCGCGTGGTCACTATTTTTTATTGCATAAAAAAATTCTGCCATGACTGAACAATCTACACATCAGTCTAGACGTCCTCAGTCCCTATTGTATTTGTCCTTTCCTGTAAGGCGTTATACGATCCCAATCGCCAGCTTTCAAAGGCAGCGAAATTTCTCCCACGACATCGTTCTTTTACCCACGGGCATAAAAGAGGGGTGAGTATGAGGACATTCTTGGACCTTAGGACCACCCGGCAGATAGCCTGGAGCAAAGAGTGATGTGAGTGCGATGTCTTGAAAAATGCCAAAGCTGTTTTGTCGTCGGTGAGGGTACAATGTTACATTGATATTCGCTACTTTTTTAAATTACTATTTCGGATGTGCTTACGCAAAAGTTATGCCCCAAAATCATCATTTTTAATAAGGGTGAGGGAAGGACAGCTTTGCTAAATCTTATAAATCTTATTTTAAAAATATTCTTTAAGGAAAATACGTTCATATATATATGATACAAAATTACTGAATTTAAGGTAGACGAATACCCAAAATTCAGCAACGTTCTAAAATTTTTACTATTACTTTAATCTTTTCCAAATTTGGCATAGTGATTTCTAATATAGTGAACAATGCTATTTAAGCAATTTTTTTTTATTTTAATACAATTTATTTATGTTAAACAGTGTTTTTCAACTAAAAAAAAGTTTATGTTGACAAGTCTACCACATTGAATTGTCCCCCTATAAGCATTAATTATGTGTTAAGTTCTTCGTTTTGAACTGATACATGCAATAACCCTCTAGAGTTACATACAAATTACAAGAAAAGAAATTATTAAGAAAAATTTTATGAATTAGCTAAAAAATTATTTTTTAACGATTAATTTACACTTGGGCATTTTTTTTTAAACTACTATATTTACTCCAGATGTTAGAGGTTTATAGCGCAGATATATATTGAAATAGCATCTGTAAAAAAATTCAGGTAAACTAATGTAAAACTTTTTATGCTAGAAGTGTTAGCGTAACCCCTTTTTTTTTAGTTGAAAACACCATTTTAAATAAATAAATTATATTTAAATAAAAAAAATTTGTAAATAGCATCGTTCATTATATTTGAAATCACAATAGGAAATCTCTATGCCTTCACATTTCTAAATCGCTATGGAAAAGATTATAATAGTGAACATTTTAGAATTTTGGGTATTCGCCTACCATAATTAAATAGAAGTAAAATAATCAAACTCTATTTTCTAAAACAGCTAATATACAGCTGTTAAATAAAACATAAGTAAAATGTCATAACACTTACTTTTACAGAAGAAATCAATGTACATATCGAACTCTTATAAGTTTTGTGATATCTTAATGCAAATAAAGTCACCCTCCTCCCCTTAAAAACCAACTGCTATGTAGCACTATTTCGGATATTCATTAGAATTGCCGCTCTTTTTCTTCCTACATTTGAAGATTTAGAAGTATTTATTTTACACAGATGTAGTAAATACTAAGTTAATTTTTTACGCAGTATTAAAAAAAATGGGTTAGAATCTCGAATTTTGCCGCCCCCTACTCAATTGCCGCCTGATGCGGCCGCCTCTCTGCATCATAGCACCACACGGCCCTGCATCAACGATTCCCAATGTCGAGTGATCGTCTCTTTTGTGAAGCAGCACTCACTTGTTGATCGAGAGCATCGATCCAGTTATTCCTCCTCGTGGGAGGACATGGCTCGTGGATATGACGAGCAACAGGTAGTAAGGGGACTGTTTTACACGGAGAAAAATGCGGGTCTAGCAAATATCTAGGTATAAAATAGTATATGTCTAGTAATAACTAGGGTGACTTTGTTCTTTTATGAGGATAATAATGGTATAAAAAATAACTGATTCAGGTTCCTTTCTTCTATTTAGCGACCGTTGTATATTGATAATACAGTGTTTATGCTATTTATAAATTTTTTCAAGCAAAAAAATGTAAATCTCTGGTAAATAAATTTGGCTCTTAAAACTTTTTTGGGACGTTGCACCGTAAAATCGTGCCTGATGAGAAACCCTCTCTATATTATAAAATTAACGAATGAAACACGAATATTTACCTTAAGAAATAGTATTTTAACGCTAAATTACCATGCATAAAATTTCCGTATTTTTTCAATTTCTTCCTTGTGGCAACGTAGTTGCTAGTTTAAAACCTTTAATATGGCTTGATTTAATTTACAGTGTAAATATTTTTTGGCAAGTTACACCGTAAAAACGTTGGGAGCTAACAAAATGTGCTGCCTCCGAGTTTACAAGGTAACGTTCACCGCAAAATCACAGCTTTAATCTTTTTCCGATTTTGCGATTACATGAGAGTAGGGGATGACGAAACAATATAATAGCATAGTCACCAATTTTTTTTCTCAACTATTTTTTTCTATGGATTTAATTATAGTTCCCAGACATTAAGTAACACTTCTATCTCAATCAAAACAGGATTTTTACTAAAAAAAAAAATAACCCATGCCAAAAATAATCCGAACTTTTCCCTTCATTCCCGTAAGGAATTCGCTTGACTTAAACAAAGCCCATTTATCCCGTACTGAAAAAGACAAAACAATGAAACAGATTGATCTTGTTCGTATCGATTTATCGGTAACCCCTTTTAGGTCCTTTCCACGGCGATGAATGGGTGGCCCTAATGAAAGCACTTAAGGGTGCCGAGGTGGTCCTTCTTATATGTCGCACTTACCTGACGAATTGCGTCGGTGCGTTGCCGTGGGAACGAAGAAGTGATGGATATACTACCGAGGGGATATATTTCTTGGTTCCGCTGAAAGGCCTCAACAGATATTTGGAAGTGTATGAATACTACTATACTGGCCTGATATACCATAAGGCCGGACCTAGAGGCCCCTACATTTTAGTTCCTTATGCTAAATGTAAATGCTGAAGGCATCCAATATTTCAGTAATTTTCTTTAGTTTTCTTTGAGTGATATTTTCTGAAACAATCACTTTGTTTTTAGCTTCACTTTGACGCAAACGTGATTAGTTTGATGGAAGCTATAATGAAGCTGACATAAAACGGTAGCCAAAACTAGGACGCATTGGCCTTCTATAATCTAACGGCGATCACTAGATCCACACAGAGGTTATTGCAGACTTACCAGATAATTTTTACTCACGGTGTTGACGAGTATAACAACCGAGCATGCATCCAATGTGACATCATAGCGGCAACGTATTTGGTGATAAAACATGAAGCCTTCCTTTTTTCGAAAGACATTGGAATTAAATTTATATGAAGCAAAAATATTTAATACATGAAAAAAAGTTTAAATTTATTGATAACAAATTGATAATAATAATAGTAATAAAATTCAATGAATACATCTCATTTTGGGATGCAATCCATCAAAGTGTCAATGCGATTAAACGCTTCTGATCAATCACATCCATCAACTGTTGATGAGAGTTGTTAATGACAAGGGCTAAAGATATTCAAATTAAATGCAACGGACAATGGACTTGCACAACATTAATCAATATTTTCCTTCATTTATATTAATTAAATTTAAATAGTTTAATGCTTTATGCTCGACGGTACTGATAATATTATTCTGAATTGTTGGTTGTGAGATAATATAAAAGGGTGGTGGGACTTTCATGATGATATATTTGACAATGGCTCATTGAAAACTGCAAAGTTGACGCATATTCGTCCTCAAACCTTCTAATAGATACACAGTAGAGTCCCGCTTATCCGAAAGGTACGGGACCAAAATTGAGCAGCAAAAATAAAATATTACTGCATATTTTGAGAAGTAAATCCAACTTTGTAAGTACGTATTAAATTTTTGTGTATTTATTTATGCGCAGCGTACATACATTTCTTATTTTAGCCAAAAGCCTCAGTTTTTATTATTATTATTGTTATTATTTTGATAAACCGAATTTCGGATAACCGGGATTCGGATAAACGAACTCTGCTGTATGGTAAAATGTATAATCAAAATAAAGGGGAGGGACTCATGTTTGTTAATATACATCCTGATTTCATTTTTCTTTACTCTAATAACTGTACAGGATATCATAGATAAAAGGATGGAAAATAAGGACAGAACCTTTGTTCCAAGAAAAGCGAAAAATTAAAAAAATGGCTTGTGCCGTGTTAGTAACAAAACTATGGAAAACATTCATAAAGAAAAGTGTTTTTATGTTTACAAAATATTTTTTCATACAATTTTCTGTGTCTTTGTTGCTGAAGGTTCCATCCAATAAACTTAATAAACATCTACCTTCATCGGTTCACTTTTGAATAGTACTGTACACTCTTAATAATGAATGCTCAAAATCGACGAAATTTTCTTTAATTTTGACGTAATAATAAACAACTACCTTCATCGGTTCACTTTTGAATAGTACTGTACACTCTTAATAATGAATGCTCAAAAACGACGAAATTTTCTTTAATTTTGACGATTCCATTTCTGGCAAATGCTCCGAGTTTTCGTTTCGTTAAAGTGAGGAAATTTGAATCGTCATTTTTATGAGGATTTGAATGTCCTAATCTAAAGAAATATTTCGTCATTTTTGAGCATGTGAGTACAACAAAGAGATTCAGTTTCCTCAAAATCAAGATACAGGAAAAGTGAGGATTTGCGTTTACTCAAAAGTTACGCGATAGTTTGACGAAACAATCCCCAAAACAGGCCCGGACTGGCCCGCCGGCCCATCGGCCCTCGGGCCGGTGCGCCCTTTAAAAAAAAATGACTAACATTTTTTGAACCCTAGATTCATCTTCTCGTACTAACAAGTTTCTCGCACTTTCATGAGGTGCATACACTGAACTGTCTTGGAATTAAGCTGATAGAGATCCTGAAAAGGTGCCTTCACTCGGAGCCTCTATGACTTACTTCCAAACTGGACGCTGATGAGGCGGCTAAATATCTATTACATTTTTATATGCATGGAATGACTTAATGGTGGTATATGTTGGGTCTTACGTGATCCGTTAAGGAGATGTTTGGACGAAACAGAACCTTCAAAGGTAACCACCATGGCTTGACGCTTTAACACACAGGCCAGAATCAACTGTAACTATATAAATTTTGAATGGGGCATTTTGATAAATATTAAAAACAGATCTTAATAAGGCGCCTTCCTTTACATACAAGCTCCAAGCGGCGCTTCCTAACGCATACATTTCCCAATATAATATTAATCTTGGGTGCTGTATATAAAACAAAATCCATGCACCAAGAAGTATTGGGATGCCTATGATGTCACTCACTTTCGCGTTGGGTGCTTTTAGATTTAATTGTATACATTTTTTAATTTTTCGAGTAAAACTCATTTCGTTTCGTTAGTAAAACAGAGCGCAAGTGTGGCGATTAAGGCGTCACATGCCACTGATGATACCTTCCAAGGGTCTGTTCTCGCCTTAAACTGATGGTGCTATACAGAAAGCTAATTTCGCCTGTATGTAAATACCACATGTAAGTGATTGGATGAGATTAGTGCAAAAATTAATGTTTTTTTTTTTTTTTTAATTTTTAAAAGGCCAACTTCTTGCTGTGCTGTTGGTTGTTCAAAACATTTGTTTAAGAAATCTTGCATAGAACGAAAAGTTTCTTTTCATCTATATCGGTCATTTTGAGAGTAAAATATCTATAAAAACGGCAAAAAAGTGTATACCTGATATTTTTAAAATGCTCATAAATCCTGATTTTTTAAAATCGTTCTATTATTCTTCGATAATAGTGTAATCTATAATATCAAACAAAGTTTTATGAGTGTCACGTAGTTTTTCTCCGTAAAAATTCAACGTAAAATGGTAATAATATTTATCGTGGTCCTCCGAACTGTACTAAAAAGTTTGAGGGGAGAAGAATGTTGCGTTCTTTCATATAGATTCGATTGGAGTTCGCTTCCTTCTAAAAAAGTTTGTATATCTGTTTCTATTGTGTATATGTTCTCTTTATTAGTTTCAATTCAGACCAAAGGCCACATGTCTACATTATTTTCCCACTCCACAAAGAAAATGTAGACAAAATATGCATCGTTTGCGATTTTGAAGTAGTTTCTTACCATCACCAAACGAAGCAGCTGCTGTTTTGAATAATCTAAGTTTGTAGTTGGACCTCGATTTGTTATGTGTTCTGAAGATTCCCGCAATCCCGGGTATCGAACCTCCAAATAAAAAGTGTTGGTTGCAGAAAAACGGGCGCGGTCTGTTGTTACTTTCTTTGGTGACTCCATTTACAATTTTGAATACTTTAAATACTAATTTTGATAGAGGGGGGGGGGGTAGCGCCCTTTGAAGCCGGGAAGGGCAGGTAAAACTGCGCCCTTCTCAGGGAGCCAGTCCGGCCCTGCCCCAAAATTAACGAAATGAGGCTTGAGGATTCTTGAATCGTCACAAATGAAAGTGTTATTTCTGAGAGTGTATATTGTAGGGTTTTATAGACACTATACAGCTGCTTTTCTATATTCAAATTTATAGTTATGTCTATAGAGTTGGTAATTTCAATTAGATCACAAGATAAATAACAATTGAATCCCCCTTCATTAAACTTACACAAGGCCAATTATTGTGGAGAACATGATAAGCCCTTTGGCTGTTGCGACAATTTCTAGCTCCCACTCATACCAAATGAAATTCTGAATTTACTTGCTAGAAATGTTGGATCCCAAATTAGCATATTGTTAAGTTAATATATATTCAAAGGATTTCAGCGAATTGCATTTAACTAACAGGGTGTTGTTTTACAAAGTGCAAATAATGCCTGTAATCGTATTTAATCAGCTAATTAGTGTTTAACAAATAATTTTGAATTATATTTTGCATGGTTTTAATTTTTACTTTAATTTGTAAATTGCAAAACAAATAAATTTAATATGTTTTCAATGATTTATTATGTAGTTGTCTAACAAAGATAGAAATAGAGAATTTGTGTTTAAGTTACATCTTTTACATCAAGAAAAAATTTAGTAAAGAAATTCTCATAGAACTATAATTGGAACTTAATTACCTTTAAAATGCATTATTAAAACTAACATTTAATTTAAAGTTAAACTGATAACTAATTGTTTCATAGATAATTAAAAATTTAACATCTCAATAAGTCATCAGTTTTATTTTCTCAGTTTCTGAAATTTGTTTTAAAAAATTAGTTTGTACATGTATTTACATTGATTTTGGTAGGTTTTAATCTTTTAAAATTCAAACAGTGTTAGAAATAAATATAGTTTAGCAGATTTAGTCACATTTAATTGTAGAGCTTTTTTTTAACAATACAAATCGATTCATTGGTGAACAAAGTAACTGATATATACTTGCCCAATCTGTATTTAAACATTCGGGATTTAAAAACTACGTATACAAAACCTAGTTGAGTTTAATGATTGATACATTGTATTATGCATATTTCTAACATAATAATAGAACCAATTCTTGCTTTTAAAAAATCCAAATAAAATGTTTTTAATTGTGAAATTATTTTATTAATTATTGTTTGGAACTGCTGAGAAATGAACTCTCTACTTTGCCTGAACATTGTCGTTGTTTTTACTGTGAAGTGAACTCTCTAATTAATACGAATATTATCTTTGTTTTTGTCATTGCTTAGAACTCTGTTAAAAATGATGCATCTACATTGACTATAATCTTTGTTTTCTAACTTTCCAAAATTGCAATGGCAACAGAGTATAATCAGATAGTACTTTTAATTAGATTAGTAGATTAATTTAGAACAATAAACTATCATGGCTTTATTAAAAAAAATCTTCATCCCAAATCTACCAAACCGTAAATCCTCACTTCTCTAACTGGATACTTTTTTCCCCTGAGGCACAGAAATTACCCTTACAAAATTCAAACTTACAATCCATATCGCAACGGCTTTTCTTTTCCACAATCAATTCCACAACTCTAAATCCCTTTCAGTTCCCCCATTTTATTTTATATCCCCCAACTAAGTCCAATTGTCCCACGGTCCGATATTACATGCTGCGATCCCCCAAAATGCAGGTGAGGGCACAAAAACCGGACGTCCCAGTGGTAAATGCACCATTGCCCAACGTCAAACACTGGAAACCAAAGACCCCTCAGGTACCCTTTCTCAAATACCACTTCCATTCAAAAAAGCCCCTGGAAATAAAATCTCCAGAGCATACATGATTTCCGCTGAAGATTTTGGGACCCTTCCAGAGCTTTTTTTTTCATTCCCAGAAAAAAGACTTCCTTTCACAGTGTTCTTGTCTACCCCCATTTAGTTTGCTGACCCCTTTCATACCCTTCCCCCCAGGGGGAGTGGGTTAAAGATAGAAAATGCATAACTTGTTTTAAGGGAACACTTGTTTTATCTTGCCGTTAATTTAAAAAAAAAATACGTAAAGCAAATAGATAAAATTTTCTATCTCCTGTGATTGTAGAAAGTCTATTCTATTTTTTGACTATTTAATAGACATTGTAAATTTGCGACAATATGACTACTTCAAAGTTTAAATTTTATCTTCATTTCAGTTGGTAATAGCATTTTAAAAAAGATCATATTAATGGTATGTTTATCATGAAATTATGTTGTGTAAAATTTTTTAACATAAGTTACCGAATGCCTAAAATAATGTAATAAAGATATACTGGGCAGTTTCTTATCCCTGACAATGAAGTGTGATGCTAGGTGCATTCTATTCGAAATCGCAATAAGGTTTAAGAATAAAATTATGCTTCTTTATAAGCTAAATAGTAAAATGCATCAGGATCGTGAAATCAAATTATTTGTAGATTGAGTGTAGAATAAAAAATACTGGTTACAATTATACGAAACTTGAAAAAAGCACTTATGGGACAATCTTTGGTGGCATTTGGATCAATTGAAATGGAGAGTAATATGTAGCACTCCGCACTGTCCAACGAGTCAGCACAGAATTAACTTCTAACAAATTCCCATTGAGTTCTATTTCACACCCCAAATTCCCATGTATTATCACTACCATCTAAAATGTAAAACTACTCCATTCAGAGAAATAGGAAGTTTTTTTTTAAATTTTGAATAATGATGTAAATTTCGATTCTTCGGTAAAAAATTCAAAATTGCAGAAATAACAGAAATTAAAAATATTAGAAATTTTAAGATAAACGATTCCAATGGCATAACCTGCAATTTTCTTGGGGTATTTTACATGGATAATGAAGTTGGCAAAGTAAAGATGTACCAAGTGATTTATAAAAGGGAGTATCATGCACTATCGATTTCAGATTAGTTCGCCCTAAAACTACATGGTCTGTTTATTATGTGCCTATTTTCTTCAGAAATGGATATGGGACTTACACAAATTATCAACAAGTATATAGAAAACGAAAATTTTTCTTACGCATCCCCAGACTAGGGTTCGCCGAAAAGGGGATAAAAAAACGCTTCCTTTTTACCCCAGAGGGGGTGTAAGAGCTGGAATTATTCCTCATGAAGAGCAGTGACGTGTCCTGTTCGAGGTGCAATGACCCCCCGAGACGTAATTGCAGAGTTTGACCAAGCACAGATTTCCAGACTGGAAACCCCTTAATAGAAGGTAGGATCCCCTTCATCGAGATACAATAATAATGATGAACGGGAAATGGAACACTCGCTGTGGTGACTTGTGTCACTCCGGTTTCGTTCAATTAGGCACCATATGGGCACATTGGGGATTGGTTGAGTTTTCCTATTGTAACGGTAAATTGGTCCTTTTTTTATATATAAAATTAGTATATAGATAAATATCTACATATTTAATCAGAATTTATTTTAAGGAACTAATTCAATTAATGTGTCAAAAATAGATTAAAAAAAGATTTATAGCCACCGACGACTCTTCACATAAAAATTTAATACTCAGCTTAATAGTTTTTAATATGATCTACAGATCAGCTTTTAAGTTAAGATAAGGAAAAGACGATGACATTTGATAGAAAACAAATGATAGAATTTCGATAGGAAGCGATAGATAGATAGAAATGTGATCTAATTCAAAATGCATTCCAATTTTCATCACCTTTTCCTAGCCACAGTTAGAAAACTTTTAATATGATCAACAGGTTTTTTACGAATTTCTGCAAAAAAGTTCAAGCAGATACCATAAATGAGTCTTTGCGTGACTTTGCCCAGATTTTTTTTTAGCTGATTTTTTTTGTGTGTGTGCCGAGATTATTGTCTCACATAAATTAGTAGAAATACACATCGCGAGTTGAATAGAGTCATTTATTTAATTCTCAGATATATTTTTCTATTTGTAGCACATTCCTTAGTTTTTCGTCTTAGCTTCCATATTACGTTTCTAACATAAAGAGTGGAAGGTAATATAATCGTTAAGTCCGTCCGTCTGTCACCCACTTTCACAGAACGAACCGCAAGTCGCACAAACAAGTGGGATACGTCATTTTGAAGAAAAAAATCAGTCTAGGTTACATCCCAAATCTCATTAAAAAATTAAAGTAGAAGTATATTTATTTAAATAACTTAAAATTTAATCTACTTTGAAATAACATGCAAATTCCATTTTGATTCAATTTCTTCACTGTTGCCATTTCGTCGAACGTAGGAGAATCTTTATCTATATTAAAAATAAAACTCTTGAAAATATTTATTTATGTAATATGATTCAATTTGGATTGATGTCATATCACAATCAAGTATTCTTGATGGTTCATTATATACGTATGAGGAATTTATTTTTAAAACATCAATGTTACTGATTATTTATTCTTCTCTTATTCGAAAGAAAGTTAATGAAAATGGGAAATTGTGGCGACTAAAAGATGTTTATTTTTTTAAAAAAATGCATCATTATTCTTCGAATTTCAAACAATTTAACAAAAGATAATGAGTAATTATTAATTTGCGTGAGAAGATTAATGAAAATAGTTAATTTTGGTGTCTAAAAGTTTGAATTAGAAATAATTTATTCAATAAAGATCCTGTTTAGCGAATTTCTCTCTGAGGTGTATAAATGGTACGGTTTTTTGTTGTTGTTGTTGAGCACAAATATTGTGTGGAAGCGGTTTAAGTGACAGATTTTGTAAACGTTTTAATTTCTCACAGCACTGAATTAAAACATAAACGAGATTTATTGTGAATTCAGTACACGCGAGGACAAGACGAATGTTAACTCCACTGTAACCTAACCTGTCCAATTATGTTACTCGTTCCATGAAATAATGAGCTAATTTGCATGTCTTAAGAAAATGAGGTGCAATATTTTATACACATTTCTTGACTACATTTTTCACACTTGACCTTCAAAATATAAACGATAAGATTGGTTAAAAAATGAAATTTGTATATGTTGAGAAAAGACATAAGAAAACAGTCATGTTACACTTAGGATATTGTATAATATCTCTATAGTTTTGTCTATGGTTACACACTTGTGTAAAGACAAGAAAAAAACCTTTTCGTCCTGTTCAGTGTGTCGTCTGTTCTGAAGAATAATAAACCTGATGCCTGCGGTCGACCATATTGTTTAGGTTCCGGACACGCTTCGAGAGCAGGTTTCTCTTTCTTCGGAACTGCCGAATCAGGACTCCGATCAGGATGGAATAGTTACGTCACAGAGAGTGAAAGAAACATTTGTTTACGCATAAACCAGAAGCCAACTAAATGCACAAAAAAGTAAGATGCCACTAAATTGCTCAATTATCACAATTTTTTTTTAACAAATGCATCTGTAATTGGTTAGTTTTTAAATAATAACTGCCTTATGCAGGTAAACTGCAGTAATCGCAACAATGAGTTGTACCATTATTGCTCTGAAATACTTTTTATCCCAGTATGTTTTTTTTTTATAGTTTAGAACAATTGAGTACTTGCAACAATGGTCCAAGTCATAATGGAAGTTATTGCAGTTTATCTGCCAACGGCAGATAAGTTTTATATCAAAGAAAAATATAACATTATAAAAATTGGTAATAAATTAGTTTGTGTTTAATGTTATACAGAAAAGTATTCTGAAACTAAAAATTATTATATTTATTGTGCACTGATTAGTTAAATGATATTAAAATAGTTTTATATCAAAGAAAAATACAACATAAAAAAATTGGTAATAAATTAGTTTGTGTTTTATTTTATTCATTAAAGAATTCTAAAACTGAAAATTATTACACTTATTAAGCGTTTATTACTTAAATTCTGAATAACGTTCTAAAATCCTCCTCTTGCTAATAAAGCACAAATAATTCCCTCCAGTTAAATATAGCACAATAATTTAACCGAAAAACTATCGCGAAGAATATTTTCAATTAAATTATTATTTATCCACTTTATTTTACTGGATTAATTCTCCGAAATCGTAAAGACATAATTGAATTATCTTCTATCAAATTATGAGTCACAATAACAAAAAAATATATTATTTTTTTCTCTTTTAAATAAGTTAAAAATTAAATCTTGGCACTTCCAAAAATTATGGTATGGTCGATAAAGATTGGTTAAAGTAGTACTACAAAAATAATTGCATTTTCGTCCAGCTTTAGCGAATTAATTTCAGCAAGGTGTGTTTGTATATTTTAATAATGATTCATTCCCACTTTGCTTGTGTTCTTTTCAGAGAATTTTACGTAGAATTAATACCAGCATAATAAATCGCTTAAATCATTCGCAGGTATTTTTTACTTAATAATTATGCAGTTTCAGAGTTATTAAAATGTGTGTTTGTTAAAGGTATAAGAATTTAAGCAACGAAATTATGAATCATTTAAAATAATTTTATTCGATGCAAATTTGAAATCAAAATGCCTTTACAATTTTTTTAAAATTTACACTGAAATACTTCAATTCCATTGCTGATTTTCCAACCTTGTTATAAATTAAAAATCTGAATGAAAGACATTCAAAATAATATAATAAATACTATCCTCAATTACATCAGTTAAAATATAAGATTCGGAATTATTCTTACATTTACTTTTTTAAAAAAAGATAAACTCTTTCGTTGTTAGCTTCCATACTACATTTATGACGTAAAAAGTGGAAGACATTATAATCGTTCAGTCCGTCTGTCCGTCACTCACTTTTATAGTCCAAACTAAAAATTTTATTTCATAGTCCAAACTAAAAATATTAGAGACAAGTGTAATACGTCAAAAAATTCAACGCATTGAAATTAGAGGATATTGAAAAATTCAGAAAATAATTCGAATTCGAAGTACTTCAATTATTTAAAAAAAAAAACTGCGAAATTTAATGCTCATTAAAAGCATAAGAAGCCATTTTTATTAGAATTAAATCACTATTGCCATTTATAACAATCACTCGAGAAACTTTGAAATAATAAATTTAAAAAATATATTTTTGCGACATCAATCAGTTTGTAATTACGTCAAATATATTTCACTACGAGATTCTTTGTTTTTGTATATGAAATGTTTTGGTTATATATTTAAAAGATAGGAATATTACTTATTTATTCTTTGAAATATAAATTAATTTTTGCAAACGAGGTAATTAGTGAATAAATAATTATGGAATTTTCTAAATAAAATAAATGAAACTAGCCAAATTTAGCGTTTAAAAGTTTGTAATAGAATTAATATTCTGTTTGGCCACTATTTTCCTGTGTTCCACACAAAAGTTGTAAGGAAGGGGGCTGAGTGACAGATTCTGTTACAAACCTACTTGTTTTCTTTTATTTAATCCCAAATTTAATGAAGCCCCTTATAAAAGTAAAAGTAAGTTTCAGTTCCCAAACGTCTCTCAAAGAAACTTCCAGTATTCCAGTGGGTCATTCCAAAGTAATAAAGAAAGAAAAAATCCTGCCTTCCACCCCTTTGCCCACATTGGACCCTACCCGTCTGGCCAGTCTCTTCCCTCCCCATTGGACGAAGGGGGGTCGGTCGGGTAGATTAAGAAAAAATGGGGGGTACCAAAATCCGAGGGCAACGACCCTTGACCGCGGAACGATGTCGCAGACGATAAGGAAAGCCCCCCTCCCCCATATGATCAGTCACATACCTCCCCCCCCCCAAGTTGGGAGCCATCCTCTTCCCCCCTGGGTCTCTAATTAGTCGGTCATGAGGTAGTGTCATTCATTTGAGGTCTTGGGGCTGACTGCAGTAAGTAAAGAAGTTAGTTTGGTTTCGACTTTTTGGAGAGTGGGGTGTACTATTCAAATTACTGGTCTTACGGGGTGTACTATTTCAAATGAAGCCGTTGGAGGGAAGTGTATCTTGTTTTACTTAGGAAATAAGAAGGGTTTCTTTTCTTTTTTTTTTTTTTTGTGAGTGGAAATACGGTGTGTATGGGAGAGAGAAGGTTTTTTTTAGTTGTGAAAAGATAGGTGATTAGATTCTGTCTACTTAATAGAAATATGCTCATAACCGTCAATACTAAAAAAATGTGCGATTTTTTAAAAAAAAATTATTATAAATTATTTGATTATTACTAATTATAAATTAAATATAAAATACTGATTATTGTTCATTCGTTATACATAGTCATTATTGATTAGCAACAATAGATAATTATCATTAACATTTTATTACCTAGTGAGTTTTATTATTTGTAATAAGTTATACTTGTTTTCATTCGTTATAATACTTTTTTTAAAATGAAATCACACCTAATTAAGCCCCCTGTATGGAATTGATAAAAATCAGTATCATACTATCAAAATCCAGTATCATACTATCAGCTATGATTAATTTAATTTCATTATGATAAACGGTGCACAATCAATTATCAGTCCAAACATTCAATATATCACATCTTGCGTGTAAAACTCAAGATTCTACTTTAGTAACTCAACGACTGAATAGTCACTTTATTTTATCGCATGCTTTCTTCGCATTTAAAAAAAACCGAAATTCTTTTCCCCACCCCTTTCACTTAAAAAAAAAAAAAACGCTTTCTCAGCCCGTTTCTTTAACCTTCCGATATCCAATCAATAATAAATACACTTCTTTGAAGAAAATAGAAATAAATTAGAGGTTTGGCGTCTTTTCTCAAAAGTTCACCATAGCCTACAGGGGCAATCAATAAAATGATTTATCATATCCCCTTTGAAGACAGTAGATACTGGGTGAGAGCCATCTTCATTAATTTAGGAGGATCTATCATGGGGTACACAGGCGAACTGTCAAAGTACAAGGGGTGTGGGATGATACGCTTATCATCTACCCCAAAGTGGCATTTTGCGTTCAGAAGGTAGATTAGGTTTAGCTAGTAAGTACATGGTGAAATGCAAACCTACAAAAAACTATTACTGTAGAAATTCAACTATACAAACTTTAATGGTAATTTTCTGATCCATCCATTGAATTCTTTTTTATACACTTCTCAAAACAATTAAGGGAATGCACGGTTTAAACCATTTCGCCCCCAATGTTTCCGTTTGGAATCATCAGCTTCCGATTTTTTTCTCATTAACTCGAAATCGTACTTATTTATCGTCAGATGGAAGAATTATGACTTTTGAAGAATTAAATAATATTTGTTTTAGTTGAATGAAATTATGAAAAACATGGCAAAATAAAATTCACTCCCAAAAACTTTTATGAAATAAATTGACCCTAAATTCTTCACGCTTGCATTCTTAGAAGTCTAAAATTTGATTTTACCATTTTTTGAATTAAAATTTTGAAATTTTTTTAATAATTTATTCAAAAGTTATGATTCCAATTTTTTGCCCCTCAAATTTTAGTTAAAAAATTAAGATTTGTTTCCCTGTTTTTTACCATTTCAATCTGAATGCATTAGAAATCTATTTCACAAATTTTAGATTTTTATAAGAAAAAATAAGAAGTTGGAACTGGACCGGTAAACTAAAGAGCGCAAAGTGCTCCCTAATTGTTTTGAGCAGTGTATTTTCGACAAAAGTACAGTTATTAATTAAGAAAATTCATCCGGGTTCTTTTTTTGGGGTGGGTGGGGGGTGGGGTGGGATCACCCAATAATATTTTTAGATATACATAATATTTTTATTAATTTGAACACAAAAAGCTTCAGTTTGCCACATAAGCTCTTCTTCCACTAAAATGCTTTATACATTTAGCGTATCAAATATCATTAGGCTATCTAAGTTCCCTTGAGCTAAAAAAAAATATATGATTCATCTAACAAGTTAATACATATCTATTTACAAAACAGACGTGCAACAATGTATATCTATTTCAGAATTCAGTACATTATCACTGGTTTCATATTATCGGTTTGTTCTCATACACTCTTTTTTTTATGTGGATGTCAGTAGTTCAGACATTCAGTAATGAATTTAACTATCAATATAATATTCATTAGGAAGGGGTAAATGCCATTTAAATGAAAGGTTTATAATAGCAAATGATTTTCTTATTCAAATCAAGTATTTGTTGATGCTTCTGCATATATGTATAAGAACTTAACATCAATAAACAAACTATGTATCACTTTTATCCTCTTATTTTCATGAGTAAGTATAATTTCAATATTCGATCTAGATATCATTGAATAGGAAAAATATGGGAATTTTGTATGAAAAATAAATTATGCGAGTTAATTTCAAATTTCATACACCACACTGTACAAAATTACCGTAACTTTCCGCATATTTATTAAAGTTTGGGGAAGGTTACTGATATATTTTACAAACATTCTTGTAAAATAGTTCTTGTAATAGTTAAGTTAGTTCTTACTAATATTGGGCAGACTATAATTGCCCAACATTTTAAGGGAACGTTCCTGAATTTCTTTTTTCAATGAAACAACTAAATGTTAACAAAGAAAAAGTTGCATCACAGCTGAATGTAGTAATAATTCAGCGAAAACTTTTCGAAAAGCATGCCTTTGATTAGTTATAAAAACTCTGAAGACCAAAAAAGGTATGATCACACACAAAAATAGTGTCTGTCGTCTGATGTCAGAGTTTATGCTTATGGCATTGTTCAAACTATTTCCATAAAGTTTGGAAACACTTTTCTGGCTTTTTTCTTCTTGTAAAATTAGATACCATTTAAGGCATTTAAAATTTGTATTTTTTACACAAAATGCACAGGGATACATTTTTTTTAAAGAAATAACGCGAAAAGAAAGGCAAACTTGACAAAACGTTTCATATCAAGTGTTAAGAGGATTGTGAACATTGTTATTGGAAATGATGTATGGCCCACTTTTTAATGGCAATTAAAACAAAAATATTTTTTTTATAACTTATGATAAAATAAAACAAGTGATTTTCATGTGATTTCAAATATTTCTTAGTTCCCATCGTTTCGAATTAACATGATACAACTATGGACATGAGTAGCATTCGCACGGAAAAAGATACCGATTTCATTAGCCTCCATTCAAATATCCCCATAAATCTTGTTCTATATATATATCTAGGGGTAAATCATCCGGCTGTCTGTGGAGCAGTTACTCGACCCCCGAAGCGTTTAATCTGCGACATCTTTTCCCGTCAAAAATCATAAAGGAACTCCCCCAGCTACAGAACACATAGGGAATCTCTTGTGGGAACAAGAAAGATGATAACTGCTGTAATATGTTACTGAAGCTTACTTGTTACGTCACGCTACTGGTCTCTTGTTTTCTGAAGTTACATATTATTTCGATTTAAAGAAACAAATTTAAATATAATTATGATATTGTATTAATGTCATCTAATTCAGCTGCAACAGTTTCACAGTTCTATTCTATGGTGATAAACGGCAAATTTTAGAGTAAAAGTTACTTTTGTGATAACCGAATGAGCTTTGCACAGTTATTACATGTATGTTAGTAAGCAAGAAACCACCGGGAAAGGAAGTCAGGATCCCGTGTTAGAACGTCATTGAAAAAATTTCGCCATTCATTCAGGTCGTCGTTATTGACGTCATTTATTGGAATAATCGAATTAGAAGAACTTTTATGTTGCAAAATCAAATCCACCAATTCAAAAACTACAACATCATCCGAAAGTAAGATAATGTTTTTATTTTGGGATAAGAACTTTTATGTTGCAAAATCAAATCCACCAATTCAAAAACTACAACATCATCCAAAAGTAAGATAATGTTTTTATTTTGGGATAATTAGTTGATGATTATGTATGAGTTATGATATTGGAATAGGAAAGGAGTATACTGCGAGGATCTGGGGAAAAGAGAGGATTCGCTATCCAAATAGGGAAAAATTAAATGTAGCTCTCTCATCTCCTTCTTTTTCTGGAAAACTATTTTCCCCCAAAACTAAAAAGATTTAGATAATTTTATGATCGTTCGAATAATGTAATCTATTTTGCTCTATAAGAATTCGTGCGAGGAAGTTATAATCCTTTGAATGTTCCATATTGGCATAGTGATGACATCATAGCAGAGAATCCCAACAACCCGGTACATGTATAATCGATGTGCAAAAAACAAAAACTGATATGAAGAAAATAACTAAATTTCCCATTAATATCACCAGGCTATAGTTTTAAACTATTTTATTCAGGGACGTCTGTCTTTTATTAAAAACGAGTTTTACACAATGGTCATTTCTACAGAAGACCCAAGAGGATTTCACATGCAATTTGGCACTTGCAACCTCACACACAAAGGTGCACCATTCGGCCCGCATTCATGGAGGTGTTAGTGAACTCCCATTATAGTGTGCGTGGAAAAATGACGCCACTTCTATTGACTTAACTTGGCTGATGCGCCACTTTTCCGCGTACTTTTTCCTTAATATTAAAAAGGGCAGTCCCTTTGTGACCCTTTCTGTGTCGATGGGGTTGAGGCGTAATTTATGGCCCCAACAGATGGCGGTCATAATTTCGAGGCGATGCCTCGACAAAAGAACGGCACAGGTTGATTTATGTGGGGTGGAATTTCTTCAAGGGGATTAATTGTCCGGAAGGCGGGATGGTCCGGTTTTTGTGAAAGGGAGGTGATACCGTCGGATTTCAAATGTATGTTAGTGTGTTCAAGTTAGGGCAGCCGTTATAGATGGCACAAAGTCTCATTGGTATGACTCCAAACCAACAGCATTTATTTATGGGCAAAAAAAATATATAGGGGAACCCGGGACACAACGGGGTACTGGGGCAGAATTAAGTTTGTGGTTTTCCTTGTTGAGGTGAAGCAGCAATCGGAAACACGTCTGGATATCGGCTGAAAAATAATTTTTGAAAGAAAAGTGCAAATTCGACTAATGAAATATGATTAATTGAACAATTCATTGCTCAATCAACAATTTAAAAGTTGGTTTTATTGAATAGCATGTAAATTCATAACTTAGTTCCGTTATTTCATTATTATTAAATAAAAATTACTATGAAATATTTCGCTTAGTTTCTTTTCAAATTAAATGTCGAAGAAAGCATTTTTTTTCTTCACGTGCCTGGTATTTTTACGCTTAGTTGTAGCAGAAGTAACCGATTTGAGTTAGTGACTAATTGAACATCAGATGTCACTAAACTGTTGCTAATCACATACAAAACTGAACAATGCATTGGGCATTGATGCTGTTAGTTTTTAGGGAGGAGGAAAAGCTTTGTTACGAGGATGCATTGTATGCGGAAAATTCTGACACATCGCAAATTTGCGGGAAAATGACATATCGTCAAAAAGATAACTTTGGAGTAGAATCGTCTGAAGTTTCGCTTTTTTAATGCATTTCCATTACAAAAAGTACCTACCAATGGTTACTTCGATTAATTTAATATTTAAATTCATCGCATAGATTTTAGAAATTTTGGATACTATAGTATTTTTAACTTGAAAAGTGATATTTTTTAAACACGCCACTTTTCTGGTAAAAGTGCAATATTAATTTGATACAACTTCTCTTTTCCAGATACAAAACGTCATTTTGTACCTCTGTAAAATGAAAAGCGGTTTTGAAGATAAAAAAAAAACATTCATAGCTCTATTATGTAACAATGTTTTTTCTACCATAAAACTTAAAAATGCATCATTTTTCGGATTCAGTTTGAAAAAGTATTGCTTTTCAATAATTCTTCACTAAGTGCATTTATTAAAAAAGATCTTTTATGTTCAGTGGTAGCACTGCATTAAAATAGAATTTAAAAAATAGATATGCCGGGGTTTTGTTGTTGTTGTTGTGGCGTTTGCCAAAGTTACCCCAATCTACGGCAAAAGTAAATTTTTATTTCCCACAAAATCCCACATATTAAACTATTACATTAATACTAGTTAAAAGTTTTCTTTATAGAAATGGCACATTAGTTAAAATGCCTATATTTTTTGTTTCATATTACTAGTTAAAAGTTTTCTTTATAGAAATGGCACATTAGTTAAAATGCCATATATTTTTGTTTCATTGGACCATCCATGTCCACGCGTCTTCATAGTTCTAATGTATATTTTCATAAAGTAATTCAAACCGCATCCTCGACGATCTCTTGTAAATGAAATTGAGCACTGATCCTTCCTCGCCTAATTTACATTGAATTAAATTCTCGCTACCTTAATTCTATTGTTAAAATATGTCACAGGAATGAGAAGCTCGATATTGGGTAAATCCTTTTTAATAAATTAGCTCAAAGGGTGGCCATCTTTGATTCAATTAGGGTTATCCTGTCGGGTCTTTCGAATTACTTTAAATAATCGTTGCATTGCTGTTAAAAACTTTTTTTATCTTAATTTATTTGAAGAATGTTTGATATTGTAGTTTTAATTCTTTAGTATATTCCTGCTTTATAATGAATGATGTAAACATTAAATTAAAGCAAGTTTAGGTAACACATGTTTTTATTTTATATAATCTTTATTCAAATATAAAATCAGAGTTTATAATCAAAATATGTCTCAATTGCTTTTTTAAACCAAGAATAATGGGTTTATAGTTCAAATTCAAATTAAATAAGATACTATACCGTATTTGGAAAATGATAGATTAAACACTAATAGCTGTTGAATAACTATTTTTTCTAACAGTGAAATTTTTTTATCGTATAAATTCAATTACAAATGTCTTATCTATTTAAAAACTAAAAAGAAAAGTTCTTCAACTAAACAACTGAAAAAAATCTTTTAGTTAGCCCTCTTCCCTTCCCTCCACAGCAAAACCATACATTCCATTAGGAGGTTTTATTCCATAAAACTGGTGGCGTCACCTATTATAGAATATCAGAAATTATTTCAAGGTTTCCTAAAATATATTTTTTAAGTTACAAACTGTATTAATATGCGTATCATAATAACAACATGGTAAATATTTTTATCAACGATGAAGCCATATTTTATGTATTTTAATCATTTACAATAGTTTAAGTACTTTATTTTTTAATTATTTACAATATTTTAAGTACTTTATTTTTTAATTATTTACAATATTTTAAGTACTTTATTCTTTAATTGTTTTAAATGATTTGAATATTTATATTATTTTGAATCCTTAAAAAGATCGTAATTATTTAAATTGCCGGCCCCTTCGGCGCAAAGGTTAATGTACTAGCCTTTGGAGCTGCTGGGCTCGGGCTCGAATCCCGGTAAAGGCATGGATGTTTGTGCTTGTCAATAAATGTTGATATTTGTCTATGTGTTTGTATCGTTTTTCTTTGTGTGTCTCTTGTGACTGTTTCTTCTTTTCGAGCTGGGTAATGGGCTATAAGGCCTACACTCACCCTTCTAGAGGGCCGCAATCACTGGCATTTGTCATTGACAATAATTTAAATTATTTTAATTAATTAAAAATTTTAATTTTTCAAAATCTTTAATATGGGATTGTGGAATTTTATAAAATGATTAATTATTCAAAATATTAAACATTATCTTTCATAAATTAAAAAAAAAAGTATTAAAAAATATTGCTAATCCAAATTATTTTTATAAATTTAAACAATTAGTAAATTAATAAATAATTGATTACAATTATTTTACAAAATAATATATACATATATTATTGCTTTTTTCGCGCAAAATAATTTGACGATTATATTCGAATGCACTACCATTTATTACCACCTAAAACTGAAACAAGACTATGCACACACACAATTGCATTTTTAATCCCATGTATTTAAATTTTTGTAATGTTCCCACATACCTATGCAAATAACTTATTACATATTATACACATTTAAAATATTAAGTTATCAAAAGCGATCGACAAATACAAAGTCGAGAGATTACGAAATTCCCAGATTAGTTTCTTGGATTACATCATATTTCAAATACACTGATGCAGTAAGTAGATAGTTATGCATTTCATTTGTATTCCATTAGTTTCTGATTAATTAAGGTGTTCTTTATGAAAAACAGTATTACTAAACATTTATCTTCTGTTATACTACTTACGGTTTCACGTTTCAATGGCTTCATATGGGTTCTTTATAAAGAACTATAGCTTAAGCTGTTAATTTAATTAAACTTTGTTTACAGCTGCATCGCTTTCAATGTTTTATTGATTTGATTTATTTTATATGGTCTGCTTTTTTTTCTTCATTTTTTTTTATTCTGCTACACACGATTAATAACTTTCGCAGATGGTTTCAGAAATAAAAAATTGGTAATTTTGAATAAATTAAGTATTGAAATATTTATAAAATTTTATAAAACATTAAACTAATTTATACATTTTTAATTCTTTTAATACTCGTAACAATTTAATACGAATTTTTGATATTTCTGGCTGCCTTGTATGAGGCAAATATACAGTGAAAGATCAAGAAGTTTTTGGCAAATATTTTATTTTTCAGGAGTTCTGTTACTTGAGTTGGGTTGTAAAAGATTCCGAACTACTGTGGGTTGTTTCGAAGGTTTTCTACAACAGTTAAAAAAACCTCAGAATTCCAATCTTCCCCATCATGGACACGTCATATTAATTCCACGAAATATCATCTCAGAGAACAAATTCTATTCCCGGTGTTAAAGTACCTTCCCAGAAGCGACGGTTATTCCGAATAATTTGGCGGTTATACTTTGAAGGACAAATGTGTGACTACTTAAGAGAAATGGTCATTGGTCAATCCCATTGAGCTAATGAATTACAGTAGAGTCCCGCTTATCCGAAAGGTACGGGACCAAAATTTAGCAGCAAAAATAAAACAAAAATTACTGCATATTTTGTTATATATAATATATTATTTAAGTACATACTTATTTTTTTTTGTATTTATTTATGCTTATACATTTCATATTTTAACCGAAAGGCTCGGGAATTTTTTTTGCTAAACTGATTTTTGGATAACCGAGATTCGGATAAACGGGACCTACTGTAGTTTTGAAATCTCAATCTCTACGAAAGTATTGCTTTGCCTTGTCATACAATAAAATAAAGCAAATTCGACTAGGAAATATTATCTGGTAATGTAATATTAAATTTTAAGTTTGTTATATTTATGATATAATGACCGGTCTGTTCATAAGCGACCTTTGGTAAGAAAATATAAGGTAGAGTTGCTCTACCAGTCGAATTGTATGAAATATGAAGTGAAATGTTTACCACATTTGTCCATTTTCGTTGCATGGCAACATAACGCAAATCTCCAAATCGAGACAGCCATTATGTCATTGCTGTTTCTTAAGTTTTAATTACACCCAAATATTGCAAAAAGGACCGCACCATTTTTAAACTTTATCAATTAGTTATTAAATAACCGAATGCTATTTTTCTTTTCATATTTGCTTTATTTTATTATTATGACGATTAACATTACCTGTAGAAAATTGATTACATGACAAATCTGCACTTTCGCAGAGGTTGCGATTTCGAAACTAATGTATTAGCACTTTGGGACAGAACAGAGACCGAACATTCCTTTTAAAAAGGATTTACTAGATGTATTTCTAAATCTTCAAAACTCTCATCTCGTTTGCAAATGAAATCGTTAAGACTCTTTTAATTATGTAAACACCAAACACACCTTAGCACACGGTTCTTTACACGTGAAAAGTGGAGATGATAAACAGCGGGTGATTTGTAATTTAATTAAAATTGTTTTCTATTGTTAGAATAAAAACAGTTTATGCATGAGTAATAAAACAGTATATGCATGAGTGTGTATGATATTTTTTCCTAATTGTATATCGCCTTTTTATGAAATAAGCTTAGTATATGAAGAGTACACGGGAAGAAGCGATTGATTTATTAGGCGGGCGAGTGATTTATTAGGCCGCAATCGTATGCTTGGCGGCATAAAACAGGTTTCTCTCTTTCTTCTTCGTTGGTGATCGCCAATCGCCTGAATCTTGGTAGCTAGGAACCACAGAGATAGTAGTTTAAGTACTACAGTGGTATATCACGTGACCTACAACACCGACTTCATTGGGGCTCTTCTGGGAACTCCTTGAACGTCCCGTCGTTAGCATTGGAGGTCACGTGATCTGCCACTCTATTACCTTAACTATGATCCCTGTGGTAGGAACTGGTTTCCTTACACAAGTTTAGGCGATCACTCGCTATCATCGCCAAAGTGGCCTGCTTCGGAAACTTCTCTGAAAAATCAATCGGTTTTTCCCGTGTACTCTTCATATAACATCGACTTCTAATTTTTAAACAAGACTTGATAATTTTTCTATAGGTTCCCTAAGCACATGTTACTATATTATATATTTCCGATATCAATCTACACTTGCAATATCAAGAAAAAATCGGACGATATTAAGTGCAGCTGCAGCTCTTGAAATATGATAAGCTCACACATAACAGCTTATTATAATTAACCAGACATTTTCCTTCTTACTAACCTCGAGCACTAATTATTCCACAGTCAAATTGTTCTGAGTTATCTTTTATTTCAACAATCTAATTCAAATGCATAATATTACACTCATTTTGATGTGAACAACGTTACGTATGAATATAATGGTGATCAAAAATGAAAAGGTATTCAAAACGATATATAATGCACATTCGTTTTTTTTTTCACCCTTTTACAAATAGCGTGTACAGTATACAGCACATACACAAGAGGAAACATTAATATTTCGTCGACTTTTACTTAACTTTTATCTAACTAGGAACTTGTCTACCTGCTTGCTCTTCGTGGTCCTTCTGAAACTTGTCTCCTAGGATATCTTTGCAATATCCAACCTTTATTAATTACCAAAATTATATTTCTGCAAAAAGCTGCGCGATTCCATTCTGAAAACTTTACGGTTCATATTTAGCTGCGCTGTCAAGACATGATTGCCCTCTCCAAACGGCTCCCTAATATGCTGCGGCCATTAAATTTTTTTTTTTCGTTGTAGGAATTAGCTAAAAATATGAATCGAGCACTTGTTGGAAGTTGTTTGGATTTTTAAAATGTAAAGATATGAAATCAATCCATGAATCACAGTGTTAAATTGTAAACCACGTCTTACGTTTTGGCTTCTTTGATTTTTAATTGAAGTTTTAAAATAGCAAATTCTGATATCAATCTCTGAGACATGAAGTCACGTGATAATCGGCCGCGTGACTCAGTAAACTCGCTGTACCCCATATTAAAAGATTTAAGGTTTAAATGAAATTCTTTTTATGTGGTAAAAATAAATAGCTTAAAACTCGCATTTGAGAATTTATCAGTAAAATATCGCAAAGTTCATGGGGAAATTATATTTCTGCCATAATACTTTAAAATGAGAATAGTCACTATTCCACGTTCAGTGTCAAACAGTACCTTCATAAATGTTGATCCATATGCGATTTAATACATACGTGGTGCAAATTAATGTGCTATCTGCTACTCCTTAAAGACGAACTGATACTTTTACACTTAAGATAAGAGATAATTCCAATGTATTTTTCTAAAAATAACCTTGAAAGAGCAGGAACTTTGTTTGATAACAAGGAGAACAAAATAGTTCTTTCTTCGTTACGTAAGAGATCTGGTGTTGCCAAACGACTTTTAGTAACACTGGAGCATAGTGTCAGTGTTTCCAAACGAGTATCTGTTGTTAAGATGGTTACTACACTACCACAAACGATAGTATGTGCAGTACAGTCGAACCCCGCTATAGTGAACCATCAACGGAATCAACACTTGGTATATCATGGTTCACTAAAGACAATTTTGTTTAAAAAAAAATTGTACGGTATAAGGCTTCTTAAGGAAAAATATAATAATGGTTTTGCACATCTTGAATATATTGAATAGATAAATCTAATTTATCTATAATTTTTTGTTAATTTTTCTAAAAATTAAATTGATTAATTTTTGAAATTATGTATTTATAATGTGTAATTTTTTACTTTAACCGAAATCCGAAACTTATTAAGGATTTAATGTTAGTAATTTTATTTTTAAATTTTCACCAATTATTTAATAAATTAGTATTCATTTTATATGCATTTATCACTAAGTTTAATAAAAATAGCTATTATTACAATTTTAAGAAATATACAGAGAGAAGTATTACATGTAGTATTTTTGGTCTGCATGTTTTACTCCCTAAATGAAGCATATTATCCCTTGCTACAATCATAATACCTAACTTTAACAGAAAAAATTCGATGTTCCATAGTGTATCATTCAACATTGACCCTTTTATAGATATGTTACACCACGTGATGTGTTAAAAAAAGAATAGTTCTGCAATGTTAGCTCAATGGAAGAAGCGTTTTTTATTTGAAACCCTCTGAGGGATGCAAATGTATAAGCCCGTCACCTGACTGTCAAGTTTTCCAGACAGTCAGGAAGAAACACAAATAACACGCATAACGCACATAACTTTTTAAAATTTATAATTTTATAATTTTAGTTCAGTTTAAAATTTAAAGTATGGAAAAGGTCATTTATAATCTGATACAGAAATATAACATTAAAAAATTTAAAGAAATTAAAATAATTTTTATTAAAAATAAGTTATAATATACCTGAAGTGAAAATAATTTTTAATATACTAAAGTGAAAATAAGTTTACACTTCATGTAATTTTCTTATAATTCAAAGGATTAAGCTTATAACTAAACCCGAGTATGTTACATACAAGATTAATTTAAATACTTTTGAATTCATAACACCACCAGTAACACTTTAATTGCCATAGTATTCATTCTTAACTCCTGTGTGGCTCATTGTTAAAAGATGGATATTTTTTTTTATGTCACGACCAAAGAGTTCTATGGTAGAGGGGAGAGTAACGACTCGTACTGAGCTGCCATCGGCAGCCATGACTCACTACGGAACCCGAATAGAGTGGCAAAAGTGCTAGTTACTTTATAATTTTGATACTGAGAAAGGAAGTACACCCAGGGAAAAAGCGGGAATCGAACCCTCACCCGTTACAGCGCGCAGACTGCTAGCGTTATGGCCTGCCCTCCTGTACTGTTGGTCCATGGTGCTGCTGGCTGTTGTAGGTTCAGTCTCTACCCTAATATAGAACTCTTTGGTTATGACCAGTAATATGCTGTCATAATCATTATATACCTAATTATGCTCATATAACTTCAAAATTAACTCTAGTATCATCAACAATATTAGTGGTAAGGCTTGCTCTTATAGCCCCTTGAAGAGAAAAACCCCGTAGAGTTGGTTAATTTTTTTCGTCCCTGTAAAAACCCTTTCACTGTACATGTCTTCTGGTTGGGGGAAACATAGGATACAGGGTGGAAGAACATGTTTATTATATTTCAGCTCTTTTACTCATTTGTATAATTCTTTTTCCATTGTTGTTATTAAATTCGTTTCATTACATAACTTTACTTTTTGTAATAAACAATACCCTCGCAGCAGTTAATTACAGGTTAAGCATGGCTTATTATAACCTTCGCTTTCAGGTTGTTTTTTTAGCAAAAATTATTATTTAAAAAATTATTATTTTGAATTTGGGGTTGTTAAAACTCTTTTTTGAATATGGAAAAAGTTTTTTAAATCGAGCTGGTCATGGAAAGTCTCCAGGAAATCGTTAGACCAAACATTGATAACATTAAACTGGCAAAATATGACTAAAGCTTATATTACTTATGCCAAGTTAGCTTACGACATTAGAAGTAGTTGCCAACTCGTTTTTCAAACCTGGAAATTTGTAAAAATGTCCTTTTCGGTTAATTTACGAGATAGACATTTTTACGAGAAAGAATTTTTTTCATATTGTTCTGTTTTGATACAAGTTTTTTTATTAATTAAGAATAAATTAGCTGAAAATTAGAAGTTATGGCAGTGATAATGCTAAGAGAACGGATAAAAAGTTCAACCGAATGTACAGACAATTTAAGACTTGCACTCATTAATATTAATTCGAAAATCTATAATCGCCAGATACGTCCCTTTTCCCCTTAGTACACACATCTATTAAGACTAAGATTCCTCCTCACTTAAATGGTCTTAAATGGCCCAAAAATTAAAGGGGCACAGCACATTATCTATAAATACTCCCTTCCCGAATATGTCCTTCAAATGGTCACGGGAATATGATGATCTCCCATTGAATTAAGAAGATAATGGAGATGCCACCGGGCAAAAAAAAAAAATACCAAAAACCGGTATGCCCGGTGAAACCATCGATCGCTCTGTAGTAAGCCCAAAACAAACGCTTACGAACTATTTGGCGCGATTCTACAGTGGAATTTATATAGGGTGACTACATCGACTTGGCGATTTCTGACTCTCTAATAAAAACTATATTTACAGTGTATTGTTCTTACCTGTGAAGGGAATTACTCACTGAACTGAACTAAAACTCTGGAAGGAGCATCCCTTGAAAGGAGCATCCCAGCTAGTAAAGCCAAATTTTGGGTCACTTGGCGACAGCTTTAGGGAGAATTAGTGCCACATTTGGCATGAATTCGCCTATCACAATTAACACTTGACTTAACAGTTTGTATTGGATGGTGTCGGCACAAGCCTAATCGATCGCCACATATTCTCCCTAAAGCTGTCGCCAAGTGACCCTAAAATAGGCTACACCAGCTTTACATGCTCCTTCCAGAGTTTTAGTTCAGTTCAGTGGAATTACTACCAACTTGTGTAAATTCAGATCTCGTGCTATACTGCCTACAACTGCACAAACAGTATTTTTTTAATGTTTAACTAACGCTTTTAAAGGAACAAAATAATGAGTTTTAACGTTAACTAAGCATTAAAAGTGAGTGGTTTGTTTGAGCTTAAAAGGGTTGCTTAGCGACTTCTTGGCGGTTTTACTTTGTTTTTCGCCAAGCATCTCCACCTCCTTATGTGGTCTCCAGAGGTGGAAAAGCATCCTTGTTTCCTACAGGTACCCCCCAATAAGAATAAGACCTTGGACGTCCCGCAACTACGCAA
Organism: Hylyphantes graminicola; assembly: GCA_023701765.1. Lineage (NCBI taxonomy): Eukaryota > Metazoa > Arthropoda > Arachnida > Araneae > Linyphiidae > Hylyphantes > Hylyphantes graminicola. The sequence continues at coordinate 53,500,328 of CM043113.1, forward strand.
TAATCCGTCACCCGATCGACCCTCAACCCTTTTCCACCGCCAAACAACCTCTTAATAACGGCGCCGTGTCAACCTCAACACTTCCCTGTGTAAGACGGACGAGTTGTTTCGGACCTGCTGGTTGAAGATGGTGAGGAACGCACCGTTTTTGTGGTATGGGAGGCTGTAATTGAAGTCATACTAGAGCTATTCTCGTTCCTGTGTAGAGTGACTAGATATTTGCTCGATCAACGAAAACAGAGTCGCGTCAACCTTCGCGAAATGGCAACCGGCATTCATCAAGGCATGTCTGGTAGAATCACGTTAGTTTGCTATTGTCTTACTGTTTTAAATACCAAAAAATATTTGGTGCTCCCCGAGACGTTACCAAAGTTTGGCAAAAACTAACATATTGGTTCTTTTTAGGTTAGGTTAGGTTTTGAATTATCGTCGCACTAGAGTCCAGAGAAAAAGGTTGACGAACACTGGCCTAGTGAGTAATAAATTAGCACACTTTTACATAATTTATGTATTTAATTATTGCACACAAACTATCAGCTGGTGACAAAAAAAGAATTCTGAATTTCGCCCTTCCGCAGTATTGTTGCAAGTTTAAATTTAGTGATGGGCATTGATATTCTAAACCGTGGTCAAGTGAAAATCTGAATTGCTAGTGGAATTACTTAAGCAACCTTGCAGAAGCAATCAAATTAAAATGAGCAATACATGACTAATGGAACTAATAAATGACAACAGTATATTTAACCTCTTCATCAGTCTCCTCTATAGAAAGCATGATTTGTTGATTTTGTGTCTGAAAAATCTGTGTAAAGGATAAAAGTGTTTGATACTGTCTTCGATTTCGTCTGAAATCACCATGTCTAAAGACCAAAGCCAAAACCTAGTCGTACACAAAACTGAACGTCAACATATTATCTTACACAAGAATAAAAAAGAAGCTCCACACTCAAACTAATGAGAATGGATTTGAATACCAACTCAAAAGCATCGTAAAACTCTTAAAGCCTAGAGGAAACAACAGGCGATAAAAGCAAACCAATATTAACATCAATAGAATATTTTACACTAATCAAATTTTCTACACTTTCTCTCTATGAACGTATTGTTGAAGCTCAAATTTTAAGGTGCAAAAATTGCTATTTCTATCTTTTTTTAAATACGTCATTATAAACGTTGTAATGGATCTTTTTCATGTAGTTGATATTGTTAATATTGTTTTTCATTTTAATGATCTTTTTTAAGCCTTTATTTAAAAAAGTTAAAAATATGAGAAAAATAGGCTGAGAATAGCTACAATCAAATACGACTGCCTCCGATAAATAACATAAAAGTCGTCTGCCTATATTTGCGTAAACGAGACGAAAATTCCGGATATTGCGAACGATAACAGCCAAAACTAAGTTTTCGAAACTTTCTCCCGAGTCAATATTTGAATGACTATATAGATGTCCCGCAGCGAAATAAAACGGCAATATTTAAGCTGCGCTGTCAACGACAATCTTATTTGCCCCACTCCAAAAGTATTGTAATTGCGTTTTCTTGAGATTTCAATACTTATAGCACGTCGGAGTCGATCTAATTACGAATTAGGAAGCGGCATACTAAGAGAGGAATTTAGTTATGAGATTTGAGATATTTCAACAAGTTTTCTTCTTATATACATAAGTCTTATGTATGGTTAGTTAAAATAGTTTTTCTTATAAAATAGAATATAACTAAAAGAAAATATAAAAGTTATTGAATTCTTTTCCATTAAAATAAACGTGCCAAACGAGCAATCGTTAAAAGATAGTTATTTTCCTTCACATTGTTCTGAATAAGACAGTTCGTGAAAATGTGTTAGGAAACTCAGAGTGACTTTCGCACTCACCTCTCAATATGATGTCACACTATCAAGTTCCGAGTTAAGTAAATACCAGCAAAAATTTAATCATGTGAATTTCTTTGAAATATTTTAATAATTAAGAAACATGTGAATATATGTGATTGTAATTTACTATTCAAAAGGAAGAATTTAAAAGCTTTCGATCGAAATTATAAGTACAGCATTTTTAATAATTTCATTGAAATTCTTTGAGCTAAAAATGAAAAAAAAAACTTCATTGCAGATAACTGGCTATAAAAATTTCATCTGTTTTACAACAATCAGTGCCTGTGGTTGACTGAATGAAAAAAAATCCTAAAGACAAATATTTACAACAACTAGCACATTTTTAAATAGTTTTTTTATTACTTATAATTTAATACGAATTTAACCGATTAATGCTATTTATATATGGCAATCGAACTAGCACAACCCGAAAATATAAAGTTTATGATAAAAACAAATTTATCATACATTCCAATATCCCAACGCTTCTGTATAATAACAGGTTATTTGCTGAATAATAATCAATTAAAAATCTAGCTTTTGCTGATACGGATCTATATATACAGTGTCTCCCAAAAGTGTCTCCGTAAATAAAAAATAATAATAATATAAGAAACCTAACTATTCGTCATCATATATAGATATTTTTATATGAAAATTTTTCTGTAGCATATTTAAACAATTCTCAATGAAGCAGTAACAAAATAAATTATAACTACAAATATAAATTTCAATTACAATGTAAGTTATTTTTATATAAAAGGAAGAAAAGACGACACAAAAGTGATCATATAATTTAGAAAAAAACGTCACCTAATTTTAAAATTTTTAAAAAATTGTTTAGTATTTAATAGGGTAATATTGATTCTTTATGACAGCTTTTAAGCGTCTGTGTATAGATTTAGCAAAAGTTTTGGTAATTTCTGCACCAAAATTATACGCCCATCAGAACCAAAGATTATATATGACATTATACGTAATATGAAGTTAATTTTACTGCACTTAGATTTTTGAAAAATTTACTCACGACTTTAATTTCCAGCAGACATAAATTGAAGGCGACCATTTCGTGGCTAGTTTCCGATAGTTTTTGTATTTTAATCTTTAAAGCTTTTAAATCAGGTATATTCATTATGTAGTAGTAATTTTTCTAAATGATTTTCCAGCTTTAAAATAAAATATAATTAATTTTCGAACGTCTAAACTTATTTCTTTGCGATCACGCATAAGTTAAATAGAACAAATAATTTCAAAACTAAATACTGAAATCAAACGATATTCGTGAGTTTTTAAATTAGAAGGGTAATATTTCAGATGACGTCACGCCCTCTAAACTGCGATTTCATTGGTTGTTTCGTTTTCTTTGAAAAAGTGTTGAAACAGCTTATTGGTTTAAAAACGGTCACGCGATCCGGACTGCGATGCCATTGGCTGTTTTTTTGTGGCAAAGTGTTAAAACAAGCCCTTAAAAAACTAAGCTGCAAAATATATTTTTATAATGAATTTAAAGAAATGATATTTTGGTGTGCGGAGACTTTTGTGTGCTAATTTTGTGACATTTTTTTTTATATCTTTTCAGAAAAAAACTACTTGATTTTTTAAAAAAAATATTAATCAGTTTTATTAAGAACTATTAAACTATACTATTTAAAAATATTCAACTGATAAAATTGTTTATGAGGTTGTCCTGTTTTCATTTTTTGCTTCTCTTGCGATTCTATAGGTTGTTGCGATTTCCCTCTCAAAAGGGGTGTTTTTATTGGGTATTACTATTTAGTTCGCTCTTTTTCTATCTTAAATTTATTTACTAGAAACATGCTCTTATTCCCGTTACTTATTAAACTATCATTTTTAATTCGATTAATTTTTAAGTATGCAAATCATTTCCAAAATATCAATGTTGCTGGGGAATTTCGGTTTAGATGATATTTTGTCTTATGCTGACAAATTAAACGAAATTGTGAGAGAGAAATTTGTTGTGATTCACGAACACAGAAAAGCTTTAGTTCTAGAAAGAAAAAAAATGAGTACAAACATTCGCTTCAGTAAGGTAAGAAAGTATTGCATTTTTTTTTTTTAAAGAAATGTAATTCCAGTAGGACCAAAAATGAAAACAATACTGCCAAACTGCTACTTGCGGCGTGAAACATGCCCATGACGAAGTATATAGCACAATGTTTGCAAATTTCTTATTATACGAACACTTTTGGGAGACATCGTATACTATTACAGGATACAATAATGTCTCGATTTGTGCCAAAAGTAGATTGTAAAGTTCTGCTTGCAAGTGGAAGCACACACTTTTTAAGATAAAAAAAAATGGCAACAAAAAATGTAAAAGGAAGGTCCCGCGATCGAGTCTCGGTACCATTGAAGACCCACCGAGTATATGCGGAGTTCGTGCTCGGGACTGTTTCCCTCCCCTGTACCTGTACTGTAGGGACATGTCTAAATTGTGAAGGTGGCGCACGACAGATGGCAGCATCTGTCACGTATGTGTGTGTGACTGTGTGTGTTGTGTCTGTCTTACTCGACGAAGGTTAATAAGCGGCTCTCTAACCAAGCACACAAGCCTAAAAATTATGTCTACCTACCTACCAACCAATCAAAATTAAAATAATTATACCGAAGAATAATTATTGAAATTCATTGCATTTATTGAGTAATTAAGAATTATTTCCTAATGCTACCGTTTTATTAAAAAAAATCTTTTGACTTCTTGCATAGATATTTAAAAAAAAAATATGCCAGGTGACAGGGGAATTCTAAAATATGCAGAGCTGGGAATTTTAATTATTTGTCACTTAAAAAGAAAAGACTGAATTTTTCATCTCTTTTACGATAATAAACCCAAAGTGAAGATAAAAAAAAACATTTTAGAACAAAAAATTGAAACTTTCGATCAATTGCTTCAGGAACGCTGAAGCGAACTTTTAATTAAATTTTTCACTCTCGGTTTTTGTTTCAAAGAAAATATTTTATCTTTCTTATTAGGTAAATGTCAGTTATAATTACAAACAACACTTTTTAGATGAGTCTGGAAAAATAGTTTTTGAAGCATATCTCTTTAAGGATGATGAAAAAACGAATGGTTTAGTGGTCCGAAAGCGGACGAAATAGAAAACACTTTTGTTTATAAAAATGCGAATTCTTCGAAAATTTTCAAAGAAAACATTCTTTCGATAGGTTAATTTTCTTTTACCTAGAAGATAGATGTTTTTGTAATTTAGTTCATACAGAAAAACAGAATTACAAAATACCTACTCTAATTTATTTACTGACATTGATAAGTTTTTCTTCAATTAAAAATTAGTTTTAAACTTATTATGGTAGGCGAATACCCAAAATTCTAAAAATTTTACTATTGCTTTAATATTTTCCAAATTTGGCATAGTGATTTCAAATATAATGAATAATACTATTTAGGCTTTTGTTTCTATTTAAATATAATTTATTTATTTTAAACGGTGCTTTTCTACTAAAAAAAAAGAGGTTTGCGCCAACAAGTCTACCGCATTGAATTTTCATCCTATGAACATTTATTATGTGTTAAATTCTTCGTTTTGAACTGATACATGCAATGACCCTGTTACATACAAATTACAAGAAAAAAAGTTATTAAGAAAAATGTTATAAATTAACCACAAAAAAAAGGATTTTTTTTCGATTAACTTACACTTGGACATTTTTTTGAAAAAAACTTGTATACTTACACCAGATGTTAGAGGTTCATGGCACAGATATATATTGAAATAGCATCTGTGAAAAATTTCAGGTAAATTAATGTAAAACTTTTTATGCTAGAAGTGTTGGCGTAAACCCCTTTTTTTAGTTGAAAAACACCGTTTAAAATAAATCAATTATATTTAAATAAGAAAAATTGCCCAAAAAGCATTGTTCATTATATTTGAAATCCATATGCCAAATTTGGAAAAGATGAAAGTAATAGTAAAAATTTTAGAATTTTGGGTATTCGCCTACCTTAAGTATTGACAGTTAAAATATATTATTTTAAACCTATATTTGTAATACAAGGGCAATTCCATATGTGACGGAATGACATTTTGAATGGTTGAATTGAAGTAAATCAATTACCACGAAGATATTTTCAAGGGAAATTTTGTTTTTCTGTTTATATATTTCTGTTAAATATTAAAAGGTAATAAAAAAGTTGGAGTTTTTTTAAAGTATTTTATTATTTAATTTTTGACTAACTTCTTAATGTATGACGGAATGAAATTTTTGCAACCACGACTGAATCCTGGTACTTAAAAACGGAAATTTCTGTGAATTAACAATACATTGATTTTTCAAACTAATGCATATCTTAAATATGATGTATAAGCTATGTAAAATTATAGTTTAGAGCAGCCTACCTGTAATATGGTCAAAGATATTAACTGTCATTTGACGTGACGGAGTGGCTAAAAGTTTCATAATCAAAATTAAAATTAAAAGTGTGTGGATTCATTAATTTAATATTTCTTTTTATTTTCTGGAATACTCATAAGATATAAATGTTGCATATATATTTATTCGCATGTGAAGGGTTTTTCAAACACGTATCGAGGTCGATTTCCAACTAGTTTAAATGCTGGCTGAATTTGCAGAGCCAACAAATCTTTTTTTTGTCCACGCATAGATCTTTTTCGGGAAATGTGAATAAATTTTTCCTTTATCGTCCTGCTTTCTTAAACCATAATTTGAAAACTTGGAATATATATTTAACTTAATTTGTAAAAATTACAAAAAAATACAATTTTATCAAAGTTGAAATTTTTATGACCACAAAAATAAAGATGCAGAAAAGAGTTTAAGAGCGTTAATTAGTCTTAATGTTAAGAAATACATTTACCAAACTACTATCCATAGTTGATATGACTTGTTCGAATATTTAAAAAAAATACTAACACGAATTTATCGAAGTTTAATAATTATTTTTAAAATTTCATAAGTATGCCAAAGGAGGCATTTTTATACTTCATTGTGTATTAAAAATTATATAAAATCAAAATGCCACAAAAATGCTTTTTAAATTTTTCCATTTTTTTTAAAATAGACAATTGTTATTAATAAGTGAAATAAGCTGTGTGTGTGCGTTTAGCATCAATTTTCATTATTAAATATTACTTTTAAAAATGAAGAGTTCATTATTTTACTTTGCTATTTTTAACCAACGTATTGACATTTTCTCCACCACTGTATTAACATAATCCTTAAACATACAAAAAGCAATACATTTTTAAACAATTTTGTTGTTTAAAAATACGCTTTAAAATGTGTTAAAACACACTGAGACTATAATGTAAAATAGCCATAAAACTATTAACCTCTTTTAAAGTATTTTATTAAAGTAGTTTAGCAAAGTTAAAAATAGATAAATTATTTCTACACTTGATCATATAAAAATGGAAGTAATCGATACATAAAGAATTTTTATATATTCAATATATAATATATATATTGAAGATATTTTAAGCACGTATATAGATAGAAGATATTTTTCTGTGCTATTTCAATCATTTATCGACAGTGATATACACAAATTAAAAAAAAAACTTATCTGGAAAATACTGGTTATGGTTAAGGGGACGCACTACCCAAAAATTGGTCAAAATGTCGATTTTTCAGTTTTTACTTTTTATTATTTACAATATTCTTCTAAACATTTACTAAAAGTTTCATAATGATATCTTGTGTAGAAAAAAAGTTATTAAATATTTTCTGGAGTCATTCCTATATGTTTGAATACGTATTTCGTCTGCTGGGACGCAGTACCCAAAAATTGGTCAAAATATTAATTTTTCAGTTTTTACTTCTTATTATTTACAATATCTTTCTGAATATTTACTGAAAGTCTCATAATGATATCTTTTGTGGAGAAAAACTTATTAAATATTTTCTGGAGTCATTCCTATAAGTTTGATTTGATTTGGTTTGAATTATCGTCGCACTAGAGCTACACGAGGGCTATTGGCGACGGGCGTCGTATTTTAGAACCACAGTCAGGTGACGAGCCACACCTGAATAGGCACCCAACGCAACCGTTAAGGGCGACATCGTACGCAGCGTTAGGACTTTGAAGGATATTTAACGTGCACTCCCTTACACGGGGTATTATTCGTCGGACATTTTTGGCTGCACGGGCCGTTTACAGGTCGGCAGCTATTTTGGCGATGCCCGGACCCGAACCTGGGACCTTCCGCATGCTAAGCGAGTGCTTAACCGACTGGGCTCCCCAGCCCGCCCTATAAGTTTGAATTCATATTCGTCTGCTTTCAACCTTTTTTTTTTTCTCTGTTTCACGTTTTTCAATTCTTGTGTTTAATAAATCCCTAAGGCTTTTTTGCTAATTAAGTTAGAATTTTGAAATTTTTTACCTGTGTTCTTACATATATTATGCACAAAACTGTGCATGGAATAAGGTCTTCTATGTATAGTTATGTTTTTTTTAAATTTTGAATTCAATAATTTGTATTTTTTGTGTATTTTTTTGTGATTTTCACTGTAAATGCATATTACTTTTTAAGTGAAGTTACTTTTTAAGTGTTCAAGAACTGTGCGTGGATTTTAAAATCCACGCACAGTTCTTGAACAAATAGTACTAAAAAGAAACCATAAAAGTTTGGTGAAGTTATTCTTAAAATTGAAGGAGAAGTAGGGTTTAAAAAAAAAGTTCACAATTTTGATTTTTTTTTTTTGAATAAATGAAAAACTACTTGTAAATATTCATTTTTTTGCTAGAAATTTTTTATTTAGAGTTACAATATACAAAACCAATATAATTTACAAGTTTATGTTATTATTTCTAGAAATAATATTTTGGGTAATGCGTCTCCTTAAAACAACTAAGTGAAATATAATTATATCCACAACATTCTAGAAAATTAAACATTATGAATCAAATCTGATTCATTTATTTACCAACTATGCATTCATAGGAGCATCGAAGAGATGAAACTCCAATCTGACATAATATCTACTGTAAAAAAAACCCATAAAGATAGAAAAACGTGCGCTATAGCACACTCTCTAGAGAAGAAACGGAATGGTGAAACTTGATTGTTGAGTTGATTCAAGTTGATAACTGAAAATATTTCAAATTTCCTTTTGTGAATGTCAAAAATAATGTTGAGTAACCGAAAATTTGCACAGTTGTTTATTGATAATTTGGAATTATTTATTTATATTCATCGTTAAGCCTAGCAAATCATAAAATGCCATTCAAAATTGAGTATGACATTAAAATCATTTCACTGAATAGAAATAGAACTACCCAAAATATGATCCGGATTCATGAATTCATTAAAGTACAATCCCCGTCTACAAAAAAATTCAAAGAGACACCAGCTCCAAGATAACAGCTTCTAAAAAAAAGAGCGCAATTTTAGTGCTGTCATTTTCTACGCAACTGTCCGCCATGTTGAAGTGTTCAAAGGAAACAGATCTTGACCCTCCGTTTCCCCTCTAGATAGTGGGCGATAGCGCACGGTTTTTCTATCTCTATGAAAAAAAAACACGACAAATCCATTTTTTTTTGTAAGCACGTGTGAAGAAAAAATATGCTACTCTTTATTCATAAGTTCCATCTCCAAAAATTCTTTTGATAAAATTCTGCGACCTTTCCCGTTTAATTAGCTGATCAAACAGAAAGCTTGGAACGAATCCTTTTTTTCTTTTTTTGCGTGGAACACCTTAATAGAAAACTGATTGTGTTCGCCTTGGGCTTCAAATCATCGCCTTTTCAATAACCTGGGGTCTGTTCGAATAGGTTCGAATTTTTGCATATTCAGAAAGTTCTATGAATAGAAGTTTATAAAAACAACTCCTGTAAGCTTCGCCCTTTTCCCCCTTTATGTTATTATTGGTATTTTTTTATTCTGTATTGGCGATGTCGCTATTGAAAATGACAAAATTGAGATCTGTGATCCAGTGAATAGATGAGCTCGACTTCAAACTTGGAAATTTGGTTTTGAATAAAGTGGGTGGTGCAGACATTTAAGTTCTCTTTAGGGAACAATGTCATTTGCTATTCTTTGACAATCCTTATATCAGTCATATTTATTAAATTTAGTTTATTAAAACACCATACAAAAATTAAATAACTTTTCATGCAACACAAAAAATATTGATTTAAATACATTTCTAAACAGCAATTAAAGTTCATTCACAGAAGTCTGTCTCAACAAAAATAAACATGCGTTCGGTAAAAGTAGCTTTTCCTTTATAGTATCCTTATGTATAGTTTCCTTTATATCACAGTAAATACAACTCATAGGTTATCACCGGCAGTGCACACATAATTTTAAATTAAATATTTATTGATATCTTATATTGTGAATTATGTTTTAATTATGTCGAAAAGTAAAAGTATTCCACAATTTCAAATATAGATTCTCTTTGACGCATGAAAATATGCAAAATGAGAATTTCAAATACATAATAAGACAGATAAATTTTGTTCACATACTGCGCATTCTCTCATTTCTCAACCATCTAGTGCCCAAATCCCGACACAATTTTACTAACCCTTCAAGTTTTTCAACCTGAAGTGTAAGCCATTTCAAGTTCAACCCTGAAGTGTAAGCCATTTTTTTTTTATTTGAGTCAAGATCAATATAAATAATAAAGAAGTGCACTTATTCCGTGAGGGGTTCAAAAATACTTCAACGGACTACCAAAGACCCATAAAAATTAGGGGCCCGGATGGCCGAGTGGTAAGCATCGCAGGCCAGCAGTCTGCGTGCTGTAACGGGCGCGGGTTCGATTCCCGCCTTCGCCCTGGGTGTATTTCCTCTCTTTGTGACAGTAAAAACTCTTTCTGTGTCTGTCATACTTGACGAAGACTTATAAGCGGCTCACTGAGCAAGCACACAAGTCGGAATATATATGTAAAATACCCTACCCTACCCCCATAAAAATTATATGGCTATATAGCTTTAGGTTTCTTGTCATTAGCAAAAGTTTTCATTTAGAATTTGACGTGTAAGTTTCATGGATATTTCGAATTTTCTGGGGAAAAAACCTTTCACTCAAAAACTTTATTCTTTATAGTACCATGCTAATAGGAAATTAATTTATGAATAAATTGATATTGCATACTATTTTGAATTAGTTAATCAATTTCATGAAAAATAAATAAATTTTATTTTAAAAAAATCAATGAACTTTTAACCTAAGAAAACCTACCTAAAACCTAACAACTTTTTAGAAATTATTTCAAAAATTAATTGCATCATTAAAAAAAAATCTGGAAGAACACCTTTGTCTTCTTTAAAAAAAAAAAAAACAGTCTAAAAATAAGATTGTTAATTTTTTGCACATCTCATACTATTTTTTTTTTATAGAGCGAACGAAGCGTATGACAATAGGCTTCGGAATTATGCGAAAACTGGCTATATTAAGTTTTTGTTGACTTTTTGTAAGAAGAGATGGTAGTACATAAAAGGTGGAGCATTCACTATATTGAGGATAGGTATTCGGTTTTAACAACAAAAAAAAAAGACATAAGAACTCGACTGAAAAGATATTCAAGATTTCATTTCGTGCACGTGCCTTAGATGCTAGAATCTTTATAAAGAAGAAAAGGGTTGTTGATTTAAGCTTTATTCATAGCTTCTTTTGATAAGTAGGTAAGGACATTGAAACTGTGTCTATCTAATCTCGAAATGTTTTCAATAATTTTTTTTCTTTGAATAATTCTAATGCACTTTGAATCTCTTATTCTTTCTAGATTGATTTCTGAGCGTGATTAACTATGAATGTGATATGCATTAATGCATTACTTAATGATTTTATTCAAATAATAATTAAAAAAGTGGTAAAACATGAACCGTGAAAAAACAATATCGTTTCTAAAGTATCTTATATGGTTTAAGGCTGCTCATCACCCCCAGTCCCTGTCCTTCTTCGATCGGGCTTGCTAATGGTAAGTCTATGGGGGAAAAAATGGTTTTTATTTCAAAAAAAGAAAAGAAATTATAGGAATATTTTTATGTGTTTTTTTTTTAATTCATAAAACTCCTACAAAGTTGTGCTTTTAGAGGTTATTTTTTTTTAAACGTTGTTTACCTTTTTTTAATCTAAATTTTTTCTATTAAAAAAAGGTAAACAACGTTTTTAAAAAAATAACCTCAAAAAGCACAACTTTGTAGGAGTTTTATGAATTAAAAAAAAAACCGCATCAAAATATTCCTATAATTTCTTTTCTTTTTTTTGGAATAAAAACCATTTTTCCCCATAGACTTACCATTAGCAAGCCCGATTGAAAGAGGACGGGGTATGGGGGTGATGAGCAGCCTTAAATTAGATATCTCCCGAATTTCTTTTAAAGGAATAAGTTTCCAATACATTTAACACTTTTTAAGTAATACAATACATTTGTCAAATTGTATTGTATGGAATTGGAACAATGTCAATCACTGATAGACAATTCGATATTAATTGTCCTTTGACATGAGTCATTATTGTTCAAAGATTTGAATATCCTCTTTGATTATTGCCAAAGACCAATGTAATTTAAGAAAATCTTCTAACAAAAATTCGTTCCCTTTTTTATCTTCCACCATGCGTTTATAAGGTAAAAAGTGGTAGGTATTATAATCGTTCAGTCCGTCTGTCTTTTTACCTATTAAACACAAATGTCGTGTGGAAGCGGGTTAGTGACAGATTCTGTTACACACCTACTTGTTTTCTAACTAATTCATAAAAAAATGGTCTTCATACACTCTTAAAACAAAAGAGTGAAATCCACTCCAGTTGGAGAAGTGCATTTTCGACACTGGAAAGGATTGAATATTAGTTCAGGCTGAGTTGAAATCACTCGTTTGGAGTGATCCTGTCGTTGGTTTAACACACAAAGAATCCACTCCTTCCGGGTAAGTGCATTTTCCAGTCTGGAGGAGTGAAATTAACTCAGACTGAGTTCAAATCCACTCTCTTGTTTTAAGAGTGTACCTCATTCTAAGCCAATTTTATAGATTTCATATATAATGTCCTTATATTTATAATTTTACGAATACCTGTCTTTTGTATACCTGTATTTTATGAAATTGACAATCAAAGGAGATAACAACAACAAAATTATAAAATGGTGAAAATCATCCTAGAATAAAGTCGTTCGTAAAATAGTTGCGCATTGGTAAGCAGTTAGAAATGGCCACGACACAACTGCGTTCACAACTCACATTATCAGAATTCAGAATGAACAGCCATTGTAATTTATTTTCTAAAGTGTCCAACAATGACGCAGTAAGTTGAGCATAAATGCGAAATTCTATTATCAAACAAGTTAAGGGCCCTCACCTCAAAAATTGAAACATCACTGCAAGTTTCAAGAAATACACTATTCGATGCCTTATTTTTAAAATAATACAGTTTCAAAATTTGGGCTTTAAAATTTAATTTTTAAGAGAGATATAGGGTTTTAAACTTTAAAAAATACGTTTTTTATAGCTAGAATAACACCTGTTTAAAAAAGCTAAATTTCTCAAAGTTATTTTTTTCATACGCAAAACAATATCACTTATCATGGGACAAAATATGAAACAAATTTAATCATTAGATTTTTAATTAAAAATCATCAAAATTGTCTAAAAATTTAAATTTTTTAGGGGGCCACAATTTTGAAAATTACCGTCCGAAAACACAGAAATTTCTTCCCTTGCAAAATAGTATCGTGATAAAGCCTCCCTAAAAATTTGGGAACATAATTTTAATTAGTTTACGAGCAGTTCTCGCTAAAAGAGGAATCTTTTACAAATCCCCCCCCTCCCAGCGCTTTGGCGATGTTGGCTATCGTGATTAGAAAAAAAAGGGAGATATAGCCAAATATAGTCGTTCTGCTTAGGCGGGGGGTAATAGGAGACGTTTGTGGGGTTAGAAAATGGGAGGGGTATAGATAACTAAGAAAGTGAGATAACAGGTGTTCTCGTTTACTATTTTTGGACCAGCTTCGAAAACGGTGTTGATTTTCTGAATCCTAGTGTGTGAAAGGGACTGGTAATTTTCTTTCGATTTGAGTAAAGACGATTGTTTTTGTTTTTCTGTCATCTACGTCATTTACAACAAGTATCTTCTTCATAAATAATTAATTTTGGATTTTTTTCTGTTATCTACGGCATTTACAAAAAGTTTTTTCTCCGTAAAAATTTAATTTTGGATATTTTTTTCTGTTAACATTAATTAAGCTATTGTAGAATATTTTTCCGTGTGCCTAAAAGAATAAATCCGGTATTTTTTCTTAATCATGGAAAATACTAAGAAACGGAAAGGGAATGAAACATTGTTGTAACTTTTAAACGGTTCAAGATTAATCTATTAATGTTTCATTTTAATTACAGACGCCATTTTGAATATAATTAGCTGAAAATTAATAATTTCTAAAAACGAACAATATGGACATGTGAGGTGTCTTTTTATGTGTTTTTGATGACTCTAAGCACGTTTTAGGCATCTAAAATGCATTTAGCGACTTACTTATTAATATAACATGTAATAAATACCTTGTTGATTGATGTCTGTAATTTGGAAAAGAGATAGCAAATTTCAGAGAAATCAATTTCTTTCAAATACACCATAAAAGTTCACAATAAAAAAAGTACCCATGGATCCTTTATTACTAATTCAAAGTATGACAATTAAAAAAATAATTAAACATGATTTTGAAAAAAATCTTGAATATCAATTGTTGTCATATCTGCTAAACATTTGATGCACTCTTTAGAAAATATATTGCGTCCACAAACATTATGGCTCAACATTATTATAGTTTTTGATGGCTCTAATGATTACAAAAAAAGAATATCAAAGCAACTGAGCAAATTTGCCGGAACTCCAAAATATCTTCATCTTCTGATACACTTTTTGATTCATCCATGACTGTTCAATCAAACCAGCAGAAATTTTTATTTAATACAAGTAGGGTTTTATTTCCATGCATTCCGAAAAATTAGAAGCTGCTACTATTTTAGCTAAACAAGCAAATAATGATGCGTATGTGGTCATAATTGAAACAGCTTCGGAAAATTGCAGTAGATTTGAAACCATTGTTGGTAAAGACGTTGATTTATTGATAATTCTGACTGCCCACGCGAACGACTTCAAATAAAACGATTTACTTCTTAAAACCTGGAAAATCTCAAAACGAAGCAAACATTTATTCATCTTTAAGTTTAGTTTCAATGACAATATGTAAAGCTCACATTTTGGTTTTGCACGCAGTAACAGGCCGCGATACAACGTCTCCATTTTTTTTAAAAAAGAAAAATCCAAATTTTAAAATTATTTGGAAACTGTCCTGATTTAACTAACTGATTATGACGAAGCATTTTCTAAGGTGGGCTCTTCACTTGACATAATCTCAGCAAGTAGAATCCAATTTATTCTTGCTATATATGGAGCCAAACAAAGCATTGATTGCATGGATGAGTAAATGAGTATAGATAGTTAAGTTTTGTGCAAAATACAAATAAAAATAAAAGTGAACCATTATCCTAATTTCTAAGCCTCTAAATGCATTTTAAATGTCTTAACCGTGTTTAGAATCATAAAAAAAGCATAAAAAGACTTCTTACATGCCAATGTTGTTCGTATTTAGAAATAATTAATTTTCAGCTAATTAAATTTAAAAGGGCGTCCTCAATTAAAACTGGAACAATCGTGTATTAATTTTAATGCTTTTAAAAGTTATAACAATGTTTAAAGCCATCGAAACCAGAAAAAAGGATATCTTACATGTCTATTTCATTCATTTTTCCATGTACCAGCTAATTAGCATATTTTAACATTTGACCTTGAATAAAAAAAAGTTGGTTTGTCACAGAATCTTTCACTTACACCGCTTCCACACAGCATTTACGCTGAACAGGAAACAAACCACCAAATCTTCAGAAAGAAATTCGCCAAATAGGGCCTTTAGAAAGTTCTAATTCAAACTTTTTATGAGCCAAAACTATTCATTTTCTTTAATCTTCTTCTGCAGATTTGAAAATTAATCTTTATCGTTTGCTAATTGTTTTAAAGTTTGAAGAATAATGATGTATGTTTCTAATAAATATCTTTTTGCAGCCACAAGTTTACCTTTCAAAAAATAAATTAGTAAAATTCTTGCTTTAAAAATACAAGCGAAATTTTACATATTATGCAAATTTAGAATATTTTATGTATCTTTCTTCATACATATATATAGCTTTATTGTGCTATTACAACAATCCGAATTGAATTATATCATAAAAATAAATATTTTATTTTTATGTTTTTAATAAAGTTTCTTGTTCGTTTGTTGTTATGGCAACAGTGAAAATATTGAATAAAATTGGAATTTGCATGTTATTTCAATGTAGATTAAATTTTTAGTTATTTAAATTTTAAATAAACTTCTTTTTTAATTTTTTTAATGAAATTTGGAATGTAGCCTAAACTGATCTTTTGCTTCAAAATGACGTATCCCCACTTGTTTGTGTGACTTACGGTTCGTTCTGTGAAAGTGGGTGACAGACGGACGGACGGACTGCACGATTATAAAACCTTCCACTTTTTACGTTATAAACGTAGTGTAGAAGCTAAAATTAGCACCACCAAAAAGGCTGAACTCTGAAATCAATATTTTTGCACTATCGGCATAACGACGTAAAACCAATTAAAAATTTAGTTATATTAGTTTTTATTAAATGAATGAATATCACAATAGAAAATAATTCTTGCTAATGTAATTTAGCTTTAATTTAAATCTGTATATCAATGCCAATTAAATTACAATGCAGCGTTTTAAGCGGGGAGGAATGCGTAGCAATAACTGCAGCAAAAATCAATCTTTGTGTAGCAGTTGATTAATTTTATTGGCAATATAGCCTAACAATGAATTGATATTTTTTTTTGTTAATCAGGACATTACAAATATAAATATTATATAATACTACTACTAAATGTACTTTTTTTTTTAATTCTTGACTGCCTCTGGGATTGAAATCCCTAACTTTTAGTCTTTCAATACATATCCTTAATAACATGGTTTATACAAAATTAGAAGAAAACAAAATTCAAACACTTCACTATTCTAAAAAAAATCATGGAATCGAAATTCACTAACAGCCTAAATATATAAAGCGTGTGCAAGCGGACGCTTCAATTTTTTTTAAACTAAAAATTGTCTAAAATGAGAAACCCCATTATAGACCGAAGTAGAAAAAAAGGTTCATGCTTGAATATATGTTATCTAACAATTGCATTTGTACTAGAATTTGATGTAGAACAGTTTTTTTTCTATATCTTGTAACCACAAAATCTTCACAGTTGAAAATAATATCAAATAACCATACGAGACTTTCCTTCATCTGGTTGAACAATGAAGGAATATACCCCCTGACTCAAATCGAAGTCGTTGCCCCTGGCCATCTTCCACGGACCTGGCACATGCTTGCAAGTATAGTGAAAGTTACAGCAAGGGGAGGCAAACAAAAATGACCACAATGTTTTCCAATCTTTTCAAAGCGGCTAAACTGTCGCATCAATTACGACTGTCACCAAACCCATAGACAATTCTCCCCCAGTCCCCCACCCTCTTAGGGTTGCTAGTTTTCACTAACGATTATGCTCGCCAAAGAACTCGATGGTCGAACAAAACTCTCCCCCCCTTTGCTATCAGTAAAAGAAGTCAAGTGAAGAACTCAGTCACCGAATCGGGGGTCGAATGAGGGCCCTTAATTACGGCGCTATTACGTTCTCTGAAGAAGAAATCGCTGACTACTCACGCCAGGTCTCTGTAGTTTTTCTTCCCTTGGAGTCGTTCCAGTTCCGAATGTTTTTGTTCCGAGTCACATTCGGCCTTCGAACTTTCATTGCAAATCCTAGCTGAGAAATCTTATTTACTCCCAGTTTCTCTTTTGCTTTTCATGTTATGCTAAGCGTTGTCAAACAGACCTGTCACAAACTGCCAAACGTGTTTCCGAAAACAAGAACAAATCTACTTGGTAGTGAAATAATTTGGAATAGTATATTGGCTGTTCAAAGGCGGCGTTTTCTGTGTGCTTCAACCAGTTGGATTCTTTGTTTGGCAAGAGAGAAAGATTCTAAAAATACTATCTCATCGTTTCTATTTCCAACTCCAGGAGTATATCTATCTATCATGGATTACGGAAAAGTTGCTTTTTTTAAATGCAACTACGCAATCTCTTATGTGTAGGCTGTAGCATTTCCAGTAATGTACGATTGTTAACATATCATAAAGCTTACTTCTACAGTCACACCGATATTTAATGGGACACCCAGGACTAATTAATATTTTAATACGAAGGTCATTTAAGGAAGGTACTGTCATAACTGTGATCGTCTGCAACTCATTTCAAGTGTCCAAACCCCAGAAGCTATTATATAGTAAGTGTAATACACAGAGGCGCCGACTTATCAAAAATATTGGGGGGGCCCATACCGGCAGTCTTGGCTCAGAAAATTTTCCAAATTTTTGATGAAAAATAGTGAGTTGATGAGTTGTAAAGTATTTTTAAGCATTTTAGAGTCATATGCTGAACATTCATTAGAACTCCGAAATCTCGACACTCCGCGAAACTCGACAAGCCAGACTCACAATTTGTTTGGCATTGGAAAACGAAATAAAACATAAACGCACACGGTATTTTCGTAAAAAGCTAAATTAATTTACAATACTAATTATGCTTTTAGACTATAATTGTACGTACAATCCACCACTCCTGTATACTCATCAAACTCGACACCCTTCAAGTCCCGAGTTTCTGGGGTTCTACTGTATTTTATATGTATTAACCCTTAGACCGGCGGTCAGATAGCGCTGATTTGAAATTATGAGACTAAATTTGGTGTTTTATCGAAAAAAATGAGTTAAGCAGCACAATGCCAGCAATTCCTTAAAAACAGTCATTCTATATACAAATAACGAATGGTACAAGACAGCTGATTTGGTATCGATATTTTTTAAGAGATAAAGTGGATTATGTTTCTTTGTTGCCATATGGCAATAGACACTAGAGGGTTAATAAGTGAAATAGTTAATTACTTTGAATAAAGTTTAAAGTTCATTAAATAAAAACAATCTATCAAAGTTAATGCTAATACAGTTAATACAGAGAGCCTAATACTTTCAGTCAAAAAGTATGTAAATAGCTGGTTCTGGTTTTAATTGGGTCTTACTCCCTAAAAATATTTAATTATTTGAAAATAACTAATACAGTAATATAGTAACAAAGTATTAAAATTGTACTAATATTTCGCAACTGAAAATTCAACATTCTGTATGTATTTATTTCTCTATTTAATAAAAAATATTAATATTGCTTTAGGCTCTAAATACCATTATTAGGGTTAGAGTGTCTTTAAAAAGATGCAAATGTCGACCGTTTGACTGACACTATTAATAATATCACAGTAATTATCTTCAAACAATGGAAATAAAAAATATACATCAACTTGTAATTTTGTGATTTTACAATGCATAATATAACTAATAATTTTTCTTAAATTATTGGGGGGGCTCTGCCCCCCTAAGCGAATTTTTGAGGGGGCTCGGACCCCCTCAGGCCCTATGGAGTCGGCGCCTATGGTAATACATCCAATTAATAGCTAAGCATCAGAAGCAGATTTCCAGAGGAACACTGTTAAAAAAAAATTGTGCTTGGTTTCACCGTAATAATGGTTCCTAGTAGCTGCAATGGCTGTATGGTGTAAGGTTTCACCATATTTTCGGGATTCGAATGAACCATTTTTCATGTTTTGGAAACCTGAGAAATGGTTCAGCCAAATACAGAAAATATGGTGAAACCTTTCACCACACAGCCGTTGCAGCTACTAGGAACCATTATTACGGTGAAACCAAGCACAAAATTTTTAACAATGCAGATTTCCTTACGAAAAGTTTATTTTTAAACTTTCTGATACTATAAATATGTTTATATTTTAAAAAAAAGAACACAATTCACAACTCATCAAAAAGTATAGTAATAATTAATTTTTATTTCAATATATCATTTTTCTATAATACGGAAATAAAATATTTGAAAAAAATTAAACTTAATGGCATGATTAAAGAAAAAAAATAGCTTTCTATGGGCCACTTTGTCAATAAAGAAGTAAACATCAATTTATCTAAGCTACAAAATTATATCTTATTGAAAATTCTATCATAATTGATTGTTGGGTTTCGAACTTTATTATAAATATTTTTAACGTTTTTCTAAAATGAGAAACCACAGCACTTTTCTTTGAACCCATAGAGTTTTTGAACCCCAAAAATCCTTTCACAGAAGCCATAACATTTTCAAACATTCCATGGTTCGAACATTAAGGAGGTTGCTCAGCTGTTGACTAAATTTCACTTAAAAGGGCGGGAATTCACTACTGAAGAAAAGAACTTTTAAAAAAAAAGGCTTAAATAAGAAACCTTCCGAGGCCATTACAATGTTACGTCAAGTTACATAACATGGCGTCGTTCCAAGAAACTCAATAAGAATACTAAATAGGCTTTCTTTCAAAAGAACAGCTGTTTTATGATAATACTCTATTTTTAATAATTCAATTTTTCTCAGCAACAACCTCAATTAGTGAATACTTCAAAATATTTTACTTTGATAATTTTTTGTGACCTTGCAATCCAAACCTATTTTAAAGGATATTTTATGATCATGTTGCCATTGCAGGCAATGAAAATGCGGATATGATTAGCCCCAAGAAAGCTAGAAAAATCTCAACTTTAATGACTATAACGTTTCCTTTACAAGATACAAATGTAATAACTAAATATAAAATAAGAGAAAAATCAATTTCAACGAAACATTTGATTTGCAATATAAATGCAGTTAGATCAGATTTGCACTACAAAAACTATATCCAGTCTGAGGACCAAGACCAATCATTATAGGCATGAAGATCAACTTGAGGGTAGGAGAGTCTATAAGAACTGGCTACCCAACAGCTGACACCAGGACACATCTTTGATAGTCCAGCTATGAGTTTTAATCTGCCATTAATGGGAGTCTTACCATTATTAATAGACTTGCGTGACGATAATATTAAGCAAATTGCACGGCAAATAAAATCAGGATATATTTGATTCCGATATGTCATAGCCACGACAAAAAAAAATGATGGATAAATATATTTAATGATTGTTTTGATAAATTTAAAAAAGTTGTAATACCTTTGATATTCTTTAAATAAGCAATCGTCCAAAAAAAAATTTATGCAGTTTGGGAATTCTTAATAACACTCTTCCATTTTCTACCGCGTAGGGCGTAGGGTATCAGGCATCGATGCATCATTCCTAAGTTATTCTAAAAGTGCAAAGTTTTCTTTACTCATTTATTTTAATGTATTTAAATAAAAGAGTAAAGGAAAATGTTTATTTATTTTTTATTACAGAAACAAACTTTGTTGAATCTGCATCTTACGTCTCACCTTATTTAACTAAACACCTAAAATTTTGTTTTCCTTTAAAAAAAAACATAAAATAATGTATTGTCGACAGGAGTGGTGTGCAGAATGAAAGGTTAAATCTTCCATTTAATCCAAATTGATGAAATACTCCTCTATTCAGATAGTTTTAGGTAATACAACGCTTCTCTAAGTTCTTTAAAGTTTGAAGCGGGGTACTGAATGATATAAAGGTATTTGACTCATTACAAGGAGGCAGAAAAATTTAGGGATATCTGTCAATATCTATTTCTTTCGACACAAGGTACATATTTAATATTGTTTTTCTTGCAAAAAAAGGCAAATATTGTCAGTATTCTAAGGCTAAAAATGAGTTTTTCATTTATTTAGGAAAAATTAAGATATACGAAAAATATGATATACAGACCTTGCGCCGCCGTATGATAGAGTAAAAGACAAAGTACATAGAAATTGAAGAAAGTTGAAGCAAAATATGTAAAATTTCTGATACGTAAAAAAAAATTAAGGAGTTGTAATTAAAAAAAATAATCAAGATTTATTGTGCCAGTTAATGACTTAATCTGTCTGAATTTAGCGTCACTTATTACTATGGATCTCGTAACTGCCAATTGTGGCTTAGTGCGACACTTAACTTTAACTAGCCAACATGCAAACTATCCGAATTTATCTCGGTAATAACCATTTTCCGGATTCCAGGCAGCAGGGGAGCTCAGTTTAAGGCGCCCACCTTATGCGGAAGGTCCCAGCTCCGGGTATAGGCATCGCCAAAATAACTCCTGACCTAATGAACTGGAAGACCGAAAATTTCCGACGAATATTATAATACCCCGTGCAGAGGGAAAGCACGTTAAATGTGCGCGCCAAAGTCCTAACTCTGCTAAGATGTCACCCTTAATAGTTACGTTGAATGCCTACTCAATGCTTGGCGCTCGTCACTTAACTGGTGGCTCTAAAATACGACGCCCATCACCCTCGTGTAGCTCTAGTGCGACGAAATTCAAACTATCCAAACCTGAATCCAGGCGCGGGCGCCATGGTTACTTGGTTAGGATGAATTTCGTCGCACTAGAGGTACATCAGGTACCTAGAGAAAGTTCAGTGTTTCCTTCACCAATTTTCCTCCTTTCCTGGAACATTTTAAAATAACAAGATGTTATTTTTTTAATACCCTTTAAATCTCAGTTGCTTTCTCAAAGAGCTTGGCGCCTATTTCTGATTCTTTTTTATCGCGTCGTCTTGTTTGGGGTCGATTGACTTCCTGGTGTGGAATTTTTGTTACTGGCCTCACTCCACTAACACAACGTCGAATGCTCCACCCTTTGCAAATATTTCGATTTTAGTATTCCGCAAGGCCGCTCGCGAATTGTCGTTCTCTGAATTGAAGAACAGGCAATTCCACATGTTGCGTTCCATCAGAGAATGTGCTCCAGCAATGGAGTGATCAATTCTCAACATTTCTGTTTGAAAAACAAAATTGAGATGTGGCACGTCCAATGGTTGAAGGTCGCTAATTCAAATTAAAATAGGCTTCAACAAAAAGTCAATTTTTATTTTTAGCAACCATGAACTGGTTAAGTTGTTTTTATCAATCTAGATTAGATGATATATATTTTTAAAAAAATACCTTTAGTATTCGAACAAAACTATGTTTACTGCGACATGCATGTAATATTTCGCACAACATGCGTAGCTTGGAGTGTCGAAAATACGATTATTATCTAATCATATTATGTCATGTGAAGAAGTTTTAGGATATTTGATATTTATAGAAGAAATATAAATGCATTTGTAATTCTTTAGTTTTAGTAAAATATATTAGTGAGAGTAAAACAAATCGTAAATCTTTTGAAAATGAAATCAGCAATATCAACTACTAATGCAAAACAATACTTCTAATCAGTGATTGAAAATTCACTTTTAAAAAGTAATTCCGTTACAGTTACTAAATATAAAAAATAACAAGGACAGTTACTTAATATGAAAAGTAATTAATTACAGTTTCTTTTCGATATTTTTAAATTACAAGCAAAATTGCAATTTAACCATCTTACCCTTTTCCAAAGAGACTTTCAACAGCCATCCTCTATTGGGAGAAAGGTAACAGAAAAGTAACGAAACTTTTCGTGACTTTAATCACCGCTAAAAGTAACTGTGTTGCAGTTATTTTTTGAAAAATAACCTAAAAAAGTTACTGTTATAAGTAGCAATAAGTCCAATCCCTAATTCTAATATTTACCCAACACTTTCATATTTATTTTAAAAAATGAGAAATTCTCATTATTAAAAATACAGATGTAAAAGCATACCAGCTTAAACGCATCCGGAATAACTAAATTCGTCTCCCCGAGGCCGCATTATTTTGGTGACAGGAACTTATAATATAATTAACAATTCGTGTGCTTTCCCAGAAGGTACCCACCGGAAAGGTCAAGCGATTTTGAGATAAACACGGGATTCACATCGAGTTTTGCGTTTCAGGTTTGGAGTTTCAAAACAAGGAAGCTGTTACTGAAAATAATCTAATCAGATATCATATAGTAATAAAAAAGACCTGGGTTACGTACGATGCATAGTAGTTAACATTTAATAAAACCCAAAAAAAAAAAACTTTTTGCAGAAAATACTGGATGTACCTTCATAGCTATTTCGACATGCAGGTACAGATTTCGAAATCATGAATTAGGGGAAAAGTGAAAATAAAAAAAAAACTCTAATTGTCTGAAAAGATAATATTTTACGTTATAAGTTCAATATCGAGCAGCATTGCCTTATTATAGATAATTATTATATAATGTTTGTAACTAATACACTGAAATCCATTGATATACCATTTACAATAAAATGACGGGGGTCAGTAGATTCCTGGGCTTATAGAGAAACCGGGGAATTAATACCGGATATATATAATTGATACCGGTATGTATAATATAATTAATTACCGGGGAACCTTATAGAGAAATCTGGACCCATAGAGAAACCGGGAACATCGTACACAGCTTCAGATCAGAGTATTGGACCACTGTGGTTGAATTAGGTTGAGTTTCGCACTATAGCTACACGGGATCACTCTGGATTTAACATGCACTGGCCTTCTACACGGGGATTTTTTTAGCTACTTTATTCTGTTTGTAGGACAGCACAACCGAGCATCGCATTTGAGCCTAAGGCCGGGCCCCTATAACGATCGTTTTGGTCTGAAGCTTAACCAAGAAGGAAAGACAGCTCAAGGCTCTCAAGAGAGCACGCTTCTCAGCTCTGTTAACGAGTAAATATTTTTTTAAACACTAGAGTGCAGAATTTAGAAAGTGTTAATGACAAACAGGTGTCAAGTGTAATGTAAGGATTTGTTTTTGCCTACGCAAATATGAAGCAGATGTCAAATGCTTACTTTTTCGTGTCTCCGCTGGGGTCTGTTCTGAAACGAGACTTATTTACACAGTCAGCAGGGGGTCACTTGCTGTGTGACTTATTAGTCAGTGAAATATTTTATCTAACTTACACAATTGATCCAATAAAGACACATGTGAGAACTGAATTAATATCTTTTTTATCAAATAAAAATGTTAAATGAAGTTTATAAAAATCCCTTTTCAATTTTACTAATTTGTCCCACGCAAATTTTATGTAATTGATTAAATTCAGTACTAGGCTCTCCATTTCTATTATTGTTGTATATTTCTATTGTCAACCTAGTCAAATTATATATATTTATGATAATAATATAATATGATTTTTGATATATTTTTGATGTCTGACCAAAAGGAATTTGAAGAGCAAGCTTTATTTATACACTTAGTTGTTGTTTTTTTAAATTTTGTGCGAAAAGTAACGCTCAATTAAAAGTTTTCATTACAAAAAAAAAAAAAAAAAACTTTTTTTTTAATTCCTAACTCTATTCTGCTATCCTAAAAATCATTTTAGTTATCCAAGTCGATTTTTTTTAAATACTTATATTATCCTTATCTAATATTAGATTTTTGAAAATATTCTAATTGCCTATATTCATAATATTAACTTTCATTAAAAATACTATACATGGAAGGCTTGGCAAATACCAAATATTGTACTACAGTAGAACCCGTCTTTATCGAAATCGTCCAAAAAAATGTATATATCTTATGGCTTTTATGATATACTTTTTAGTTGAAAAGTTGTAAAATAGACAAAATATTTAAAATAAAAATTTTATTTGAAGATTTTAATTTAAAAAATTCCTAAAAACGTCCTTTTTTCAAAACACAACTAATTTTTTTCCTGACATTTTAATCTAGAAACAAATGAATTAGGTCATGATGCACTCTTAGATATTTTTCATAAAATTTACATACTCCATTACCATTTAAAGTCAAAGAATCAATTTATGTTGATAAAATTAGCTGTATTTCAATTTCAAATACAGACAAAATCAAATGATTCCAAGATATGACTGACCAAGGTCCCAAACCCTCATTTACTTTCTGAGTGCATGTAAAAAAAAGTTAAACAGTTTAGATTGTTTTTGATAAAGTACAATTATATAAATCTTGTGTTTTGAGATAAACAAAATGAATTTTAGATGGTAATTTTAAGAATTTAATTCCTTAACCTCCTAATTACATTAAACAAAATATCTGGTGATTTATGAAGTAAATACATTGCGCTTTTAAATAATGGGGAAAATAAAACTTTGTCCAAATTTTTTTGTTTTTAAGGTATACAAGCTACCAGTGGAATGTTCACAAATTTTTGCATAAGAGGTACCTCCTTAAATTGGTAGGGGGAAATTCGTGGAACAAAAATCTGTCTATGGGCTTCATTCTGTTGGTGGGCGCTCTGCGTTAAAGGGGCAAAATAAAAATAGCAGACGAAGAATACAAACAAATTTATTAATATTATTAATTTAATGAATAAAAATATTAATCAAACTGAAGATAAAATATACCATGGAAGAGTTATATTTTTAAAAAGGGAAAATTATGACTGCACAAATGAAATAAAAATAAACACATAACATTTTTTTAATGTACATATTTATTAAATAAGATCAAAAATGCTACAGAAAATATTTTGTATAAAGCTTTTCCCATAAACAATAAAGACATACACATTGTTACTAAAATGTAGCTTGAAGTTTAAACATGCGTAACAGTGGAATTGCTTTATGGAATGAAGAAATTTATGTACTGCACAAAATCGGATTTTCGAATTCAAAAGCATAATTGAAAGATCGATCATGCAATTTAAATATAAAGTGTGGATGCACTTAACTTTTAAGCTAATTTTAGAATGGTCAAGAATATGTATTGCTTAACATTTTAAACATATGAAAGCTTTTAAATATCAATATAAGAATAAAATGCCCTTTCCTCAATTATATATATTTTTTTATAACGAACTTTTTTAAAAGATGAATTCACATTGAATTATCGAAAGCGATCAAAAATAACATACAAGTCCATTTTCTTTAAATAATGAAAGCATACCAACATAGAATGACTAACAATTTTTCAAAAAATACTAAAATATATTCTGTTAGTAATATTAACATTTTCAAGCTTTACATATGCCAGCATATCTTAAAATAATAAAAAGAACAACCTCTGATTGCAAAAGTACAGCAACTCCATGACAATTTTTCAATACAAAATCCCTACAGTTTTCAATTCCCATTTTAAAAAAAATCAGGGTTGCCATGCCTCACCAATTTATGAAATCTGTTAAGTTCAATAACATTTTTACTGAACTTAAAGGACATTAATAGATAGCAAAACAATTTAAAATGTATTTGTTTGTACTAGTTCATTAGACAGAAAACAAAAATTTTGTGATCATTCTTTTAAAAATATTATACAATGAGAAAACTATTTTGGAGAGCTATTTGCAAAACCTTTTAACAATTATAAGAACCAATGAAACTACATTAATATTAAGCCACTAAATACAAGAAAAAATAGAAGTGGCAGTACAAAAACTCAAAACTCTGACTCGTAAGCGGAAAAAATATAAAATTCAATGACATAAGCCCTCCAGATACTTTTTATACTGAGCGTAGAAATTGCATTGCCCGAATTTTTTACTTTAAATTTTTTTTCCAAGACTAAAAATAAAACCTTCATACACTTTCAATACTTCCCTTATCTTAACCCAAAACTTAAAAAAAAATCCCCCGAAATTAAATCCCTTACTCCATGCTAAATGGCAACCCCGCTTACACTCCTCCCAATCAATAGCCAGTCTGGTGGTTGAGGGCGGGTCGTGTGTACCCGCTTGACGGGCCCCTTGAATACGGGTTTGACCCACCGCTGGGCACGGGACCGCCGGGGCCCACATTTCCGGGTGGGTACCCGGCCGGGTATTGCTGCTGCTGCATTTGTCCGAGGTATGCCTGGGAAGTTGGGGGGCCACCCGGATAGTTTGCGGGAGTGTTTGTTGGTCCCTGGTTAGGGGGCCCGCCTGATGGGGATCCGGAGAATGGGCTGCCTCTTCTGGAAGAGAATAAGGAGTTGTGAGAATACAAAACTTACTGATCTTTTGTGGTCGAACTCGGTTATAAGGTCAACTCGTTTATAACACTATAAATGCTTGGTTTCCGAATAGGCCACAGAATTTAATATTTTGCTTATAAAGACAATTTCTATTTAAACCTTAGTTAAAACAATAAAAATTTATGGTTAGATAATATCCAAAATGCTTTTTTTTTAAAGATTGTTTCAAAAATTTCATTGACCACTGATTCTTATGGGCCACCTGATGGGGATGGCGAAATTGGCCTATCTTTTCTGAAAGAGAACAAGGAGTTCAGAAAACTAAACCGACTTTTTATTTTAATATTCATGGTAATTATTATAGTATCGATAGATAAACAGGCAAAAAGTATAAGATAGGTGTTTGATATCTTTCTTCAAACAAATCTTTCAAAGAAAAAAAGGAACATTCAAAATCAGACATTTAGAACAGAAGTTGAAAAGGGGTACGAATAGTCAGATAGTAGACAAAAAGACAGAGGTACAAGTGAAAATAAAATTATAAAATATAATTCTCTGATGTAATAACCTTTTAAAAAAATAAAAATAATGTAAAAATTGGACTGTTAGGATAGAAGTTGAAAAGAAAACAAAGAAATGGACAGATAGACAAAATGTATGAAACAATGACCTATGAGGTCAGTTCTTTTACAAAAGAATTTTAAAAATCAGACGGTTAGTACCGAAATTGATACCAGTATGATGGACAAAAACTTAGCATACAGACAGATTGATAAAACGATTAAAGAAAGGTCTGTGACGTCTGTCAAACAAAAATGTGCTTTTAATTGGATGGTTACACAGAATTTAGATAGACAGAAATCTCCACCATGTCAATAATCAAATTGACAGTTTTTAAAAATTCTATCGTATTAAAAAGAAAGCTGGTTAGAATCATTAAGAAACAAGTGAAGTTCTGCTGTGGTGAGGTAAACTGCAGTAAAATGAGCTAGACAATTTTTCCCTTGACACGTTTTAGTCTGCTTACTTTCTTATAGGTTGTAGCTATCGACTGCTCAGAACAATGTGTCAAGTTATTGTCATACAACTGCAGTTTATCTGCCCCAGGCAACTCGAATAAATTAAATCAATAATAACAACTGCTGAATAAAGTTAATAAATTTATTTTTCAAATTTTATACTAATAACGCACTATATGTGGAAAAGAGACCTATTTCAAAAATACTAGTTTTTCAGAAAAATCTTCTGAAGTTCATTTTTCCCATTGCATTGTACGATAGAAAAAATAACAATTCGCTTACTGAATTCCAACTACTCTAATAATTTATTTAATTTTTGCTTTAATTGCTAGATATTTAAATTTTGAATATACTACTAGCATTTACAACTTGAAATTAGTCATTTTTGTTGAACAGGTCACTTTTCCGTGTACAGTGCGATATTGGCACTGAGAAAAGAAGCATGAGAAATACAGGAATCATAATTTCCTATTTTTAGATCATTTTCATGAATATTTTTTAAAAAGTAGATATTATTGCCGTAAGTTTGCAGGATAAGAATTTTTTAAAGCTTCAACAAATTTGCTACATTTTTTCATGAATCAGAAAAAAAAGCAAAGATATATAAACCCCATCCTTAAGCATTAACAAAGCTGTAATTGAGCGTTAATTATTAGGCCAAGTAGTTTAAAAAAGGTTAAAATTTAATAATTGTACTACAACATTCTTTATATACCTGTGTGCGTATAAGATGCTGAGATATTCCATGAAAGAAGACTAGATTAACGAACAAGCATACCAGGTCCTGTAATGGACAAGGTCTTGTTGTTAAATTAACTATTTGATTATTGATTACTATTCAACTATATTTCTTTTTACTATTTAACTATTTACTTCTACTCCATGCGAACGCACTAAGCACAAACAAAATTCAAGACAGTCCGCACACAAAATTGGAAAAACTAGCAAAGGTCCGATTTTTTTTAAAATTCATTATTTAAGGTATTTTGTAACAGAGAATGAATATTGGCCCCCAAGACAACAACCAATGGTCTACAAAAGGCCAGAACAAATATGCCATTTACATTCTACTATCGGCAAGAAAAAGACATCAATATACTTAAACCAAAATGCCTGTCGCTGAACAAACTAAACGGGGAACCCTAATTTAAAAAAAAAAAAATATGCAGAAAATTAATAGAGTTCTTATAAAATACTTTTTTTAATATAAACCCTCAGTAAACTGTTCCCAAATCAATTAAAATCCTTGAGTTGGTTTATTTTTAAACAGGTTATGCTACACAATTGAAGAGCTTAGAGGAAGAACGTACTAAGTGACATTTTTGAAAAAAAATTAGATTTTTGTGTCAATGAACAAATTATTCCCTTCTTTATAAAGATTAAAGGTTGACCCATCCTTTAATCCCTTGAGTAGGTCGATAATATGGGTACCAAGCATGCTTCTAAAAAATGGGAGTTCCGCATGAGACGTATGCCGTCCGGGACATATGCCTAGCATCCCAGAGCCCTAGGTCACGAAAGCTGAAATGGACATGGCAGGCCTTGGCCCATTAATGGGATTTTGTGACAAGGAGTTTAGTTTAGTTTATAAAGATAACAAGATTTCTTCTTTTCATAAACTTAAATTAAAATACATTTTTCTTACCATTTCAAAGTACCGTTCTTTATGGTTTTAAGTGCAAACTAAAATCATTAAAGCTTGTTTTTCACCTTTTTGTCACTACCTTTTTGTAGCACGTTCTTCCACTAAGCACTCCAATCAGATTAACTTCCCACCCCTCAACTACTCACACTTGCTGAGGATGTTGAGGCTGCTGATTGGGTTGCGGCTGCCCATACTGCCCCTGCTGCATCTGTGGGTTCTGCTGGTATCCCCCGTATCCCTGACCCGGTTGAGCTTGGCCATAGCTGCCTGGGGGTGGAGGGGCGAAACCACCACTGCTGCCGACACTGGATGCTGGAGACTGGGGCTGGGAGGATTGTTGCTGTTGTTGGTGTGGGCCTGAAAGGGGAGGTTAGGTTAAGTTTGAATTATCGTCGCAGTAGAGCTACACGAGGGCTATTGGCGACGGGGCATCGTATTTTAGAACCACAGTCAAGTGACGAGCCGACACCTGAACAGGCACCCCCAACGCAACCGTTAAGGGCGACATGGTATGTAGCGTTAGGACTTTGAAGGATATTTAACGTGCACTCCCTTACACAGGGTATTATTGGTCTGACATTTTTGGCTGCACATGCCGTTTATAGGTCAGCAGTTATTTTGCTGATGCCCGGACCCGAACCTGGCTGAAAGGGGAGGGATACTAATTATGGAATGGATTATGGGAAAATAACTATAAAAAAACATGTCCAGAAGTTTGTTTTAACCAAAGGACTATAGTCATTCTGATTACAACACAATTTCAAATGTACTTTCTTCTCCTACCCCTTGTATGGTTTTCCAAGTGTAAGCATCCTTTTTCTTAACCTACCTTGTTTGAGCCTCTGCTGCAAGGTTAATTGTGATAGCTTTCTAAGCTCAAGTAACAAGGAAAGGACTGTAGTCATTCTGATCACAACACAAGCTTCAAATGTACTTTTTTCCCTTACCCCCTTGTGTGGTTTTGCAGGAAAAGTGTGAGCATCCTCCTTTTTCTTAACCTACATTGTTTGAGGCTCTGCTGCAAGGTTGTGATTGCTTTCTAAGCCCAAGACAGGGGAAAACAAAATGATGTTCACACTATTTATTGGGAAAACCACACAACGGGGTAGGGGAAGAAAATGCTTTTGAATCTTGTGTTGTAATTGGCAGGACTACTAAGTATAGAAAAACTATTGGAATGAAACACAGCGTTATCTTTTACAAGGTTCCTCTTTTGTTTGACAACCACTTTTTGGAAGCTTTTCAGAATAAGAGTATAACAATTGTCCACACAGAAGAATATGAAATAAGAATATGAAAACTTTTAAACTACTGCTACTTATGACGATTCCTTGACAACTAGCAGAGAAAACAAAAAAAAGTACAATCACCAAACTTACAATAAAAATAAAGACACTGTAAGTGAAACGTTGCTTTTTACATCTTCCAAGGCTTATTTTTAGTAAAAATAAATTATTAAAAAAACTTTCTTCACAAAATAAGTCGTTTCAAAAATAAAAAAATATATAATAAAATTTGTTAGCTCTCAGTAACAACACTATTAAAACGACAATCTAAAAACAGTACATACCCCCTTGTCCCTGGAAGTAGTGGTGCTGTGGTACACCCCCTGGTATGTTCTGTCCTGGAGCATAGACCTGTTGTTGCTGGGATTGGGGTGGCCCTTGCTGGTACAGGCTAGAAGGGGGTGGGCCTCCCTGCATTTGTTGCTGGGGCTGTTTCTGGCTGGCAGAGGAAAGCTGGCTGGAAATGCTGTCTGGAGAACCGCCTCTACCATCTGAAGGATTGAAATTAGGGGTTATAATGGATGTGTAATAATGTAGCTATGAAGGAGATCCATTTTACAGCATTGGATCACATTGTTTATTACATTGAAAGCTGTTAGAAGTCAATGTCTTAACCTCAGAGACAGAGAAATCTGCTTTTTTTTAAAAAGTTTATGTAAATTCAATTTGTATTTAACATTTAATGAAAACCTTATTTAATGTATAAAATTTGCTCACATGACTTGTGTTAATTTAATATATTAATAAAACAAATGCAAGATACATTACTTTTAACCCATTAACGACAAGTTTATTTATATGAATATAAGCAGAAAGCTCATTTGAGCGTGGTTAATTTTCCTGCCAATCAACACTACCCTTAAATATAGTTTTTTTTATTATACCTCTTATAAGCTTTTAAAGTTTAATTTTGCAACACCAGGGTGTCCAGCAAAATTTCTGGTGAAAATTCAAGCACATTTCAAGGATTTCAAGGCTCATTTCCAAATTTTTCAAGGATGCTCGCATATAACCGATTATGTATATCAGTATCACTTAATTTTTTTCAAATATGCTTAACAAATAGGTAAAAGAAATATTAGGCAACAAAAAAAGATAAAATATTTGACTAAAGAATCGTTTTTGTTTGAGCACTAACTATTATTTAGCCCAGTTAGTTAGAGTCTCTGATAAGATGCAGAGTGCTTGATAGTATTGTACTTGAAAAATTATTGGAAAATTACCAAAACTTACTAAAAAACAATTTAATTAAAACAACCTCTTTAATACTTAAAATAGGCTGGGCATTAAAATTAATGGCTTAAAAAAAAGACAAAAGTGGGGTGGGTTATTCGTCGGTATATTTAGTGATATTTAAAGTAACGATCTTCAATTTTAGTGAAACAACCACATAAATTGGATTATCTTTTATATGAGATACTCTTTAAAATTTAAAAATAAAGGTTATTTTAAAAATATTTCATTCATTATACTTTTAATAATGCTAACTTAAATGCAATATTTTACATTTGATAGCTCAATGAGTTACTTCTTTAAATTTTAACCTGAAAAGATAGAATTGAACCATTACGACTTATGGAAAATCTTCAAAAATCGGTGAATCAAGAACCTTTCAAAATCGGTAAATCTTAAAGTTTTGAAAATTAATAATTCACAAAATATCTCAAAGATTGGTAAAACACGAATTTCATGAAGTCTGGAAAATTCCAAATTACCAGAAATCGTTGAATTGCGATCCTTCTGAAATCGGTAAATTTACAATGCCCTAAAAGTCATCTCGTGTAGCTCTAGTGCGACGATAATTCTAACTAAACCTAAATAAAAAAATCGGCAAATCAGGAACTTCGAAACTTTGAAAAACGGCGTTTCGCGAACCATTTAAACACGAAAAAATCTATCAAACCTCGAAGAGCTTTCATCAGAAATTGCAACCAACGACCTTGAAAATCCTAAATTTCCGAAATTATAAAACTCAAAATTGAACATCAGTAAAATTCAGAATTTTCGGAAATTTTTTCTAATATGAACCGCTAATCCAGACACCCGTGATCCGGACATTATAAATTCGGCGATTTCCCGTTTTTTTTTTTACTTGTCTAAAACTAAAAACCCCAGTATAGACCGAAGCAGAAAGAAGGCAACAAAAAAAAGCAAAAGCAAACAAAAATCAAGCTGTTCTTGTGATAACAAGATCACAATACTCACGAATACTTGATTAAAAGAAAATATTCTGGTTGGGCCGATTGGCCTGAACCGGAGCTACAAAAGTAACGAATTGCTATTCCGATCACACTAAGGCAAAAAAAAGGCAATCATTATCAGGGAATGCTCATAGGCGCCGGCAGTTTCCGTAAAAATTACTAGGCAGCAAAATAAGTAAAACGGATCAGGTAGCAATATTAGATTGCACTGGCCCAGTAACCGATATTCGAACACACCTTATTAAAATGTATTATTTAAACTTGATGTATTCTACTGTATTTCAAAACTTAGAAGTCGACAATCACTGATCCTCATAAATCGCGCTCCAAATCCTCATAAATCACTGATCCTCAAAATTACAACAAAATTCGATCATCGCTTAATGAAACCTCTTGAATATCGGCGAATCCAAAAAAAAAAAAATTCGACGAAAAAGATTAAATCGAAATATTTAAATCGCGAAACTGAAAATGTGCAAATAGTGCAATTTTAAAAAAAGGAAAATTGAAGACTCCTGAAAATAAAAGAACCAGAAAAAATTAGCATAACACAAAACCGTCACTTCCGCCCAATTCATAAATCTAAGCTAACTGCAAAACAAAGGAAAATCGAGAAACTCCGAAAAAACGTCATCTGACTGTGGTTCTAAAATACGACGCCCGTCGCCAATAGCCCTCGTGTATCTCTAGTGCGACGATAATTCAAACCTAACCTAACCGAAAATCTGAAATTTGTAAATAGAAAGAAAATTTCAAAAATAATTCATACAAAAAGTTTATCGTAGGAAATCTTTAGAATTCGGAAGATCGCAGCATGTGGCATGACTTTACGCAACACGAACGAAAAATTTGTAAATAACTTCTAAAATGTAGAGCCTCAGTAATAAACGAATCGCGAACCTTAAAAACCTAGAACAAATAATTTTAAAATTCGGGCGAAATTCTGAATAGCGAACTTGAGACAAATTTTGTAACTTTGAAGGAACTAGACATCCACAAAAAAATCGAGAACTTTTTAAAATCAGCAAATCTGAAATTTAGAGAAGGGGAAATTTCTTTTAAATCGGCCGATTCCTAAACCTCGAAATGCACTGTACAAAAGGCTTTTTTTTTATAAATCTATAAAATTCGAAAATTGCAGCAAGTTCAATTGCAGCAAGCGAAATTTCCCGGCGCAGACCGGAATTTTCGACAATTTCAAGCATAATTCCCGATTTTCCCGACTCCAAAAAATTCAAGTACAATTCCCGACTTTCCCGGTTTTCCCGACGGCTGGACACCCTGAACACCTTATATGTCATGAGGAATTTAGCCTTAAAACAGTCACACTGACAAACTTAATATGAAAGCAGTACCTTCTTGCAAACCAAATGATGAAACGACTTTGTTTGGCCCTCTTTCAACACCCTCCTTAGCTGACAAGGGGTCAAATTCCTTAGGAGCTACAGCATTAGTTGTGTTGGTCATTGGAGCAGTTGCAGAGCCTATAACACATTAAGGTTATGTGAATACTATGGATGGTTATGTGTCACACTATGATTCATTCGACTGTTTTAATTAGCACTCTTGCCTACCAAACTACTTAAATGCTTTAACAAAAAATACACATTCCTTTAAGGATCCTTAAGGATTCATCTTAACAAATACAAATATTCTTATAAACAAGTTTTAAAATTGCTATTAATTTTAAAAATTAACATAAATTTGTGGCTACTTGTTTGCCAATCATAATACAGAATAATTTCTTACTTTGATTTGATAGAATTTTTTGCTTTTAATTTGTTGAAAAAATCGTTACTAATTTAATATTTTTTTTAAGCCAAATTTGTAGCAAATTGTTTCCCTGTCCCAAATCCATATTACAGAAAATTTTCTTGCTATGATTTGATGGGTTTTTGTTGTTGTTGTTTGGGGCACTAGCAAACTGGCAATATTTTAAAGCAAAAATCCAAGATAGGATTTCTTTACCGATTAAATTTGTTAGTATGTTCTTTTTAAGAACCTCAAACAAAAACAGCTCTACCCAAGTAACTAATGGCTTCTTAGAAGTCTCCAAATCAATTCTAGATATTATGAAGTCTAGTAAGAACTGATTCAAGATTAACAATATATACACATTTGATTGTGCAATTAAATTTCTTTAAGGATTAAAAATAGAATTTATGTGCAGCTTGAAACCCGTACATTGAACACAGTGGACTCTTGATTACCTACAATACAAAGTAATCAGATTAAAGTATTTTTGAATAAATGATATTCCACAAATAAAACATTTTCAGATAATATAGAACCCTTTATTTTACATATAGATTACAGTTGGTGAATGTATGGGTTTTTCGGGGTCATTTTGAAATCCATTGAGACAAAGGTTATATTTTTCATCATTCATGGCGGGAAAGCCCAGGGAGGGGCCAAGGCCTTCTGAACAAGTTTCTTCCAGCCACCTCTACTGGCAGCCAAACTCCTCCAATTTCTAGTTCTGAGCACCCTACAGTCCTCCTCAACTGCATCCACCCATCTCAGCTTGGATCTTCCTCGTCTTGTGCTGATAGGTTTAGTTAAAAAAAATTCCTTCGGGGTTTTATTGTCCTTCATTCTGATAACATGCCCAATCCAGGTAAGCCGGTTCACCTTAATGTGATGTACAACGTCTGGATCCTTGTACAATCGGTACAGTTCCGAGTTGTATTTTCTGCGCCCGGCATTGTTTTCTTTGGTACGTTATATTCTTAATATATACTTTTAGTTGTTTTTTTAAATAAAACATTCACAGTTAAGCAAATATTAAAATAAAGCCACATTCTACTACATTTTAAGCACACATACCTTTATCACCTTCTGCCTGGTCCCCAGGAGAAGATGTTCTAGGCTCCAACTGATCGATCAGGTGTATGACTTGATTCCTAATTTTCTGCAATTCAGTCTTGATGTGTTTCACTTCATCCGACTGCAAGGGCTCTGGGTGTCCATTCACTGGTAATACAAGTTTAAAATTGATTCAGCAATTGATATTGTACAAATATGGAGTTAGTTGCTTTTTTTGAGATTGTAAATGTAAAGGTTTCACAACCGAATCACTATCACGCAATATTTAAAAAGGCCAGTGGACAAGTTGATGAATGAAAGTATATAATATATTAAATTATTCATCTGTGCAATACATTTATGAAAACTTATACCATTCTTAACAATTTGTTCGTATAGAACATATGTAGAGAAAAAGTAAAATTATATACCTGTGTGATTTTCAAAATTATAGCACTCATCACCCTCTATATTACTTTCCCTACTTGTCTCTTCATTTATAGATTAATATATTTGTGCTGACAGAAATTGTGTTGAGTGAGAAATTTGTTTCCATAAAAATAATAGGGTTTTACCAAAAATTAAAATCTTTTATGCATTTATCATATGCATCATATCATTATGCATTTATTTTATTTAATCTTTTATGCATTTTAAAATGATTTGTAAATAATTTAGGCAAAACAAAATGTCAGTCAGTATCAAAAAGGGAATGCCAACATCGTTTGGCTGAAACCTGTTAAATCATATCTATATATTCAATACGCTTTTTGGACGAAAGATGATCAGTCAAAATGAGTACAGAGAGAAAAGCACAATGAGCCTGATTGAGCAACACATAAAAACATCCACTACCAAGCTAATACAAACGATAAAAGAAAGAACTGTCAATCAGTCTTATGGTTCAATGTCAATATTGCTTTAGTTGGCCTAAATGATTACAAATTCACAACTAAATTATTTAGCAAAAATAAATTATCTACAATTCTAGTTTATTTAATTTTTCTACATTCATAATGAAAATTACCTTTACTAAACTTAATTTTTGATATTGTAAAACAATTTCACATTTTTCTCTCTCCATGGACCGATTCAAAAAAGTTTTTTGTTTTTCTTTCAAAGTGTTCAGTTTTGTGCTTGGTAGATGACTTAAATAACATAGAAATTTTATCATGATAAAATATGTTACAAAGAAAATCCTAGCACTATTTTTCTTTTTATCGGTCAAATATAACAGGCTATCATGCAAGAATGTAACCTAGATTACTTCAATCGAAACACAGATCAATATACATCTTCCATGCAGAAAAACTATCAACTAGATAATCCTATCTTTAACGAATCTGCAAAATCAAAAAATATACCCTTGCATTTTTTCTTTTTAGGACAAAACACTCAGAAACAAAGCTTAATCAAATTTAGATAGCTGTACCTGCCCCAGATTTAATTTGAAAAATATGCTACATTTTCTTCTGGACAATTTTCTGTTATCATGAGAAATATAAAAACTGACAATACAAAAGTTGTAGAATACACAAGACAATACAAAAGTTGTAGACGCAACAAGAAACTTTTTTTGTTTTTTAAATACAAAATAAAACAAAAAATTATTTTAAAAAGAATTTCCTTTTAGGATTTGACTTACAAAAGGAAAAAAAAATGAGGTTATGTATTTTTGATTTTGCAAACTCCTAAGATAAGGGACAGTTTTCAAAATGTATCAATCGTACAGTAGTTAAATAAAAAAATTACCAAAAATTGTCAACTTTAATATTCTACTGCATTGAATTGCGAAGGATAAATCAGAACTATCAAAAATGGATACCAGATCACCATCTGTAATATAAAAAAAATATTAAGAGATTAACATATGAATAATTATAAATTATATGAAACATTTGTTTTTAATAAAAACTATATTATTTTTAACTTCTTAGTAAGAATAAAATATTAAACAAAGAGTGTAAAAGCTACAAAAACCAATTTTAAAACAATAGAAAGCTATATTTACAACTTCATAAGTTTATCATATTTTTTTAAAGGCCTAATCTCTGAAGCACTTAAAAGGGATCTTTGATCAAATAAACCTAATGCATTATTTTGGAAGTCAGATCACAATACCTCAAAGCATTGCTTAAAAAATAAGGCATTTTCCCACTAGGTATGAAAACAACGCATGTTGTTTTGGATAAACTAGATATGACTACTAGGTATGAAAACAACAAAACAAAGTATAAGGCAAAATATCATCTCATTAGTTAACCAATGATTTTAAAGTTTTAGGCTAACATTGATAAAGGCCTAATCTAGCATCTGCAAGACAGATATTTTTCTTTACCCTTTGAATTAGGCAAACGCTATAAGTATTACAATATATCACACTATCTCTGCAAACGTTATTGATCCTGTTTTTAGGTACTTTTTTTCAAAGAAAAAAATATGATTTTACTAAGAGCCATTTGAAGTTATGCATTGACTATGGAATAATTTTAAACAAAGGTAGGCTTACAAATAGTTTTAGACTTTTCTAGGTAATTTATGGTACCCTTTAAATTATTAAGAAAACCTAACAAAACTATTAATAAAACATTAAATTATAACTAAAACAATAAGGAATAGATAATTCTTTTTTATATGTTTTGAATATGTTAAATAAAAATGAAACTACAACCAAAATAATAGATAATCCCTTTTATGTGTATTGATGTTAATATCTCAAAAACACCAAAATTGCAGATACAGCCTTTTTCAAAGTATCTTTTTAATACCAATACTATACCTTCATCCCTATACTTTATGAGCACCTCATCACTCGCATCCAACTTTCCCCTGAACACCCTCTGCATCATGAGCACCAGTTCATCGTAAGTGATCTCCTCGTTGTGTATGGGAATTCTCCGGATGTCGTCCCCGAGCTGGGCTTTGATGATGAGCTTGCCGCTCAGGTCCAGTTGGGCATAGCCCCCCTCGTCCGCCCCACCGTATGAGTCGACTGCCATGCTGGGAGGAGGATGGTGCAGGTTAAATCTGTTGAAAGTAAATGTACATTTAGTAGAATGGGGGACATTCACGGCCATATCCACCTGAGCTTCAATTCCAAATCGCTGTGGAAAACAAGCGGTTAGACAGGTTAGAGGAGTAGGATAACATTAGCACGTGGTTCGAGAGCTGTAAAGGAAAACATTGGCACGTGTACCGCGTGACATCACATGAATGTTCCCCATTATAACGTTGGATAAGTAGAATTATAGCGTTGCACAAGGGATATTATCGACGGGCATCCCAATTTAGAGCAACAGTCAAATGATGAGCCGAAACTTGAATAGGCCTCCCAATGCAATTTTAAGTGCAACAGGATATTAAAACATATTTAAAGTGCACTCTCTGTGTATGGGATATTATTTGTCGGACTTTGACTGAGACCCCATCAGTCAATTTGCCAATGCCTGGCGCTGGGACCTTTCGCATGCAAGGCAAGTGCTGTATCGGCTGGGCTCTTTAGCACTTTTATGTGTTTTTAGTCTTAAAATTATCCAACTGTCTTTGAATATGCATAGAATTGAAACAAACAGCAAAAACCTCATTTTATAGCAATACCAACAGTTTATTTTCACACATTTGGAATAATTTAAAGTACTTTTTGGTAAATGTCGAAACAAACAACAGTTGCTTGTTCTGTAATAACAAGCTAATAATGATATTGTCAAACATTTGGAATAATTTAAAGTACTTTTTGGTAAATGTCAAAACAAACTGTGGTGTTACGTCTAGTAGGATAAAAACATCTCAACTCGGTTTCTTTGCAGAAATAGAAAAGAGAATTTTGGTTTTTGTTTTAGGCTTAAAATAAGTACAACATACTATGTTTCCTTGTATATGTTGTTAAAGTTTTCAATTAAATTAAATAGTATGACACTGCTGAATGAGGTTGTTTCTTTCTTATTGCATCGTTTTCTACCGGTCTCTGTGAATTAGATTGAAGTCAGATATCTAAAATATTGGCGTCCGCGAAGCAAAAAAATTGGAATATGGAGATCGCAAAAGCGAAACGAACTGCATTGAGAAAGTCATTCACGGTGTGTGCGAACAACGTTGAGAAAGTTATCAAAGATGAAAAAACTTCGTCAGGCGAGTTGTTTGCACAACAGAAACTATTGTTTGATAAATTCACAAGATTGGAAGAAATACAGGAGATTGTCGTAACTGCTATTCTTGGCGATGAGGTCTTGGCGCCAACTTATGAAAAGGATTTTGATGAGGCGGAAAGCTACAGGGATCGATTTTGTACTCTTTCAGTAGCTCTGGAACAGATCATCCAAAGAGCATCCGTGGAAATCTCAGCAAATAGTGATGTTTTAGAAGCGGCGAAAATGCGTCTTCCGAAAATAGAACTTGTGAAATTTAATGGTGATATCAAAGATTGGCTTAAGTTTTGGAGTCAATTCAAATGCATCCACGAAAATGAGAGTATGCACAAAGAAGATAAATTCCAATATCTCATTCAGAGCATGGTAGAAGGTACACGAGTACGAGATCTAGTGGACGGGTATCCACCCACTGCTGAGAACTATGACAAATGTGTGGACAGTTTATGTATGAGATTTGGTCGAGAAGAATTATTGATTGAGTTTTATGTGAGGGAATTGTTGTCTTTGGTGATAAAAAACGTCACAAATTCCCGATCGAAAGGTGGTGTAACTCAGCTCTACGACCAACTGGAATCTCATTTACGATCCCTAGAATCCATAGGTATGACTTCGGACAAGTATGCTGCCATGCTTTTACCCCTTGTTGAATCCTGTATCCCAGAGGACATGCTCCGTATTTGGCTGAGAAATCCGTTGGTGTCTACTGAAGAAAACACTTATAATCAGAAGCTAACACAGTTGTTGAAGTTTCTGCGGCTCGAAGTAGAAAGTGAGCAAAGAGTAGTGATGGCAAAATCGGGTTTTAAGCAAAATGAGGTCGCCAAAAATAAAACAGAGCAAAGTCGACGGAACGAGGATGCTAATACCTTGCCTACGAGTGCAGTATTAGTAAGCACAGGTAAGGAAGAGGGGCAAATAAAAAAATGTTTATTTTGTGGCAAATCAAATCATAGAAGTGTAGAATGTTATTTGGCGCAAAAGATGTCTTTGGCGGATAGAAAGAGTGTTGTCATTAAAAACAAAGCCTGTTTCAAATGTCTCAAAGAAAAACATAATGCACGTTTCTGTCGTAACAAAAAATTAAGTTGTAGTTTCTGTGATGATAAATGGCATCACATTTTATTATGTCCAAAAAAAGAAAGTGAAATAAATAATGTGCTAATTGAGAATTCATCTAGCAACACTCTTTCTAACCACATTCAAGATAATACTCGAGTTTATTTACAAACAATTCCTCTAAAAGTGTTCAATGGCAACCAATGGCTGGTTTTGCGGGGATTGTTAGATTGTGGCTCAGAAAATTCATATATTTCTGAGGGAGCAATTTCAAATTTAAGGTTAAAGCCTTGTGGTAAACAAACCTTAATTCACGGTTTGTTTGGGGGAAGGCAGACTGATCCTAAACAACACAACAAATATAAAGTAAATGTTAAAAGCATTAAGGGCAATTTTTCCTGTCAGTTAGAGTTATTATCCGAGGAAAAAATATGTGGTATTGTGCCCAAAATGACAGAAAGAAATGTAATATGTGAATTAGAAAAAAGGAAAATTGATGTTCCCGATGTGGGTTGTCCAGTTTCAGATATTGATATTTTGCTAGGTGCAGATAATCTGGGTTTCTTATATACAGGGAAGCATATTAAATTAGATTGTGGGTTGACAGTAGTAGGGACGCATTTGGGTTTGACAATAATGGGAAAATGTACAGAAACTGATGAGGTAAAGTCTTTAACTGTCACGAATGAATTCCACAATCCTAAGTGTGTAATAAATATGTTCTCCAGTCAGATACTGTCACTTGATGCTAAAGAGCTATGGAGTTTAGAAACCATAGGGATACGAGATCCAATAGAAGTTTTTAAACGGAAAGAGCTTAATTCTGAATCTATGACAAGATTTGAAAATAAGTTAGATATTCTTCCTAGTGGTAGGTACCAAGTTTCATTGCCTTTTAAAACTGAAAACAGCTTGTCAAGTAACAAACTTTTAACTTGGAAACGGCACCAAAAGATGTGTCAAGGGGTTATAGAGAAAGGTTGTTATGAGGATTATGTAGCAGTTTTCAAAGAATGGGAAAGGCTAGAAATTATTGAGAGGGTACCTGAAGGGGAAATAAATAATGATGGGTATTACTTGCCTCATAGACCCGTTTTAACACCTGCTAAAACCACTAAGATACGCCCTGTTTTTGACGCTACAGCTAG
This sequence comes from Hylyphantes graminicola, assembly GCA_023701765.1. NCBI lineage: Eukaryota > Metazoa > Arthropoda > Arachnida > Araneae > Linyphiidae > Hylyphantes > Hylyphantes graminicola. The sequence goes on from CM043113.1 coordinate 53,543,389, forward strand.
AGAGAGAGGTAAACCGTCACTTAATGACGTGCTTGATAAGGGACCTAGTTTAGTTGAGCTTATACCAGACATATTGGACAGGTTCCGTTTATTCCCAATAGGTCTATCAGCAGATATTGAGAAAGCATTTCTCCAACTAAGCATGGCCCCCCAGCATAGGGATTTTTTACGTTTCTTTCACCCTGTGGGAGAAAATAGAGAAATAATTTATCGGCATTGTCGTGTGGTATTTGGAGTTTGTTCAAGTCCTTTCTTGCTAGGAGCATCCTTAAACCATTTGTTTGAACAAACTTCCTCTAAATGTCCAGAAATTGTTTCTAAGCTCAAGCACTCTTTCTATGTCGATAACTGTGTGAGTGGAGTTTTTGATGAGCAGGAAATTGGGAGTTTTATTTCTAGTGCCAAGGCTATTTTAGCTGAGGGATGTTTCAATTTGAGAGATTGGGAATGCAATGTAAATGGCCCAGGTGTATCAAAAAGTACAGGAGATACAAATTTATTGGGCATTACATGGAATCTTGATAGAGATACCCTTAGGTGCTCTGCAGCACAAGAATTTTCTCAATCTGAGGCAAACATGACAAAAAGAACAATGTTGTCATTCGTGCAACAGTTTTTTGACCCCGTTGGAATATTGTCAGCTGCCACTTTAATGCCTAAACTTTGGCTCCAAGAAGCGTGGAAGGGCAAAATGGGTTGGGATGACCCCCTACCCCCTGAAATGTGTAAAAGATTTGCCAAATGGCTTCAAGAACTTACAAGTTTAAACAATATAGAAATTCCAAGGTATGTTAATGTTAAGGGGACACCAGAGCTGCATGTGTTTGTAGATGCGTCAAAGAACGCTTATGCAGCGTGTATTTTTGTCCGATCTGTAACAGAAAATGGTGTTCAGGTATACTTAATAAGAGCAAAATCCAGGGTGGCACCGCTTAAATCAGTGTCCATAGCACGATTAGAGTTACTGGCTTGTGGTATCGGGGCAAGGCTGACTCGTGCAGTTCAGATTGCACTTGACCTTCCCGCCCTTAAGGCAACCTATTGGACAGACTCTATGGTGGCCCTTTGGTGGATCAGAAATAGAGGGGAGTGGTCAGTATTTGTCTCTAATCGAGTAAAAGAGATCAATGAGGTGACTTCCGCCGAAAATTGGAGGCATGTACCGGGAAAAATTAACCCGGCAGATGTCCTTTCACGGGGTTGTTCGCCAAAACAACTATTGGATTTAAAATGGTATGAGGGTCCCACCTGGCTAAGACAGGAGCCAGAAGAGTGGCCTATAACAAAACTTGACTGTGAGGAGGAAGTAAATGCTGAGAGGAGGAAAGTTAGTTTGTGTTACGTTAATGCTAGTAGCGAAAGCACTCCTTGGTATGCATATAAGTTTTCGAGTTATAAAACAATTATCAGATTTGACTTATGACTTGAGTGGGGGGCCCGTTAGGGCCAAGCACCGCGACCACTGGTCTATTGTACTAACCCCATCGTTTAACCTTGAAATAGGCCAATAGCTGAGATGAACCTCAGAATTTCCCTGATTGGTAAGTTATCAACTTCCCAGGCATCGATACAATGGTACCCAAGATACTCAAATCTTTGTGCAGAGTAGTTGTCACATTCGCAGAGAACATGAAACGAACTTTCCTCAACCTGTTGACATGCCCTACAGAGAGGGTCATCTTTTACACCCATAATATTCAGATGTCTATTGAGAGCACAGTGACCTGTTAGTAGCCCAATAGCTACACGAATCTCTTTCCTGCTAAGGCTAAGTAATTCCTTGGCTCTCCTCCATGGAGCACTCTGGTTGAGCTCCCTAGCCTGCCTTTGATCGACTGCCATTTGCCAATCAGCGAAATTGTAAGCTTGGAACAGCCGCCTTATGGTATTCCTAACAGAATTATGCGGAAGGCCAAGCACGGGCTCGGGACCTATAAAAGCAGTCTTCGATCCCGCTTTTGCCAAAATGTCAGCCACTTCATTTCCTTCAATCCCTCTGTGCCCGGGAACCCAAAATAAGGACACTTTATTAAGGCGAGCTAACCTTGCGAGGGACAGGTGACATTCCCATACAATGCTAGAGGAGAAACATTGTTTGGACAGTGCAAGCAATGCTGCCTGACTATCTGAAAATATCCTAATTTTTTGGTCCCTAACATTTCTGTCGAGACAGTTGTGTGCACAGGCTAGGATAGCAACAATTTCAGCCTGGTACACTGTGGCAAGATTCCCAAGAGAGAAAGAAATTTTTGTGTTATTGGAGACACAGTAGGCCCCAGCACCTGTTCCTGAGGACGTTTTAGATCCGTCTGTGAACCAGACCTCATTAGCACTCTTAGTGTTAATCTGACAGCTATCCCATTCCATACGTGTGGGAATATGTATGGAATAGCTGTCCTCAAAACTGTATCGTTTAAGAATCCAGTCTTTGTTTGCATTAAGGCAAAGATGCCCTTGAACTAGAGTTCCGAGGTTTTTAAAAGTAGTAGTTTCATTGACAGTCTTCCAGTCACCAGTAAGCTTAAGCCTATCAGCACACAAGACCGCCTCCATTTCGACTCTTTTTGAGAGGGGTAACAAATCAAGCAAAATCTCCATGCTATCAGATGGCGTTGTTCTGATTGCCCCTGTGATGGCTATTGTGGCCATTCTTTGTAGACTGGTAAGTTTCTTTCTTACAGTGTTATTCAGAGTTTTACCCCACCAGACAATGGCCCCATACGAGACACTGGGACATACAATCGCAGTGTATATCCAGTGCATTACTTTAGGAGATAACCCCCAAGTTTTCCCCAAAGCCCTTCTACATGCCCAAAAGACCCTTTTTGCTTTATTGATGCAGTGTTGAAGGTGACTTGAAAAAGTAAGCGTTTTATCAAAGATAATTCCAAGATATTTTACCTCATCTACAAGAGTAAGGCTTTTTCCGAAGAACTTAAGAGCCTTAATGTTATTTATTTTATCAGCTCTCATTCTAGTGAAGGGAACAAGGTTGGTCTTATCGGGGTTTACTGTCAACCCAACAGTGTTACACCATCCCTCTACCTTTTTTAGGGCACTTCCCATAAGGTCAGCGACTGTATTTGGAAATTTCCCTCTAACGACAATGGTGATGTCGTCAGCATAGCCGATGCAGTGAATGCCCATGGTGTTGACTTTACAGAGAAGTTCATCAACTACAAGACACCAAAGTAGAGGGGAAAGTACACCCCCCTGTGGACAACCCTTACAGCTATCAACTCTAACCACTACACCCAGAAAGCTGGATGTAACAATTCTAGTTTTTAGCAGATTTTCTACATCAGATTCTAATTATTTCTAATTATCAGATTAGTAGCCTGGGTAAAAAGGTTCATCGCCAATTGTCGTAAAGGGTCTAATGACAGAGAAGTTGGTGATCTCTCAAGCTCTGAAATTTTAAATGCGGAAATAGCGCTTATTAGATCAATCCAAAACGAATATTTTCCTGATGAAAATGAGATACCTTTAATCAGTGTCATTAGAGATAATGAGGGCTTAATGCGTGTAAAAACTCGAATTACAGAACGTAATGATGATCCCTGTTTTTTGATACCTATCCTCCTGCCAGCAAATTGTACATTGACCGAAAGTCTTATTGAGTACACACACAAAACAAATTGTCATGCAGGTACTCATATGTTACTTTCAATATTAAGGGAGAAATATTGGATTCTGAAATCTAGAAAAACGGTTAGGAAAATAGTTAGAAGGTGTGTAGTGTGCCGGCGATACAGCGCAAAAGCAGCTGTTGGTGTGCCAGTCGCTTTACCTAAAGATAGGGTTAATGATTCCAATGTGTTTCAAACAACGGGTATTGATCTTGCGGGGCCCCTCTTCCTTCTTAACGGCGAAAAGGTATGGATAGTGTTATACACTTGTGCAGTTTTTAGAGCCATCCATCTCGAGCTTGTGCCCTCCTTGTCTACCGCAAGTTTTTTGCTGTCTTTGCGTCGTTTTATCGCTCGCAGGGGTAGACCCGAAACAATCTACACCGACAATGGGACTAACTTTAGAGGAGCCGTCTCTGAATTCCAAAACCTGGATTGGAATCAAATCGAAAAGGAGACAGAGCTACAAGGACTAAAGTGGAAGTTCATCCCTCCTACAGCTGCGTGGTGGGGGGGATGGTGGGAGAGACTTGTTCGTGTTGTCAAGGATCTCCTGAAACGCACATTGGGAAAAGCGATTCTCTCCTTCGAAGAACTGCTTACGGTCTGCTGTGAATGTTGTTAGCCATAACAAAAATGTCTACTCATCGTGCGGTAACGAGATCAAAAACATCAACAAAAATTTCGGTTTGTTTACAATTTTAAGAGTTGAGTTGTTCACGAAACGATGTGCGGTTGACTTACTAATTTACATATGTTTTAGTTTTGTGAAGTAATTTATCTGAACTGAACTGAAGTAATTGAAGTTGGATAGATTTAAATAGTCAACACATCGTGGACTTTGCACTCTTTCTCTTTTTGAATTATTTGACGTTCTAACATGTAGTTGATTCCTATTAGAGTTTAAGTCGGTGTCTCGTGCCTCGTGGACGACTGCGTTTGTAGCAGTCAGTCGGGTGTCTTACGACATAAAAGATGAGTAACTAACTACTTTTAATTATTGTGTTTATTTTTACTGACCACTTCTAACCATTCTTGTGCAGTGTTTTGTTGATTGAAAATGTTGTTTATTTATGAAATATAAGATGAAATAAATAGTAACTGTTTTACTTTTAAAAACTTGTTTTTCTTTCCTCTGCTGGATACATGTAATTTTTAGTTGAACTTTTAAAATGTAACATTCGGTTATGGGCCGGTAACATAGTTACGTTCTTTAGAGGCCCTGTGTCCAGCATGAATAAAACTTGTTTATGTTGCAAATTTTGTTGCATACTTTGGTTACAATGAAACTTGAAGTCTATTTTGAAATTTAATTAGTGAATTAAAGAATCGTTTTTGAGGTGGTCAGTATATAGTTATCTTTAGTACTTTAAGATTGTGTAATCGTATGATGTTCGCTTACTGTGGTCACTGTTTGTTTACTTTTTAGTATGTATTAATTGACTTCCGACATGTCCGGCTGCCCTATATTTTTTTTTTGCTGTCTTTAAATTTAAATTGTTAATATTGTAGTGCATTTTGTGTTTGCAAGTTGATATTTTTTTTAACGGGTTTAACGTTCTCCTTGACGGAGGGGCTGTGGTTGCTTCCTGGGTATTTGTAATTTTTTTGTGACTAAATATTAAAAATTTTTTGGACTTTAAAATTAATCATTTTTTTAAGATGGCTTATATAAACCCCGGAATCACTAAATTAAATAGTAACAACTATTCTCTTTGGGCAACTGATGTTAAATTTCTCCTTATCGAGCGAAACCTTTGGAATTTGGTTAGTTCCAAGGAAAAAGTTCCAGAAAAGACTGATGAGGTGGCATTTAATGCTTATAACGAAAGATGTGATAAAGCATTGTCTACTATTTACTTAAATGTCAGTGAGGATTTTAAAAGACTGATAAAGAACGAAACATGCCCAATAAAAGCCTGGAATAGTTTAAAAACATACTTTGAACCTGATGACCGGGTGAGGCATCAGTTGGTGTATCATGAATATCTAGATTTAAAACCCGTTAAAGGTGAAGGTTACGCTGTTTACTTTTCAAAGATCCGAGAATTTAAAGATACGTTGGATGCTTTGAAACACCCATTGGACGATGAAAGGGTAATTTTTAATGTTTTAAAACAACTTCCTGAATCTTTTGCCACATTAACTCAATATATCATGAGTTGGTCAAAAGAGGCTTTCACGTTGGATAAGGTGGAAACAGCAGTACTGGCTGAGGATGCACGGCAACGTTTGAAGTTGCAGGATCGGGATAGTAGGGCTGTGGCCTACAACACAGAGTCGAGGGGGCGTCGATCATTTAAGTGCTATCAATGTGGTCAAGAAGGACATTTTTCGAAAGATTGTCACCGTCGCTCAGCCACTCCTAGTTCCCAACTTAGAGGTCGCAACCAGTCACGTGGCCGTGGTCTAAGAAGGGCGTCGCCTTGGAAAAGGCGTAATTTTTATAGATCTCCTTCGCCTAAAGGGCGATTTGAAAGGAGAGGCCCCAGCCCGTCCGCCAAGGACAGAAACGATAATTGTTTTTATATTACAGCATGTGTCAGTGAGGCTGATGACGATGATGCATTTATTTTAGACACCGCATCGTCACATCATTTTTGTAAAACAAAGTCGTATTTTTCAACTTTTGAACCAATAGCAAATGAAAAGGTCTCTGTTGCTGTTGCCGACACTACTTTTGCTGTAGAAGGAAAAGGGCATGTTAAACTTAAATTTCCAAATAAAACTGTAACTTTATTGAACTGTTATTACTCGCCAAAACTAAGAAGAAATTTAATCGCAGGTAATCTTATTGACAAGGCCGGATTAAGCTTTATAGGCAGAAACGGTGAAATAAAAGTAAAAAGTTCTTGTGAAACTTGGTTCACTGCCACTTTAAAGAACGGTATTTACTATACATATCCTGAAGTTGTTATAGATAAGGATATTAGTGTAAATAACGTAAAAACCTTGTCGAAAAGATGCGTTAAATTCCAAACAGCTGTAACTGAAAAAGATGACCCTAAAATTTGGCATAAAAGATTTGCACATTTAAGTGCAAGTGTATTAAAAGACACAAGTAAAAATGATTCTGTAAGGGGATTGCCGGATATGTCGGGGGTAAATGATTTTTCTGATTGTGAACCCTGCCGACTAGCAAAGTCAAAACGAACAAGTTTTAAACCTTTAAATAAAACCAGGTCAAAAAGACCATTAGAATTAATTTATTTAGATCTTTGTGGTCCGATAGATCCTGAAGGAAGGGACGGCCAAAGATATTTTCTCACAATCATAGACGATTTTTCCCGCAAAGTAAATGTTTTTCCTCTCGTTCATAAGTCGGATGTTTTTCAAGTTTTTAAACGTTTTCAAACTCGTGCCGAACGTTATCTTGATTTAAAAATCTTAGCTGTAAGAAGCGATAACGGTGGCGAGTTTTACAACAATGAATTTAAAGAGTATTTTTTTGATTTGGGAATTAAATTTGAATTAACAAATTTCTATACTCCTGAGCAGAATGGTATCGTTGAAAGATTTCATTATACGGTAATGAACGGAGTTAAAGCCATGTTGACAGATTCAGGCGTAAGCCGAACCTTTTGGCCTGATGCAACCCTTACTTTTGCATACGTTTGGAATAGAACGTGCCATTCTGGTCGGGACAAAACCCCTATCGAGTTATTTGGAGGTAACAAACCATCAGTCAAACACCTGAAACCATTTGGCGTAACAGCTTACGTTGGAATCCCAAAACAGCGTAGAAAGAAGCTCGATAACAGAGCCAAGAAAGGTTTCATGGTAGGTTATGCACTGAGCACAAGAGGCTACCGTATTTACTTACCTGACGAAGATAGGATCGTAGAAACCATAAATGTAAATTTTAATGAAAAGTTAAATTTTTATGATAATACCCCAAACCGTGAAATTTCAAATGATCACTGCAGTGGAGCAGTACTGGGCTCCAATGAACAAAATTTTTATGTAAGTAATTTTTATGAACCTGATACTCGTTATTCTGATTTTCAGCCAGGTCCTTCTACAAGTTTCGGGACTGGTCGTGAGGACAGAGGTTCATCTCACTCGTCTACTCACGATAATCGAGTATCTATCGCTTCGTCTCACTCCGATTCTGAGGACAGCGATTCTGAGGACACCACGTTAGCCGAAGCCACCTGGAGACGGGAAGCCATCACGAGACCAGATAAGTCTAGAACTGATATTTATTATTTTGATAATGAAACAAATACGAGACTTAGGTCAAGGAATGAGGTAGAAAATTTCTGTAAACAAAATAGACTTAAATTTTACCCAACTTTATTTGATTTCAGTGGAAAGAATAAATATTCTGGTCCCGTTGATGACATTAGTCTCGGTGGTGGTACCGCTAATTTTACATCCTGACTAGATGTAGTCGTACCAAAAACGTATAAACAAGCTATATCTTCACCTCAGAGATCGGAGTGGGAGGAAGCGATGAGAGACGAGATTAAAATCATGCACGAACGAAAAGTTTGGGACTTAACAGATAGTAAAAATAATTCATCAAATATTTTAGGTTCTAGATGGGTTTTTACAGTTAAAAGAAATGAGAAAAATGAAATTGTAAGATATAAGGCTCGGCTAGTCGCGCAGGGATATAAGCAAATTAAAGGAGAGACGTACGATGAAACGTACAGTCCTGTTGTAAATTTTAGTGTTATTAGGTTCTTTTTCACACTTTTAGTTTCTTACCTTGGATTTAGTCATTATCAATTTGATGTAAAATGCGCGTACCTGTATGCCCCAATAAATGAAGAAATTTTTATGTTCCAACCTCAAGGTTTTTGTAAAGATAAAAATTTAATTTGTAAACTTAACCGAGCCATATATGGCCTTCATCAGTCTGGTCGTGTCTGGTATTTTGAGATCGACCGAGTGTTAATAGATATTGGTTTTGTGAAATTTTTAAATTGTAATTGTGCTTATATATACAAGAATGAAATTGTTTTATTATTGTATGTAGATGATTTTGTCTTGTTTGGTGCAGATCCCAGTAGAATTAACTTTGTAGTAAAACTTTTAAGTAAACATTTTGATTTAAAAGCACTTGGCAGAACTAGAAAACTTTTAGGTGTTGAATTTGAAACAAAAGATAATAGTATTTTAATTCACCAATCCTCATACATAACTGAAGTTTATGATAGATTTAATGATTATCATATTCCTATAAGATCCCTACCAATAACTAAAAATTGTATATACTCTAAAGAACAATCACCAGAGTCAATAGTTGAGAAAAATGAAATGAAATCTTTACCTTATAGAAGTCTTTTAGGATGTTTATCATTTATAGCGAATCGCACCAGACCTGACATTAGCTACGCAGTAAATATTTTTAGCCAATTTCAAAGTAATCCGGGGCTTGTACATTGGCACGGTCTTCTTAATTTATTGGGATATGTTTATAATACTCAAAGCTTAAAACTGAAACTATTTTGTAATGAACCCCAAATAATTTCTTATTCAGACGCAGATTTCGCTTCTAACCGAGATGACAGAATCTCGATGGGTGGTCAAATTGTGTGTTTAAGTAAATCCCCCATCTCATGGAGAACTTTCAAACAAAAGTGTATCTGTCTGTCAACTATGGAAAGCGAATTTGTCTCTATGACTGAAACATCTAAAGAACTAATCTGGTTTGACAATATTTTAAACGAATGTGTATCAAAACAACTTATCAATAGTGATTTATTAAAACCAATTATGTTTGTAGATAATCAAGCTGCAATAAACTTTGTAAAATCCCCAATTGAAAATGCAAAATCTAAACATATAGATGTAAAATTACTTTTTATTAGAGATTTAGTATTTAAGGATATGTTTCAAGTCTTGTATGTAAGAAGTAAAGAGAACCTAGCTGATATATTTACAAAGCCTATGACGCGTCTAGAATTAAAATATTTCATTGATAAACTTTTTGAGATTAAATAAATTTTATTGTTTATTTTTACCAAGTCAAAATTCTAAAGTTATTTTGAGGATATGATAAATTTTAAGATATAGGATCTGATACTGCACTTTGTTTCAGGGTTCCTTCGTGAAGCTGAAATCTTTTTCTTGTGTGATAAAGTATCGGACTTTTTGTAAACTCATCTTCTGAAACGTCGAACGGACCTGCCACGGATTTTGGACTTTGAATTACGGACAACTTTGGAACCACGGATTTTCGACTGGACAATGGACTTTGGAACATTCTATGAATACTGGAAGCACGGATTAAGTTTTTTTTATTTCTTCTAATAAACTTTGTTAAATATTTAGGAATTTTTGAAGTTTATTTTATTTGGAACTCCTAGTACTTTTGTAGATGTACCAGGAAGATAAATGTTTAAATTTAAGGTTTAGTACTTTCTAGGTGATTTCATGGCTTTGCTTATGATACAAGATTTTCAAGATAATGGTATAAATGCATTTTGTAAATAGTAAGAATGGGAAGCGCTAGGGTAATTTTTGAATGTATTTTTTAATTAGTAGTGTGATCTTGAATCGATGTGTCATATTAAGCATGCTGTGAGAAATTTGAAGCCTTGTTAAGTATTTTGTTACTTTCATTTGTATATTATCATCCTTTGAGCATGCATGCTCCTCAACCTGTTCGATTTGTTCTAGTTTTCAACTTGGATTGTTAAATTGTTGTGATATTTTTAGAATTCAAATATAGTTGTAAATTGCTCAATTAGTTGGATTGTGGTCAGTTTAATTTTTAAGTTTTTCTGAACTGAAAATCGTTCATTTAGGATCTCGTTGAAACAGAATTTTTAGTCGCAGATGAGTAGAGGAGGGGCATTGTTAGCCATAACAAAAATGTCTACTCATCGTGCGGTAACGAGATCAAAAACATCAACAAAAATTTCGGTTTGTTTACAATTTTAAGAGTTGAGTTGTTCACGAAACGATGTGCGGTTGACTTACTAATTTACATATGTTTTAGTTTTGTGAAGTAATTTATCTGAACTGAACTGAAGTAATTGAAGTTGGATAGATTTAAATAGTCAACACATCGTGGACTTTGCACTCTTTCTCTTTTTGAATTATTTGACGTTCTAACATGTAGTTGATTCCTATTAGAGTTTAAGTCGGTGTCTCGTGCCTCGTGGACGACTGCGTTTGTAGCAGTCAGTCGGGTGTCTTACGACATAAAAGATGAGTAACTAACTACTTTTAATTATTGTGTTTATTTTTACTGACCACTTCTAACCATTCTTGTGCAGTGTTTTGTTGATTGAAAATGTTGTTTATTTATGAAATATAAGATGAAATAAATAGTAACTGTTTTACTTTTAAAAACTTGTTTTTCTTTCCTCTGCTGGATACATGTAATTTTTAGTTGAACTTTTAAAATGTAACAAATGTGAGGGAATTATAAACTCACATCCATTAACTTACCTGTCGGAGGAATCTGAAGATTTAGTGCCCATTACTCCAGCAATGTTTCTCATGACCAATCACTCTACCAATGTAACAGACCTTGATCTTAATGATTTCGCCAAGATGCAAAGGCGAGTGAGATTTCGAGCCAAGTTGTTTACGGATCTAAAGGGCAGATTCCGAAAGGAATATTTAGGTCTGTTGGCTCAGGACCGTTCAAGGTCAAGGCCTCACGAAATCAAGGTTGGTGAAATTGTTCTGGTAGAGAACCCTAACAAAAAAAGGTTATATTGGCCTTTAGCTAGAGTGGTGGAAGTTTTGCCTGGTAAGGACGGTAATGTCAGGACTTTGAAATTGAAATGTGGCAATTCCGTCATACTTCGTCCGATTCAACGAATATTTTCGTTAGAAATCCAGCCCGAAGAACTCCCGATTTCATCTGCTGTGGTTCAAGGCGTTTCACCCTCCTCAACCACTTCTGAAGAGCAGTCAACAGATCAGGGGCAACCATCTGGACCGGAGGCCACCGCATCAAATTCTCCTTTGGACATCATTGGCAGATCGACGAGGTGCGGGCGGAAGGTGAACCCACCCCAAAGACTGGACTTGTTGAACTTGTCATTCTTTTTTGAGTCATAGCTGACTCAAAAGAGGGGAGGATGTTACGTCTAGTAGGATAAAAACATCTCAACTCGGTTTCTTTGCAGAAATAGAAAAGAGAATTTTGGTTTTTGTTTTAGGCTTAAAATAAGTACAACATACTATGTTTCCTTGTATATGTTGTTAAAGTTTTCAATTAAATTAAATAGTATGACACTGCTGAATGAGGTTGTTTCTTTCTTATTGCATCGTTTTCTACCGGTCTCTGTGAATTAGATTGAAGTCAGATATCTAAAACCTATTGGCGTCCGTGAAGCAAAAAAAATTGGAATATGGAGATCGCAAGAGCGAAACGAACTGCATTGAGAAAGTCATTCACGGTGTGTGCGAACAACGTTGAGAAAGTTATCAAAGATGAAAAAACTTCGTCAGGTGAGTTGTTAGCACAACAGAAACTATTGTTAGATAAATTCACAAGATTGGAAGAAATACAGGAGATTGTCGTAACTGCTATTCTTGGCTGTGAGGTCTTGGCGCCAACTTATGAAAAGGATTTTGATGAGGCGGAAAGCTACAGGGATCGATTTTGTTCTCTTTCAGTAGCTCTGGAACAGATCATCCAAAGAGCATCCGTGGAAATCTCAGCAAATAGTGATGTTTTAGAAGCGGCGAAAATGCGTCTTCCGAAAATAGAACTTGTGAAATTTAATGGTGATATCAAAGATTGGCTTAAGTTTTGAAGTCAATTCAAACGCATCCACGAAAATGAGAGTACCGTCAGTGCGGGTAACTTTGGCCAAAATCGGAGTTTTTTTCACAAAAGAAGAAAAATTTAACTTCAAAAACGATTTAAACACTTAAAAATCCTTATGCATTCTAATTATTGTACATTTAGGAATAATTTTCAGGCATTTTTGTTACATTTTATAAATTAATAAAAATTTGGTATTAATTTTAAAAAATAAGACACTGTTAGGAGCCGGGCGGGTAACTTTGGCCACCCAAGAAATACATAAGAAACATACTTTTTAACATCCTTAAAAGCTGTGTTAACGATTTAAATAGCAATATTGAAACTTTAAACCCAAAAATAACAAAGTTATAAGACATAAGTTATATACCATTTTAAATAACTATAACTTTAACATTGCAGTGCATCGTGGAATGGCATTACACGTTGAATACTAGTATTGTTTGTCGCTTAAAAGAAAGAAAAACAAACTTCTATTTCAATAAGGAAAAAAGAACTTTTTTGAAGCAAAATTTAATAACAAATATATTTGTAAAAAGCAAACGATTTTATTATAAAAGGTGAAAAATAATATATTTATAATTAGGAATTTGAAAATGTTTACCTTTCGACATTTGCGATTTTGAGTGGAATACGTATCTTGCATTCTATCTATGTTTTTAATGTTTAAAATCATGAGATTTTTAAAAAAAATGTCTAAAAAATGAGTAATCATAAAAGTAAGAATTTTTTCAAAAATAGTTAAACTTAATGCACTTTTACATACATTTTTTAAAGTGCAAAGTTCCATAAAGAAATATTTACATCTATGGCCAAAGTTACCCGCATTCATCGGCAAAAGCTTCCCAATTACAAATATTTAACTACAGCATAAAAAGTAGTCAACTTAGAATAAAACAAATGGTGTAATATTCTTCCTCATTAATAAAAGAATCGAATAGAGTGTTTTATTTAAATATTTTCAATATTTTTTTAAGTGTTCCAGACAAAAGTTGGAAGAGATAGATTTTTGTCATTTTATACTCGTAAGAATGAAAACAGCATTTGTAGTATTGCCAGATATAGAATGAGATTTTTTTTTACATGAAATGAAAGGCGATATTTCCACCTTTCCAAAAATGTAAAACAATTTAAGATGAGATCATTTTATGAAGAGAAATTAAGAAACAAATCTTTTTCCGACGAGTGGCCAAAGTTACCCTCCGTGGCCAAAGATACCCGCTTTGACGGTATGCACAAAGAAGATAAATTTCAATATCTCATTCAGAGCATGGTAGAAGGTACACGAGTACGAGATCTAGTGGACGGGTATCCACCCACTGCTGAGAACTATGACAAATGTGTGGACAGTTTATGTATGAGATTTGGTCGAGAAGAATTATTGATTGAGTTTTATGTGAGGGAATTGTTGTCTTTGGTGATAAAAAACGTCACAAATTCCCGATCGAAAGGTGGTGTAACTCAGCTCTACGACCAACTGGAATCTCATTTACGATCCCTAGAATCCATAGGTATGACTTCGGACAAGTATGCTGCCATGCTTTTACCCCTTGTTGAATCCTGTATCCCAGAGGACATGCTCTGTATTTGGCTGAGAAATCCGTTGGTGTCTACTGAAGAAAACACTTATAATCAGAAGCTAACACAGTTGTTGAAGTTTCTGCGGCTCGAAGTAGAAAGTGAGCAAAGAGTAGTGATGGCAAAATCGGGTTTAAGCAAAATGAGGTCGCCAAAAATAAAACAGAGCAAAGTCGACGGAACGAGGATGCTAATGCCTTGCCTACGAGTGCAGTATTAGTAAGCACAGGTAAGGAAGAGGGGCAAATAAAAAAATGTTTATTTTGTGGCAAATCAAATCATAGAAGTGTAGAATGTTATTTGGCGCAAAAGATGTCTTTGGCGGATAGAAAGAGTGTTGTCATTAAAAACAAAGCCTGTTTCAAATGTCTCAAAGAAAAACATAATGCACGTTTCTGTCGTAACAAAAAATTAAGTTGTAGTTTCTGTGATGATAAATGGCATCACATTTTATTATGTCCAAAAAAAGAAAGTGAAATAAATAATGTGCTAATTGAGAATTCATCTAGCAACACTCTTTCTAACCACATTCAAGATAATACTCGAGTTTATTTACAAACAATTCCTCTAAAAGTGTTCAATGGCAACCAATGGCTGGTTTTGCGGGGATTGTTAGATTGTGGCTCAGAAAATTCATATATTTCTGAGGGAGCAATTTCAAATTTAAGGTTAAAGCCTTGTGGTAAACAAACCTTAATTCACGGTTTGTTTGGGGGAAGGCAGACTGATCCTAAACAACACAACAAATATGAAGTAAATGTTAAAAGCATTAAGGGCAATTTTTCCTGTCAGTTAGAGTTATTATCCGAGGAAAAAATATGTGGTATTGTGCCCAAAATGACAGAAAGAAATGTAATATGTGAATTAGAAAAAAGGAAAATTGATGTTCCCGATGTGGGTTGTCCAGTTTCAGATATTGATATTTTGCTAGGTGCAGATAATCTGGGTTTCTTATATACAGGGAAGCATATTAAATTAGATTGTGGGTTGACAGTAGTAGGGACGCATTTGGGTTTCACAATAATGGGAAAATGTACAGAAACTGATGAGGTAAAGTCTTTAACTGTCACGAATGAATTCCACAATCCTAAGTGTGTAATAAATATGTTCTCCAGTCAGATACTGTCACTTGATGCTAAAGAGCTATGGAGTTTAGAAACCATAGGGATACGAGATCCAATAGAAGTTTTTAAACGGAAAGAGCTTAATTCTGAATCTATGACAAGATTTGAAAATAAGTTAGATATTCTTCCTAGTGGTAGGTACCAAGTTTCATTGCCTTTTAAAACTGAAAACAGCTTGTCAAGTAACAAACTTTTAACTTGGAAACGGCACCAAAAGATGTGTCAAGGGGTTATAGAGAAAGGTTGTTATGAGGATTATGTAGCAGTTTTCAAAGAATGGGAAAGGCTAGAAATTATTGAGAGGGTACCTGAAGGGGAAATAAATAATGATGGGTATTACTTGCCTCATAGACCCGTTTTAACACCTGCTAAAACCACTAAGATACGCCCTGTTTTTGACGCTACAGCTAGAGAGAGAGGTAAACCGTCACTTAATGACGTGCTTGATAAGGGACCTAGTTTAGTTGAGCTTATACCAGACATATTGGACAGGTTCCGTTTATTCCCAATAGGTCTATCAGCAGATATTGAGAAAGCATTTCTCCAACTAAGCATGGCCCCCCAGCATAGGGATTTTTTACGTTTCTTTCACCCTGTGGGAGAAAATAGAGAAATAATTTATCGGCATTGTCGTGTGGTATTTGGAGTTTGTTCAAGTCCTTTCTTGCTAGGAGCATCCTTAAACCATTTGTTTGAACAAACTTCCTCTAAATGTCCAGAAATTGTTTCTAAGCTCAAGCACTCTTTCTATGTCGATAACTGTGTGAGTGGAGTTTTTGATGAGCAGGAAATTGGGAGTTTTATTTCTAGTGCCAAGGCTATTTTAGCTGAGGGATGTTTCAATTTGAGAGATTGGGAATGCAATGTAAATGGCCCAGGTGTATCAAAAAGTACAGGAGATAGGTGGCTTGTTCCTTAATAACTTCTATTTAGGAGAGACTAAAATTTATTTTCTTTAGGACTTTTAGATGACGTTTTTTTAAGATGATCTTTGCACTAGAAAATTAGCCTTAAATGTTAATCAGACTAATTAATACCCAGGTGTCAATTGAATGCATACGTGTGCTATCAATTTATCTGAAAGTAGGGTCGTTTAAAAATGATAATGTATGGATACGCTTGAATACTTCAAAATACATAATTTTAAAGAAACTGGTAAACAGTACGATCATAATATGCATAAAAAAATAGAAAGTCTGTTAACGCAAAATCCTGACACATCTGAATTAACAGTATTCAAGATATACTTTTTTAAAAAACGGCAAACGTACGAGTCTGTGATGACAAATAAGCACGAAATGGGTGGAATGTACGTATATTAACAGCAACGCTAAGCCTGCACTTTATGAGATAAAAAACGTAACACTATATTTCCATACAATTCTATATTTTAAAAACACTTTCAAGACAATAAAATAATATGGTAATTATTTCCTTTCCTAGTTTAAAACAAATAGTACTTACTGAAATTTTCATTGAGCAATGACAGATGTCGGTAAAAGAAAACCAAAATTAAGTATTTTTTTACGTTTAAAGAAAGGATAGCTCTGTAAGAGATTTTCGAAAAAGGCGGAGTTAAGAGTGAGTGAGTCACAATACTCATACTCAATTGGTGAATTTCCAACTTGGCACATGATATTAGCCAATACTGAATAGGATGTCCCTTAGCTTATAAACACCAAAAGCATGACCAACCATATGATAAGCAGTTACAGTTTTTAAATTTATTTAAAATATAGTTAAATTTCATAAATTAAAAATGGAATTCTATAAGATTATTTTCAACTTAAATATTAAATTTAATTTGATTTTCTTTATACTTTATCACACGGGGCCCGGATGGCCGAGTGGTAAGCATCGCAGGCCAGCAGTCTGCGTGCTGTAACGGGCGCGGGTTCGATTCCCGCCTTCGCCCTGGGTGTATTTCCTCTCTTTGTGACAGTAAAAAATCTTTCTGTGTCTGTCTTACTTGACGAAGACTTATAAGCGGCTCACTGAGCAAGCACACAAGTCGGAATATATATGTAAAATACCCTACCCTACTTTATCACATTAATTTGTAATAACTTGAACTGTATTTAACTGCAACTAATGACTTCATAAATTAGAGGTTAAAGTTACGTTCAACTTAAAACCCCGTATTTGGCAAGAAATAAAACAATGTCGCCAACCGATGAGAATTTTTCAGATGATGTAAACCCAGATTTTCAATTTTCCATATCCCACGTACAGTGTTTATTAATTTTTTCGATTTCACCCACAAAATTACCGTCATAGATAAAAATAAACCTTTTTTAATGCAAGCTTTCTTTAACAAATGATTTGAACAACCAACAGCACAGCACAAATGTGTGGTTTCGATGATTGGTTAAATGACTTAACAAGCTCCACCTACTTTTGGGGTTAAGGGTTGCAGCAAAACGGAATTTAGCAGGATTGGCGACGGATCCAACCATGATAAAGTTGCCGGTTGCTTAGCTTATACTCATAGCATTGTCTATTGATACGCTAACGTTAACATTACTCATGTCGGCTTATAAAATCAATTTTGAAATCAAAACAACATAACCAACAAACCAACCTTGTCTTGATTATTAATAACTTTATACTTTTAAGTTTTTGATTTTGAATTTTTCACTTTTATAACTAGCTTAAATCACTTTTAAAAATAACACGAAAAATACTTTACCACAAGTGAAAATGGCTATTCCTGGTAATGCTTGTCAAAATAGTTTCAGGTTTGATTCTTGGACTGTGGAGTCGAAGAAAAGTCACATTTTGCAGTCTAGGTGCACAGAAGATTCATGCAAAACTATAAACGAAGAAAAGACTTCGTTGTGTGATTTTTGTTTGTAAGTACAAAACAACTTATCAAAGGGATCTCATCTTAAATATAGTTTAAAAGAAAAAAGTTTGTAGTGCAAGTAGCATTTGTTTGATTGATTTTGCTTACACATGCGTGAAGTGCTCGGCTGCTGCTTATCATCTGGGTTAAAAAGCGTTTGTAAAGTATCCATGTATAAAATGTGGGTTGTTTCTTGTAAAGAACTACTAGTACACTTAGTAGTTTTGCTAATTTCAAAGTAGCCAAGGAAATTCCCAAACTACATTTTAACCTTTATCTGACATGAAATACAAGGCAGCGTGTGCCTTTCTTTACTTAGATATTCTTTCAAGGTGAATTTAAAATTGTTGCCAAGCATGCTATATGTAACTAATGAAATGTTGACTCCACACCAAATTAAATACCATAGTTGTACGTAAAGTGCTCGAACTGTTAAAAATTGAAAATGAATTAGTTTGTCCACTTTTCACTAATCCAGCTTTTTCTCCTTTCCCATTTACTTAATATGGTGGAAAGTTAGTTGTATATTTTAAAGGGACCGCAAAATCCCATGATGGTGACTGGCTGGGTTTTGTAAAAAGCAAACCCTTATTTCCATCTCATGGTGTCACTTTCTTGAGGTACTTTTGGCACTTCAATGGTACTATAACTAGTAAAATCAAAAACAGTTAAATTTATAATTGGGTACATGCAATACCTCAATATCAGGTTTGCCATTTAGGTGGCAGTATCAATTAATAAGTTTATAAGGTTTGTAAGAAATTTAAACCTAGGTGCAATCTCCCTCCTTAATGCTGACCAAAGTCCTCTTTCCAAAAAGAAATATTGAGTAGTATTTCAAAGTATTATATTTAAACACCAAGTTATTTATAAAGCTATAAAAAAATTTATTTAAGATTTAGCTTAAGGAACACATTAGGTCGTAAATGGAAAATTACTATTCAGTACTAGTTATATGTATTCAAAGTGACTTTTAAAAAAAAAGTTTTGGAGCAATTATAATACCTTTTTTTGGGGGTGATTTATATTTATTTACACTTCCAGATACGAGACTAAATTGGAGCTTCCTCAGCTACCAGAAATGACATTTGCCGGTAACATCTTAACGCTCAATCATGACAGTGCTTTTGGAATAGAATTCAATGCATTGGATGCTTTGTTGATGGTAGATAGCAAGCATGATAACATGAAAGTAGCTATAGCAGAAGCCTGGCAGGAATCAAGGTATGGACTTAATTAAGGTCGCTATACACTAGCTCAAATAATCCACTTTCCTACTTTTAACTAAGCAATCATAGTATATTATGCTTATAAGAATAAGCCACAAAACAACACAGGCCAAATTAAAAGCAGCAGAAATCATTGTTAGTGCAATGTCTTGTAATTGTAACCAGGGATCAACCTGGGTCAAAAGATGCTGAAGCAAAAATGCTAAAATGTAGAAAAAAGTTGTAGCAAAATGCTAAAGAAAAATTAGTTGCTTATAAATCAACGTCACGCCAATTAAATCACTTGAATCAATACACAACTCAATCGTTGTGTAGCAGTTAATTTTGTTTAGTAGTATAACTTAACAATACATTGATATTTTTTTATGAATCACGACATGGCAAATTTTCAATAATTATATAAATCTATACTACTAAAAGTACTTTTAACTTTTTTTTTATAAACATTTAAAAATAAATACATTTGTACTTTGTACATTTACTTTTATTTATGGTGTTGGATTATCTTCATATTTGTCTATGAACATGTTTTTGCTGTTCATTTGGTGAATTAAAATCAAGTTTTGGTTGCTTGAAATCCCCAACTTTTGTTCTTTCAATCCTTATTAGAATGGTTCACACATTTGTTGGGGAAAAAAATCCAAGAACTTAGGAAGAAAACTTCAATTACTAGAAATTTACTTAGTAACATAAAATCTAAGTCCATTTTTTAAAAAACTAAATAGTGTTTAAAATCAGAAACCCCAGTACAGGCGGAAGTAGAATAAAAGGTTAAAACGTAAGCAAAAAGTATTTTAACATTCGAGGTGTTCACGTGATCGCGATTCACGGATACTTGATAAGAAAATATATTCTGGTTGTCAGACTTGGCCTGAACCGGAGCTACAAAAGTAACGGGATACCTTCCGATCACGCAGAGCCAGAGAACTGTCAATCTTTGTGACGCAATAAGACATCATCGCTAGATCTCTTTAAAATTACTAGGCAGTAAAGTAAGTTAATCAGGAAGCATTATTGGACTCCTTTTCTAATTTGAGGTTGCACTGGCTGGCCGAGATTTGTAGACATATTAGTGTAATTTAATCTGAATTCATCTTCCTATTTTGATCAAATTTTTTATTTTCATTATTATAATCGGTTATTTGAATTTGTTGTTTATTGAAATTTAAGTTTAGTTTCACCGAATTACGTCGTCGCATTTTCGCGAAGGGAGTTGCACTGGCTGGCCAAGATTTAAAGAGATATTAGTGTATTCCAATCTGAATTCATCTTCCTATTTTGATCAAAATTTTTATTTTCATTATTAGAATCGGCTGTCTGAACTTGTTGTTTATTGAAATTTAAGTTTAGTTTCACCGAATTACGTCGTCGCATTTTCGCGACGGCCAATATATTTTTTTTCGCATTTTCGTGCAACTCGTCGCATTTTGTAACAAATGCGACTGCAGATTGATCCCTGATTGTAACCTACATTTTGATATGTATAACAAGCAGAACATTGTATTATTACTGTTTGAAATTGAAAAATTCTCCATAGTTCGTACGGTGCTTAAAAACCTTAGAAAGTACTTATTTTTTACATTCGTTTATAAGGCCCTTAAAAAGTGCTTAAAAAGTACTTATATTTTAACTTTATTCTTATTTTTAATTTTTGAACCAAAGTCCTTAATAAGTGCTTATTTTCCTAGAAACTTAAGAATTTTCGTCAAATATTTCGTAATTTTTTTCATGCGGCTTAGTAGATCGCTTGTAGCTCTGATGCTCTGCAATTTGCCGACTTTCGGATTGCCGTTGTTCAATAACTTTCGGATTGCCGTTGTTTCATGACTTTCGGATTGCCGTTGTTTCACGACTTTCGGGTTGCTGTTGTTTCGCGACTTTCGGGTCGCCGGAGTTTCGCGACTTTCGGGTCGCCGGAGTTTCGCGACTTTCGGGTCGCCGGAGTTTCGCGACTTTCGGGTCGCCGGAGTTTCGCGACTTTCGGGTCGCCGGAGTTTCGCGACTTTCGGGTCGCCGGAGTTTCGCGACTTTCGGGTCGCCGGAGTTTCGCGACTTTCGGGTCGCCGGAGTTTCGCGACTTTCGGGTCGCCGGAGTTTCGCGACTTTCGGGTCGCCGGATTTTCGCGACTTTCGGGTCGCCGGAGTTTCGCGACTTTCGGGTCGCCGGAGTATCGCGACTTTCGGCAGGGTGGCTACATGATCAGGGAATCATGGAAAAGTCAGGGAATTTAATCAATCTGGAAAAATCAGGGAAATTGGTGATTTTTGTTAAAAATCAGGGAAAATTTCCAAAACTACCATTTTAACCGGTAAAAGAAAGGATAAAAAAAGTTTAATCCGGAAAACGCTTTCACTTAAGTGGTTGAGTTGCTGCTCAAAGTCTTATCATAACTAAAATATTATTATATGGGCTTTAACGCTTGCTTTTTTTATAGATTTGTTTTAAAAAGCTCATTGTATATTCATTAAATAAATTTATTTTTTAAAAAAATCTTTTTTTTAATGTTAAATATACTAGAAAGTGGTTTTACAAATACCGGAAGGAAACCAGCATGCTAATATAGTTCATTGCCGCTAATCAGGGAAATTTTTTACATTCAGCCTGGAAAATCAGGGAATTTGTTTTTACAGATTCTGTAGCCACCCTGTTCGGATCGCCGGAGTATCGCGACTTTCGGATCGCCGGAGTTTTGCGACTTTCGGATCGCCGGAGTTTCGCGACTTTCGGATCGCCGGAGTTTCGCGACTCTCGGATCGCCGGAGTTTCGCGACTCTCGGATCGCCGGAGTTTCGCGACTCTCGGATCGCCGGAGTTTCGCGACTCTCGGATCGCCGGAGTTTCGCGACTCTCGGATCGCCGGAGTTTCGCGACTCTCGGATCGCCGGAGTTTCGCGGCTTTCGGATTCCCAAAAATAAAAAGTTTAAATTTGCAAGTCAGTACTATTTAAGTAATATGTTGGTTATATTCTTGTTAAATTTTATTTTAATAACTTTTGTAAGTTTTATTTCTTAATAAGACCACTATTGAATATTGTCTATATATAACTGAAATTTTCCCTGCATGCTTTTTAATTTAGTATTTTGTAGGTTTTGAATTTTATTTCTCCACCTGTTGTTGATAAATAATATGAAGCACGAATTTCTTTTTTTTTTTCTGTGACCACATTTTTCTTAGTAAGACATAATTTTTTTTTGTATTTTCTCGAATTTTTTTACATTATCTAAACTGCACAGGAAATTTAAGCTTCCGATTGCTGTAAAACTTTTTTAATAAGGTCCTTAAAAAGTACTTATTTTTTTTATAAAATTGGAGTATGAACCCTGTTCTCAGCGTTTTATACCAACTGCATAGGCTTGAATGTTGTGAGAATGGGATCAAGAATTTCAACCCCTCTAACGAAGCACCTGATCATACAAGATTAGAACTAATAATTATTACTAGCCGTCATTAGTAGATGTAGTCATAAATAGACTGTAAAAAAAAGCATTAGAACTTACTAGGCAAATATTAATTGAATTTTGTTCAAAAACTTATTAGGTAGACAAATATTAATTGAAGGTGGGTGGTGCTTTTTCCGATTTTCTTCTTTGTGATATACTTCATGAAAAATAAGTCAATGTGGAAAACCAATCATTAGCGGGAAAAATCTCAGATTCCTAAGCAAACGTTTTGCTGCCTAAGCTTGTTACTATATTTTAGCATTATTTTTTAATTCTTTGTGTTCATAAAAATTTTCTCTGTGAACTATGGAATAAATTATTTGTTCATTTTCGAATATCAAATTATTGATTTATTTTATTTGTCAACTTATATATTCTTATTACCAGTAATGTGACCAGATTTCAAAACCCCAAATTAGGATATTCTGTCCCCTCTCCTCCCAATTAATAAATAGTTACCATTATCTATAATAACTAAATATTGAAATATAAATATATATATATATAAATTACTGCTTAAAAAAACACTAGCTTTTCACGAAAAAAACCCTAAAAATGTTATGTACCAATAAAAATATATACTAAAAATAATGACAAAAAATTTAACATTTAACGTTCTTTATGTTTATTTTTTCTACAGCTAAAGAGATGTTTGTATTTTACAACATGTAGAGATGTTAATTACAACCAAATTGTTTTTGTGATTTTGACTACTTATACTGATAAAAATGTAAAATCTATTTTTTTCCCCTATTTTTTGAGACATTATCAGGAAAGCAGGATATTTGGTTTATGGGTTTGTAAGACAATAAGCTGGACTGACTGGTCGCATTACAGTCTATATATTACTATAATTTGATAGATTTTATATTCTTTAGAATGGAAAATTCAAAAATTAAAGATGTGGTTAAACCATTTGATTGGACATATACCACTCATTATAAAGGAACTTTATTTGGAAATACAGAAAAAATTAAAGTGAGTCATTGTTAATTTAATTCCAATCCTGAAATTTTAACTATGAGATTACAGTGATCTTACATAAGTTCTTTTTCAATTTTAGATATCACAAACAGAAGAAAGAATAGACCTTGAAAAACTAAAAGTAAAATCAAAAATTTTGTTTTATGAAGACCTTATATTATTTGAAGATGAATTGGCTGATAATGGAACTGCTCAATACTCTGTAAAAATTGTAAGATTTTTTAGATATAATCAAAATCATAATTTTTTCTTAGTTTTTACAGTTGTTTATTTTTATTCAATTACTTCTTTAAGATTTTCTTGTGGAAATTAACTGATTCAAACTATAAACATAATGTGAAAATTAAAAAATATATTGTGATAACAAAAATTGTGCTATGTTAGACCCATGGCTTAGTATCAGTGCGCCCACATAACCATACCCACATGTTTGAGGTTCGAACTCCCACACGGGCAAGGTTCACCTTTCAATTCCTAAGTTAGTTACTGGAGTGAAAACCAAGCATGCATGGAAACTAAACACCTTATGAGGTTGATGATCAAACTAGTATGTATATTTCACACTCGAGAGCTCTTTTTCTAAAATACTGAGCACCATAGCCTTGGTTCTATGAGAGATGTTAAATATAGTTGTAGTATAATAGTCACGATAATAATACGATACAGTTTCGAGGACAGCTATTCCTTACATATTCCCACACGTATGGAATGGGATAGCTGTCAGATTAACACTAAGAGTGCTAATGAGGTCTGGTTCACAGACGGATCTAAAACGTCCTCAGGAACAGGTGCTGGGGCCTATTGTGTCTCCAATAACACAAAAATTTCTTTCTCTCTTGGGAATCTTGCCACAGTGTACCAGGCTGAAATTGTTGCTATCCTAGCCTGTGCACACAACTGTCTCGACAGAAATGTTAGGGACCAAAAAATTAGGATATTTTCAGATAGTCAGGCAGCATTGCTTGCACTGTCCAAACAATGTTTCTCCTCTAGCATTGTATGGGAATGTCACCTGTCCCTCGCAAGGTTAGCTCGCCTTAATAAAGTGTCCTTATTTTGGGTTCCCGGGCACAGAGGGATTGAGGGAAATGAAGTGGCTGACATTTTGGCAAAAGCGGGATCGAAAACTGCTTTTATAGGTCCCGAGCCCGTGCTTGGCCTTCCGCATAATTCTGTTAGGAATACCATAAGGCGGCTGTTCCAAGCTTACAATTTCGCTGATTGGCAAATGGCAGCCGATCAAAGGCAGGCTAGGGAGCTCAACCAGAGTGCTCCATGGAGGAGAGCCAAGGAATTACTTAGCCTTAGCAGGAAAGAGATTCGTGTAGCTATTGGGCTACTAACAGGTCACTGTGCTCTCAATAGACATCTGAATATTATGGGTGTAAAAGATGACCCTCTCTGTAGGGCATGTCAACAGGTTGAGGAAAGTTCGTTTCATGTTCTCTGCGAATGTGACAACTACTCTGCACAAAGATTTGAGTATCTTGGGTACCATTGTATCGATGCCTGGGAAGTTGATAACTTACCAATCAGGGAAATTCTGAGGTTCATCTCAGCTATTGGCCTATTTCAAGGTTAAACGATGGGGTTAGTACAATAGACCAGTGGTCGCGGTGCTTGGCCCTGGCGGGCCCCCCACTCAAGTCATAAGTCATAAGTCATAATAGTCACAAAATAATGCTAGACTACATTGGTGAAAATAACGCAATATACAAAAAATATTTTCTTGAATCACAAGTTTTTTTTTTCTGTTAAAAAATTAGTACTAATTTGAAATTTCCCTAGAAACATTATTAATAAGTTTTTTTAAATTTTGAAAAAGCATTTTTCAACCCTAAAGTTAACAGAAAGGTTTTATTTAATTGAAGTTACCATTTTACATAGTTTTTTTAAAAAATTATTTTCAATATCAAAAGCTTTTATTTTTAAAAGCACTTGATTCAATTAAAATGTTTAATAATTTTAAATAAAATATTTGTCTAAGAAAATCTGTATGAATTATAAACTATCTTAATTTTTTTGCTTTATTTTTTTTATCTAGAGAATAATGCCTGATAGTTTCTTTATCCTCTTGAGATATTTCTTAAGAGTTGACAACTTGCTTGTGAGGATAATTGATACTCGTTATTTTTATGAGGTAAGTATTGCTTTTTATTTTTGAACATACTATTATTTTGATTATATTTAAATTACACTAAAAAAATTTCAGAATAAGGCAGGATTTTTCAAACTACTTGTAATAATTAATTACATAAGAAATTCTGTGTTATACTAGCATGGAGTTGGTTGATATGAGGACATATTTTAGTATCTAATGAAGTTTTAATTAACTCAGAAGAGTTGTATGTTAATTTGTTAGTAACTTTAGTATAGCATTTATGCAATTTTAGATATTTTATAACTTAACTGTTTCATTAATATGTAGTTTTTCATTAACTTTTTATAGGTTGGAAAAAAGTACATTTTACGTGAGCATATGACTAGAGAGAGTAAAATAAAGGATTTAAATGTAAGTTGTGTGTTATAACCAATTATTTATTTGGAACTAGCTAAATTATCCATGTACTTTTTATTTACTTCTATATAAGTAATATCAAGCTTATAGTATATCTGTATTTTAATGAATTCTTCTTGAGTTAGATAAAAAAAAATCATATTTATTATACAACATTTTCTGTGTTTAAAAGATCTCTTATAATTAACTGGAAATATCAGTTTTTATAATTTTCAGTCTAATATTTTCAAAACTACAAGCACTTTGATTCTCTAAAAGAGTTAATTTATAGGAGGTGTTTTGATCCCTACTGTATTGTTAACATTAAGTTGCCAGAGGTTAGTTGTTTCAAAATAATAGTTAATAACATAGAGCTCATCGCATTTAGTAGTTGTACTGTACATCAAAATCAGATATCAGTTATTTATTTCAAAAACATATAAACTATGAAGCCAAACAAGTGCACAGAATTGATTTCTTTAATTATATATTAGCTCTGTTTTTTTTTTTTTTTAAATTATGGCCAGCCTGACACATAGTATATAATTTTCTTAAAGTTCCTATTTTTATCTATAGAAATTACTAATCAAAGCAATTATGCCACAGTTGTTTTTTCGATAACATTAGTATGTGAATGCATGAGCACATAGAACTGTTTTTAACATATTTTTGTATGTAAAGTATATCACTTTACCCAGTAATCATTTTCATTTTAAATTGCAATTTTTAAATCTTGGCCTATTTGTGTTACACTAACATTTCGCGTCATGTCATTATGCCCATAGGTTCCTTTGCAATTTTTGCGTAATCCTCAGGAACTTTGGGAACATCTACCAAAAGTGGCCTTCGAATATGAAAAACTTGAAATTCAGTGAAGTCTCTTTGGTACTAATTTATATATTGAAGAAACATATTTTGTATAAAACCCATCACAATCTTATTCAAATCAAATTCAACCATTCAATTTTTGTTTGACTTTGTATAATAAACATGCATGTATATATAAAACATTATCGTGTTTCAATGTCTTCCTATTAATTGTCTTTCCGTAACTTTATGAGGCCTTATAGCCAAATATTATTTATTTGATAGAATGTGTAATTTTCCTGTTCTATTTTGTAAAATAAAAGGGAGAGGAATCTATTCATTACAATCTATGCAATTTTTAACCTATATATATTTAGATGTTGCAATTAAAATATTATACATCAATTTAATAGATGAAACATTCATTGTGTCAAATAGAAGTAGTCAATGAATTTTCAAAGCATTTAAAAATAAGTAGGATAGTTTTCAATTTCCCAAATGATATATTTAGAACTGTGAATGTGAGACAATATAATTGCAATTAAATATTTTTTTAATAAATTGAGTGTTTAAGTTGTAAAAGTAAACAATAACCATATATTTTACAGTAAATGACTTATTTATACATATGGTTTTTTTTACTCTCTTTACAATCTGCATAGCATCAAAACTTATTTATTAAACTATAATGAGTGAAATTATGACTTACAATTGATATAATCATCTGTGTGAGGAGAAGAGCATTTTTGATGCATTGTTTTTTTAATGTCTTTATACAGTTTTTTAAAATAAATACTTTTACAATGCATTTGTGAATTTCAGAATTGAATACTTTATTTATTAAATCACATCTAACACTTGGAATTATTTTCATTACTATCTTTCTGTTGCTGCATGTATTTTTCATACAGCTTCTCTACTGCTTCCATTTTCTTTTCAAAATCTGCATTATCAATGGCGCTAACCAGTTCAATATTTGCAACAGCACATTCCACTGAAAAAGGCAGATACATTTCAAAGAAGAAAAAATTCTATTAATTGTTATCGTCTATTTTTTCTTTCCGTAGTCATAATAGGAAACTAATAACTATTTGCCTTATTTTTTTAATTAACATGTTATTAAAAGTTATATTCATATTATTGTGTTCATGTATAAAAATGATGTTTGTATGTATTCCTAATCATTAATAGAATCACAAAATATAGCTATTAAAGTTTTCTAACTATCACTTCCGTCAATTTTTGGCTAAAATATTTATTTTCTTTAAAAATAGTGTTTTAAAATATGTGCCCATTTCTTTAAAGCTTCAAACATGTATTGTGGAATAATAGTATTTTTTGTCACCTCTCATTTTAGTAACTTCTTCTGATAACTGATCTAGGTAATCAACAATGCCATCAATTTCATCAGACACTTTGGAATAGTCAAATTCTTCCTTACTGTCCTGCAAATTGAAATTTAACAACTTTGTTTGAATGAACTTTTTGTATACTCTATTGCATAAAATTGCATTAAATAATCCATATTTTGGTATTTAAAAGAAGGTTATTAAAATTTAATCATTGATTTGCTTGAAACATAAATTAATAATTATTAAATAGTTTATTTCTCAGTTTTTAAAAATAAATTGAGGAATCACACTAAATATATAAAAATATTGAATGCAAAAATTAATAAAAAAATTATTTTATCTGCGTTTATTTTGTAATTGTTGAGTAAAATCTCCAATGCAAATTATCCTCGTTACAGTTAAAATACTTATGTTATGTCATCGTTTTTTCTAAAATATAAATCATTCATATTGCATTTAATGAATCTGAAGGAATGTTATATTTTGATAGTTGAATGCAGCTGTCAATTCAGTTTTCATTAGAAATTACTTTTAAAATAATACAATAATTTAATTTGGTTACAAATTACTGAAGCGTAATTTGTTAAAAAGAATTACTTATTTTTAAAAAATAGTAGCCTGCGCTGAGCAAGTAAACTACCATATCTACATAAATTAAATAATTTTTTTAATTGCTTAACCTTTAAAACTTTCCTATTCGTTGTAATTATTTAAATTTGGGAAACTTTTTCCAAAACAAATGCTGAAGAGCAAAATAAATACTTTCCATTACAACACATTGTTTTATTGGAGTGGAAAGCTTTTAACCTTTAGAAATACTATAAAAAATATGACTGAAATTTGGTAACGTATTCTAAAGTATTATTTAAGAACAAAGTTCTGCTTTTGACTAATTTTCCCACAAGAAATGTAGTCATATTTTTATTTTAAGTTACTGTAATGTGGAAAAGAAAACTACATGCTGAAAACGTTAAATATAAGTCAACTTTTCTTCAAAGTGTATTTAAATAATAATTTGATTACAAAATGGTATTAAAAATTTTATTTAAAAAAAATCAACCATTTCTCAAAAATATATTTAAAATTTATTTTAAAAAAAGTTCAAGGTATTATTCTACATACTCTGCTAAACTAGAAATTTAAAACTATGTATTGACACAGCCATAATAATCATAAATTATTTGCATTTGTACATACAGTTTTATCAGCACAGCTTTTGTCCATCATTCCGCCATTTTCTAAATGTCTGCGTTCTTCAGCCATGGCTTTTCTGAGAAAATTTTGTTAATTTAATGAGCAAACAGGAATATTTTTACAGGAACAGGAAATTAGACATATTTTAAGATCTAAATTTTCTTGATACATATTTTTATTTTTTAAAAAAACTTTGAAACCTTGGAAATTATTTTTTCAATATTCCTAAAAATATTGAAAAAGTAATGTATTAACTAGATTTAAAAGTTTTTTTTTTTTTTTTAAATATCTATGATGGAAAAATAAATAATTTTTTGTACAATAAAATATGTAAAAAAAGGAATATTCCTAAAAATATACATTTAAGTTTTCAAAAATGCTTAATTAAAACATACATACATGTATGATCAAATGGATATATGTAGTTATCCTGATGTGGACTTGACAAATAAATGGAAGCTAATTGGTATATTCTGGATACTTAAAGTAAAGAAATGTAGATAGCTCATTGGTTTTCAAGGTATAAATATTAATTTACTTTGATTACATTTAATCTAACAGCAATATATATTCTATTTATTATTATTATTGCAAAATGTACCATTAAAATTTTACATCTATGAAAAATTTAACTTATTATTAGAACCTGGATACAAGTTTTTTTTATTTGAATTTCAATAATTAGAACTTTACTTATTAAGAGTATTATTTTTGTGCCAGGAAACTTATTATTCTAATTATTTGAAACTGTCATAAACCTTCACATAATTTTTTATTTATTTATTTAGATACATTTGTGAGATGCTATAATCTATTGTTTTGTTAAATATTTCAAAACCTATCATACCTATTTAACATGAGAGTAATAAAATTTAAAAAGAAAATTTTCGTAATTTTTATATTTACTCAAAAAATGTATAGCAAATGGCTATAATAGCAAACGATTTTCTAATTTTAAATATAAACAAAACACACAAAAAATTGCTATTGCCGATTTTCTATTTGTTAAACTCAATCATAAAATGCTCCTCAAAATTTAAGGTGGGCTGTGAAAGACTGGGAATTTTATATTATTTAGGTAAAAGCATAGAAAAATAAATACTTTTGGGAAGTATCTTTGGTGGTGGGTTTTTATAGATGGAACAAAAACGAAACTTCGCGGATACCTCCTCTGCAGATGCGCTCTAGTGCGTAGCTAATAGAAACAAATCAAAAACCTTTTTGAAACCTAACTTAACGCTTTTAATAAATAAAATGTGATAAAAGCATTTTACGAACGTAAATATTAATACATTTTTACGAATATTTTTTTGTTTTAGCTGACCGTAAGGAAACCTTCCACATTTTTTTAAAATTTCTGGCTGTGTTAAAGCCTCGTAATTAGAAATATAAAATAGGTAGCCAAAAGCATTACTTTAGATAAAAATAAAAACACGTTATAAGTTTCCGAATCCAGGTTATTTTTTCGAATAGTTTTTTTTAAATATATAAATATAATTGTAATATGTCTGGAGAAAAATTAAAAGAACTTGGTTTGAAACGTTGGTTGATTGACCAATGCATAGCAATGGGTAAGTTTCTCTTAAAAGAAAACATTTAATGATAAACTGTGCTTCAACTATTTATTTATGTTCATGTTTTTTTTTAAATGTAGGTATTACGGATCCTACTCCTGTACAATGTAATTGCATTCCTAAAATTTTAGAAGGCAAAAATTGCATAGGAATATCTCAAACTGGAACTGGAAAAACTCTGGCCTTTGCTCTTCCTATGTTGCAGAAATTAGGCGAGGATGCTTATGGCATATTTGGTTTGGTTCTTACACCGACAAGAGAACTCGCCATCCAAATTGCTGAGCAGTTTCAAGTTATTGGGCAACCTATGAATATACAGGCAAGTATCTAATAAAAATATTGCTCAAATAGAAAGAAGAAAATCAAGTTATTTTTTCTTTTATCTTCAAATAGAGACAAAAAATGCATATTTTAAATGGAATGCATGAAAACGGGAAAATGCATGGACTGCCCCTTCAGTCTATAATGTGAGGGTGCGAACTCTAAAGCCTAAAGTGCTTTTGCTAGCGCAATATAAAAAGTCAACTGTTTTTTAGGTGTTTGAAATATCTTACTAAGACGCGTTTTTACTAATCAATAAGTTAAGCAACGAAAAAACACATAGACATCCCCCTCAGTGTATAATGTGAGGGGGAGAGTTAGGTACATGTATATATTGCGCTAATAAAAACTTTATAGTTAAATTTTTTCCTAAAGATTTAGAAGGTCTTAATTAAATCACGCTTCCATATTTAATTTCGAAAAAAAGGTTAAACAACAGAAAAACAAATGACTGCCCCCTCAGTGTATAATGTGAGGGGGGTAAGCTACATATATTTCGCAGACAAAAATCTTAATATTTAATACAAAAATTTAAATATAAAGGGAAATGGGAAAACACATGAGCTGCCCCCTCAGTGTATAATGTGAGGGGGCAAGTTACATATTTTGCTCTGGTAAAAATATTTATATTTAAATTTTCATATTTCAGATTAAATTTTAGAAACGTGAAAACACATAGACTGCCCCCTCAGTGTATAATGTGAGGGGCGAGATACATATATTGCACTGATTACCTTTATATTTAATTTCTTATATTCCATATTAAATTTCGAAAGCGGGAAAACACAGATGGACGATTGTCCCCTCAGCGTATAACTTAGCGCAACTCTTACGTCTTTTTGTTTGATGGCATCTTTTTTAACACTTAATATTTTGTTTTTTCAACCACTTTTTTACTAAATAAATTATTAAAAAATGATAGAATTTTTGTTTTTTTTCTTTCTAAGGTTCATGTTTCTGCAATTTTAAATTTTGAATATTATTTTTTATTTTATAGGAGTTTGAGAAAAGTGGTTATAGCCCTTATAGCATTAAACTTGACTTTTTTTGAAATACTTCATCACTACATTAACCCTTTTAAATCTTTATTTTTTTGTTGAAAATTATGACGTATACATAACATGTATTAAACATTAAGGTTGAGTCGAATGATAGCTGATGTGCTAGCCTTGTCACTTAACCATGATCAAAATTATAAGGCACCGTGTGACTGCCTTTTTTCTATATTCAGATTATAATGTAACAATTATTCTACTGAAATATTTTTTATTTACCATGCATAGCTTTGTATAATTATTTAACTTCTTAAAAATGCAAAAATAAAAATTATGTACTTTTCCATGCACCAAACCAAATAAATTAATGAATTTATAAAGAATTCAGTAGGTTTTCTACTGTCGTAAAATACTGTTTTTAAAAAAACAAAACAGAGTATTTCTATAGTAAACAAGAAAGCAATGTGGTATAGGGTTTTCTTAAATTCTTTAAAAAAAATTAACTTTGTCCAAATATTTTCTAAACTGTACATTAACAAAATTAAAAGTTGCTTTATTTATAACCAAGTTACATCACCTCAACTTAACTTTGGCTAGTTTATTCCGACTTTAATATATAATGTGCATTCACCATTCCTGACTGTTAAAACTGTTGTAATGGATCTTTTTCTCAATCTTTTGCGTCTGTTTGTAAAACAAGTAACGACTAAATCCAATTACCACATATGTACAAATCACTCAGTGGAAGGTCTCGTCTGGTAACAGATAAAGCTACAGCAAGGAAGCGCACCTATGGGGAAAAAAGTCTGGAATGGATTCTTTTGTACCAACTGCTGCATCCAAAGGACCTGCGGGCAAAAGGTCTAGACATTAGCAGTGCTAACTATTGAAGATGCAGAGTGAGGATGTCTCTATCAGATAAGAGGGGGTGGAGAAAAAGTTTCTTGGAAACCGTTGTTTTTTAGTGATTGTTACAAAACTCGTGGTTGTTGTAAAACTCGATTCCAGACTGATGGTCGGCAAAAAAAAAGCAGCCATTTACGCATAGGGAAAATTTTGCGTCGCAAAAGGGGCTTCATGGGGTCGGGCCTTGAAATTATTTTTGTCTGGTCTTACATTCTCTCTCTTTGAATACTCTCTTTCACATATATCGTTAGGTTTATTTTACAGCGTATCGTTTGAAATCATAAATCCTTTTTAATGAAACGAGGTTCTAAAATTACGTTGTTCTTCATCAAGAGAGCAAAGACGTCAGGTATGTTCAAGTTATTAATTACTAGAAAAAATGGTTCATAAAATTATTGTATTTTTTGTTGTTGTAATTATTATCCCTTTCCGACCAAGCTATCACGATCGTGCGGGTATAAAAGAGAAAGTTCAAGATCTTCAAAATATCGATACCAAAGCAGCTGACTTGTACTATTCGTTATTTGTATTAAAAAATGACTGTTTTTATGGAGTTGCTGGCATGGATACTGTTTAAAGCATTTTTTTTTATAAAACTCCAAATCCAAAAGTACTCCTTTGGTAGCAGCTAGCAGCAATTGCGCGCTACTGCCTATTATTTAATATTTTACTGCTTCTCGGGTCGGAGGGGCATAGTTTAGTAATTGTATGATGTAGATGGTCAAAATCATAAATTATATTTTCATTTTAAAAAACATGAATTAAAAAAAACTTTACTTTTAATAAGTTTCTATCTTCTTTAAATATATCAACCAATGTCACAAATTTAAAAGATTTTTTACTCTCTTGAAGATTATCACTTTACTACGAATCAATTTTTTTTTGTTATGAAATGAATGAATATTGAAATAAAAAAAATTGTATTGCAATTATTTTTTTCAGTTTAACTATAGAAACATTTAGTTTTTATAATTTACTTTAGTTTCTGTTTTGTGTTTAATTTATAGCAGGGAAACTTGCACAAATAATTTACTTATACATAATGAACTACGAATAAATGTTATTGGGGAAAAACTAAAAATATAATATTGCAGGAAATTCATTTAAAAAATGAAATATTATTTTAAACTTTTTAAAATAGTCGTATTTTTGAAATTCTTAAATTGTTATTATAAATATGATTATAATCTTTGAAATATTAATAGTATATCCGTATTTATTTATTTACATTCAGTTTATCATCCAATAAAAGAATTAGTGAATATTTTGTGTTAGATAAAGAATAGATAAATCAGTGTAAGGGGTGAAACGATTTTTTTTAAAGTATATAACTTTAGAAGGAAATAGGTAATTGAAATATTTTTGAAATCAAGAAAAGAATTTCTTAAAAAATTATTTATATTACATTCAAGAATCTACTTTAAGCCATTCTAGTTTGTCACTTTTTAAAGAGGTTTTCCATTAACTCTATAAAGAAAACCAATCTCGAAAATAATATTTTTTCTTTGTCATGTACTTTTATTGCTGTTTGGATTTATATTAAAAACCAGTGCCGGTAAAGGCGAGGTGAAGCACCCCCCTCTTTTCAAGAATTTGGTCATGAGTCGCTTCACTTCAAATAACACCAAAATCCGTCCCTCCACTTATTTAATTAACTTTGTGGTTTTCCACTTTTAACATAAGAAAACAAGTACAATTCTAACCTGGTTTGCTCGTTTTATAGTTTTAGTTATTTTTATTTAGCCAAACTACCAGTTACAGAATGTTTGTGCAACAGCTCTAATGCTACGTAGCGATCAACCTTCTTTTTATTTACAGTAAAGTCCCGGTTATCCAAAATTCTGTTTATCACAAAAAAATTCCCGAGCATTTTGGTTAAAATATGAAATGTATACACATAAATAAATATACAAATATATATACTTACAAAGTTGGATTTATTTTTCAAAATATGCATTTATTATTTTTATTTTTGCTGCTCAATTTTGGTCCTGTACCTTTCGGATAAGTGGGACTCTACTGTATTTCAAAATTGTTCTTAATTATTATCTTATCAACTAATTTAGAACAAAAGGGAAATAAGTGAGTACTACATATCAAACTGGGGGAGGGGGGTACTTGCAGTGGAATTATAAGCATCCTCCTATATTTTTTATCTATTTCTACCACCGTTTTAAACGTAGGCCCTAGCTACCGATCTAATTAGCTATTACTTAGTGTTTTAGCTTACTTGCTCTGTTCTGGTAAATTTTGAATTTACGTTATTCATTTTGAATGGTACTTACATTTGGAAGTCATCTCACCTCTGTCCTGGAATAGAAAGTTGCTAAAAAGAAGAGGCATGTATACACACGACTGAATTTGAGCACACAAATTGACTTCTGATTTATTCGAATGGATTGCAGTTAAGAACATAACTTTTGAAAGGGATACAAGCGCCACCTAGAGG
The DNA here is from genome assembly GCA_023701765.1 of Hylyphantes graminicola. Classification (NCBI taxonomy): domain Eukaryota; kingdom Metazoa; phylum Arthropoda; class Arachnida; order Araneae; family Linyphiidae; genus Hylyphantes; species Hylyphantes graminicola. The sequence goes on from CM043113.1 coordinate 53,579,055, forward strand.
ACTGTAAAAATAATAAACTGAACACTTAATATAGGAGATTTAGACAACCCAACCACGTCCTTTCGAAGTGTAGCGGTCGTCATTACTTTGGATAGCAAACAGATTTGACGTACACCAGTTCCATATTCATAACTTCAAGCTAAGTATCGCTTTGCCGGAATACAATCAGATTTCGAATCAGTAATACTTAAATTCGGATTTAAAATGAGATCCGGATACCTAAAGCTTTATTACTTCTCTATAATCTCTGTGTCAACTTTCTACTGTTAACGCGAAGAATACAGTTGATCCTTTTCCTTTCTGTTTTCTTTTTATTTTTTACGAAATCATTGTAAAGAAAGGGTTTTTTTTTTTTTCAATACGGGGAATTAAAAGTAACTTTTAAGTAATTAATAATATTTTAAAAAGTAAATTTTTCAAAATCTTACTTTTTTTCAAGAAAAATAAATAATTTCTATTTTGATTTTTATTATGTTTTATGATCCATCGTATATAACTCTGTGTCTATGAGAACACTTTGGAAGATGAATGAGATAAAATAAAGTTGGTGCGACCCCTTTGATACAAATCTCAACAATATTTCAGAAGAACATGAACTGGTTGATAATGTTCCAAAAGAAGTTGTGGCGTAGAGATGCAACGAAGTACAACTAATGATGACAACTGTAACGGAAACGAAGAATCCTTATCACATAATTCAAAGGTAAGACATAGTTTGAAAATTAAGAAATATTTCATTTCAAAATACTAGGGAGCGTATGCTTCTGGTTCCAGGAATAAACACAAAATTTGAAAATAATAAACAGTTTCTTTTGATATTTGCCCTTTTATATCATATAGATAATTTGTCGATAACAGAAACATCTACGTCAATGTTTGATACTCACTTTTCATAAATTTAAATGGTTAAAAAAGGGCATTTGTCGTATGACTAGTTGGATTTGTAATTTTAATTTGCAAATCCAAATATGTTTTATGCATATGTTTAATTTGCAAGTTATTAGTAATTGTGTATAAATTTATATCAATGGTGCATTAAATTTTTGGGCAATAAAACTATTGCGCAAGGATCAACATTGTTTGATTTATATAGCTCTATTCATCATGCTTAAAATTGTGGATATTCTCTAAATTATAAAATAACCAATTACTTTAGAGTTATTTTCAAGCCAATAGTCATTTAAAAGCAAACTAATCATCCTTAGCTATTTTCAAACTAAATCTAAACTTAAAGTAAATAAGTTTTAAGCATGAATTCGCATAAAAAAATATTTAACAGTGTATTGTATTTGTATAGCAGTTAAAAGTAACTTTTATGTAGGATGTGTCAAAAGCATTACTTTAGGTACTAGTAGAAATATAAAAAGGTGGGTTTTTTTTTACCCGCATTATAAAAATAGCTTTAAATATAACATACAAAATTAACCTTCTGAGACCTGGCCTCCATTTAAATTAATGTTTTGCTTTACGGTCTTGTTACTACAAAATTTCTTTTAACTTGTATACTTGTAGCATTTAGCTGAGGTTTTAGGATGTAGATTTCTAAAGTATTTAAACATTTGAATTCGATTTTTTTTCAAGAATGGTAAACAGATTTTCATATTGAAAACTCTAATTTTGTGTTTTATAACCTGAGATCTTGTCATATTTATTGTCTTTACATAATTAAGTGTCAAGTTGAAAATAAGTTAAACAAACTTAAGTTGATAAATCATTTTAATGTTAAAGTACATAATTCTGCTTTTATTTCCTTTTCAACTGAAGTTGATAATGAAGAATATCATTCTAGCAATTTGTAGACGCAAAATTTATTATAGTTTTGTTTATGACGATAAATTGAGTAGATTAAGTTGAATAAACTTTAACAGACAATTGAAAATATTTTGGACATTTTAAATTTCCCTCCAGTCTCTTATTTTAATATAATAATACCCTTATGTCAAAAACTAAATTTTTAAGTAATTTATTCATTTTCCCATAGGCTCCTTTAGACATGCGATTTGAACAGACAAACGACAAACCTTCAGTTGTATCTCCAGAAGAAATAACATCTGACCAAGCAGTTATGGAATTATGTCAACCTTCACAATAATTATGAATTCCCTCGGGATGAAAACAAAAGATCATTCAAACATTCATGGTTTTCCACTTTTAAATGGCTTCACTATGTAAAGGAGAGGAACTGTGCACTGTGTTTCCAATTCGTGTCCGCCGTCAACAAAGGAATGAGGGTTCCCAAAGCTTCAGAGCGATCTTTCATAGAAAATGGATTCAAGAACTGGAAAAAGGGTCCGTCCGAAAAAGGTTTACAATTCACGAGAAGAGCAATCTGCACTTTGTCTGCTCTTTTTTAATGCAGAGAGATAGAGGTGTTCTTGTCGTCTATTTAATTAGCCAGCAATGTGAAGATCAACAGAAGGAAGCCAAGCAGGTGTTGCGTACCATAGTGAGCTCTATCCGCTACTTGGCTCGCACAGGACAAGCTCTTCGTGGTTTGGAAGCGACGGCGGGAATTTGGTCCAATTCCTGAAAGAAAGAAGCGAAGACGTACCACTTTTGAAAACCAGGTTGAAAAAACATGACATCCAAACGAAAATCCAAAACGATATTATAGAAATAATGGCCCATTCTGTCCAGAGGCAGTTGGTAAACGAATTAAAAGAAAGTTCCTTTCTAGGAATTATAGCAGATGGCACTACTGATGTCGCTGATGCTGAACAATTCAGCCTGTGCTGATTTGGGTGAATCCCGTTACTTTAGAAGTAAGAGAGGATTTTATGGGAATGTATTCACCCAAGGACACAAAGGCTTATTCATTGTTTCAGGCCATTGAAGATGTATTGATATGGCTTAAGTTAGGGTTTAAAAAAAATCAGAGGACACTGTTTTGATGGAGCACGCAATATGTCAGGCCATCTAAGTGGTGTTCAAAAGAAAATTCCAGACGTACAACCGAAATCTTTGTACGTCCATTGTAGCAATCATTGCTTAAACTTATGTCTTCAAGAAGCAGCCAGGTCATGTCCACTACTAGGCTTTGGGGCTTGTAAAAGATGTGTCCAACATCATTTTAGCTTTTGCTAAACGGAGAAATATATATTCAGATGTCATAATTGCACCATGCCACAGCTATGAAAAAAAAGCCGCAAACCTCCTTCCTCTTTCTCCCACGTGGTGGTGTGTCAGAGTTAATTCAATAAAGAGATTTATTACAAATTATGAAAGGGTTTTGGAAACAACAAAAGAAGTTTTGAAAGACAAGGATTCTGGCACAGAAAAGGTAAGATCTGCCCTGAAAGGGTACAAAATGCAACTTCAACGATCTAAAACTCTGTTTTCTCTTAAAGTGGCATTAAATATTTTCACTCCTTGTGAAGAGTTCGCAACTGCTTTACAAACGACTGGGTACACAGTGACTCAGTCTAAAACTGCAGCAACTGTCCTCATTCAGACATTGTCTGATATGAGAAATGAAGAAAAGTTTAATGTTATTTGGAAGGAAACTGAGGAAACAGCGAGGGTCCTAGATTTGGAACTGTTTCCACAATTAAGAAAGAAAAAGATTCCTTCGCGATACGAGTATTCGGAAGCTTCGAAAAACCCCTGAAGCTGACATTTCGGGAAAGAAAGGTTTGCGAAAAAATTGCTATGAAGTAATCGAAACATTAATTAGTGAAATCGAAGGAAGGTTCCAGCAACCAGGATTCAAAAGTCTAGTTAAATTGGAAGAGATTTTGGTAGAGGCAGCAAAAGGAAATGCACCGAAGGGATTATTCGCCGAAGGGAAGATTCGGTTGCAAAGCTAGGTGTCAACATTAGGGACTTTAACCTAGAAAAGTTGGAAGCTCAACTAGTTCTCCTTCCAAATGTAATAAATGTGACCAATTTAGATAAAAGTGCTCAAAATGGAGAAAAAATTCATCGATATACTTCATTTGAAGTAAGCAGAAGACTTATACAAGTTTCGGACTTGGTGAAAAGACTGATGGATGAAGTGCTGAAACTAGTACAATTGCTTTTAGTAGTTCCGGCATCGGCAGCTTCAGCAGAACGTTCTTTTAGTGTTTTAAGGCGTGTAAAGACCTACTTACGGTCAACAATGGCACAGGAAACGACTAACCCATTTATTGATCTTGAATGTTCATGAATCACACGCATCTGAATTGGATTTAAATTTGATTATGAAAGAATTTGTGCGCCAAACTGTGGAAAGGAAATCTGTTTTCGGAATGTAATATTTAATTTTTAATTAATTAATTTGTAAGTATTAGTTGTCTGTAATTTATCTGGGACTTTGTCGATTGAACTAGAATTGATTGTATTCTTTAAATTTTTTTCTTTGAGTGTCAGATTTTAAAAAGCATATCTTATAAAGCGCTTACAGCTAATCCAAAACTCAGGTTAACTTTTGTGATGCGTGAAATTTAAAAAATTGATGATTTGAATTTTACCATGCATCAGATAATTTAAATTTGAAAGGAATATTCTTCAATGAAGATTCCAATTTAAATATAAAAATGTTTAGGGACCAGAAAATGAATACTGAACAAATAATATCAAAAAATTTCTGCATATTTGGTCGCAACAATGAATATTTAACAAATTGATTGTCCCCCACCCTTCAAATAATTGGCACGTCCCTGGATGTTATACTTCAAGAAACCCTTTAAAAGTGTGACATCCTTTAAGAGTAAACTCTTGATGTTTAATTTTTTTAAATATATCTTACTCTATGGGGAACATTCATGTGATGTCACGCGGTTTGTTGTCCTACAGCTCCTGAGCCACGTACTAATGTTATCCTACTGCTCAAACCTGTCGAACTGCTTGTTTTCCACAGCGATTTGGAATTGAAGCTCAGGTGGATATGGCCGTTAATGTCTCCCATTGTCTATTTTTGTTACTTAACAGCATTTAAGCTCACACATAGTGGTCATGACTAGTTCAAAATTGACAACTCTTAAGTCTTTTTGAAATATCCAATTCAATTTAACTGTTTTAACTTACCATACATTTTTTTTATTGCTGTACTTTATTTCTGGAATTTTTTTTTCTTTTTTTAAAGTCGTTTTAATTTAAATAGTTGAAGAAAAATTCTTGTCTAAAATGTTTGCTACTAATTAATTTTTAACTACAGCACATGACATCAGTCAAATGTACAAATCATCTTAAAAATCTTTTGCTTAGACTTGAATTTTTTTTATAATTGGTATCATACTGCTCTTGGGAACTGTTGGTTCAGTTTTTCAACTGTAACACTGGATTCACTGATCTATTATTATTAAATTTTTTGGGGGGTATTTCTCTCCTCAATAGTGATCCCTTTGAATCTCAATGTATTGCAATTTTCTTTACCAGTTTTGTTACATTTTTGTCAAAACTGAGATTTCTTTTAACATTATATTTACTATACTGCCTTCAAGTTCATACATGCCTAACTTCTCTTCAAGTGCTGGATTGAATTCGCTTACTACTATTATTTGTTGCTAAAAAAGTTACACTTTACGAACTGAACATTTGAACATTCAATGTTTATTTCATTTATCATATATTTATTTCTACTAATCAGTGAAGTTTTCTATTTTAAAACTAAAAAAATATCTGTGATGTATCATGCAGGTCCCTATTGAGTTGTAATATTAACCACGCAAAATTCTAATATTCAGTTATTTCTCAGTTAATATCTTGGCGATCCGTCATTCCCATGTTCTAATAGGCGTCAATACATTCTTTCCCAGAGGGATTGCTGAGAAGGCAGAATGTGTTTTGACTTCTGATCCACTCTTCTAACAACCATTAAAAATATCATCAATTTTTAATAAGACCCAAGATGTGAGGTTGTGTGTGCTTGGCAGCCTTTCTTGGCCCTTTTTAACAGCCGTAATGGCTTACGTTTGACTACTTTGCATATTTAATACGAATTAATAAAGATCTGGAAGTCCTATCTATCTCCTTTTTTGAATTAACTACACAAATAGTATGTTCTTTAATGAAGTAAATGTTAATCTACTTCATCTATCACATCTTAAAAAAATTTCTGTAATTCCAGGTAACAACTATAATCGGTGGTATGAACCAAGTAACTCAAGGAGGAGAGATCAGTAATCAACCCCACATAGTTGTCGCAACTCCAGGTAGACTGGCCGACATGATGGACAGCAGCTATGACACTTTTTTCAAGAGGATTGCATTCTTGGTTATGGATGAGGCTGACCGGCTGCTGGGAGGGCAGTTTACTGATCAGGTGAGGGATAGTATTTGATTTTAGCTAATTAATGTAGTAAAGAGTGAAACAATCAAAGTACTCGAAAGAACAATAAGTGCAAATTTCAGGAGTTGCTTTTAGCTCAAAACATTATTCTATGCAATTGAATCGGTGAGTGCAGAAACCACTTCAGTCAAAAAAATCCGAAAACTCGTTTTCAATGAAAATAAGCGTAGAAAGGCAAGATGTGTGTTGGGTGCAAAAACTACGTAAGTCTGTTGAGTAGTTCCCTAAATACAAGACGCTTGTTTCGAGTGTTGAGTGCAGAAAGAGAGGAAGAAATTTGTGACTGACGTTTCTGCACTCACCGATTCAATTTGTGAAATTCCATAGAATTACGTTTCAAAAGTCATCGGCAAAGCGGCAAAATTAAGTTGCAATTTTTAACTAAAATATAAGGTCTGGTCCTTTTACTGTTAAATTTCATTCAATTGAATTTACTACCATCAAAATTGGCCAATGAAATGACCGGATTCTATATTTTAGTTACACTTTGGAGATATGAGTTTTGCAACTTAGCCCTTCATATTAGAAGAGCACACGATTTCCTAGAATACAGATAATTTTGAATTACTGAAATACAAAATAATAATTCAATCGAATTTAGCTTTCATGTCTAAAACAGGGATGTTATCTCTCTTGAAAATCATGAAAATTCATTTTAGTTTTTTAAAGTTCCTAAATATTAAAATTGATTAGCACCCCTGGAAGTTTATATATTTTCCTCAAATGTGATTGTTGTTTTTGTAAACATGGATTTTTATCTATGCAACTAGTTTAGTCACTTTTATATAGTGCCCTGTTCTTGAAATATATATTTTTTATTTCCTTTATAAAGTTCTCGTATACCATTTTTTTATACAAACATTTTGTCAATTGTTCTAACATATGTGATTATTTTACTTTGTTTCAATGCATCTTGTCCACACCTAATGTTAGCATTACTGCCCTGCTATGCAAGCAAATTACATAGCTGGTTTTGAGGCACTGTTTAGCTGCATTATATACTAAAAACCTCGAGTAATTTTTCTTTCTACTTGAACTTAAAAATTTTATTCTGTGTAAATTTAAAATATATTTCTTCCTTTTCAGCTTGATACTATTTTAAAAGCCCTCCCTAAAAAGAGACAAAACCTTATATTTAGTGCCACACTAACTAAAAACCTGGAAGTTTTGCAACAGATAGCTACAACAGAACCTTTTATTTGGTCAGCAGAACCTGAAGTATCTACAGTTAAAGAACTCAATCAAAAATATGTGCTTGTTCCACATGCTATAGTAAGGAATGCACACCTAGTGCAGGTGGTTGATGATTTCCAAACCAAGCATCCTGACAGCTCAATGATAATCTTTACCAAAAACTGCACGTGAGTATTTGCTGGTTATTATTAAATTAGGTTTCAACTGTTTGTTCCTTTCGTTAAGGGGTAATGGGACTGATAGCCGTGTCACGAAATCAGTTCTCTCTCTCTAATTAAAAAAAAAATGCAACAATTTTCAAAGTTGAATAACTCCCACTGTATTTAATATTTTTACAGGGTTTTTTTATCTGTTAAAAATAGTTTACTTAAACCTCCCTATGATACCACTTTTTAAAATTGATTCACATATTTTTTAAAGTTTCAATTAATAATATGGCAGCAAACTATTTAAACTAATTTCAAAAAGTGAAAGTATAGGGATGTTTTAGCAAGCTGTATTTATCATGTAAAAATATTCAATGCAGCTATTGTAATTTTGCTTAAAATATTTTTCTCCATTTTATTAAACAAAGATAAAACTTCAACTATCCTCTCTCACTTAAATTGATACAAAACTTACAGATTGCACCAAACCTATAACTTTTAGTGAAGAGGTCTTTAAAAAAACAATCTATATACAATAATTCAATTTGTATTACGGACAATGATATTTCAAAAACTACAATTCTTTAACCTTAAGATTACTTCAATCCTCGATTGTTACTGTAAATTTTACATTGCAAAGAAAAACTTTAGGTATATTATTACTAACGTGTTAGCAGTGTAAATTATATGAAAAAAGTAATTTGAAAACAGCAAAATACAAATTAAAATATTATTTTAGGCATTAATATAACTTCAATGCTTTCAAAAGGAACCATAAATTGAATTGTATCCAACCTAAGGGGTACTTTATACTATTAATTGAGTGTAGGTTATCGGTGTAGTTTCTTATTTTAAAAAAATGAAACGTATTACCATAATAAGTTCCATTTTTAGACGTTGTTTCAAAGATCTATGAACTTTCACTCCATGCCAACCTAACTTGGGTAAAAACAAATCGTAAAAAGGCAGGGGGAGCAGCGTGATTGGTCCGTTAGTTGGAAACTTTTGTAAGGTAATATTTACATATAAAATGATCTTAAAACAACTTAACCAAAATACTCTTTTCATTTTGATAAAATTGCGATATTTTCTCAAATAATATTCAAATCTGTTAGACTTTAAAGGAAATTAATGTTTTAAACATGTTTTCTAGATGGATTCACAAATAAATTATGGGACTCTTTTCATCTGTGGGAGGATCTTCTCTATAGCATATTTCTATTTACCCAACTTAGGTTGGCAAGGAGTGTAAACTGTTGTTGAAACGCTTAATGATTTGTTTTTTTTTTAACTGTTTCCCTTTTTTTTTAGTGTCTGCCAAACCATGTCTGTTGCATTGAAGAGCTTGGGATTTGAAAATGTATCGCTTAATTCACGTTTGAAACAGAAAGAAAGGCTTGCAGCAATATCACAATTTAAATCGAATCGAACTAAGGTTCTGGTAGCAACTGATGTAGCAAGTAGAGGTATATATACCTATTTTTATTCTTGTTATTGATTGGTGTCCTCTTTGAAACTGATCATAAAAGTCATACATTTAAATCCGGGCTACAAAAGTTAAATGCATAGTTCAATTTAACCTGCTTTAATATTTATTTCATTGAATATTTAATATAAACTGATTTCTTTAAACAATTATAAACTTTTTTTAGGGGTCAAATCAAGACTTCCATCTTTTTTTTTTAAATTTTGCAAGAGCACTCAAGATAAACCAATTTTTAAGATTGTGTTTGAATATATATACCAAAGTAATCTTTATTTGTTAGTTAAGTATATATATATTGCACAGTCAACTGAAAAGAAATGCTGTTTCACAGCATTTTTTTCGTAACTACTTTAAAAAAACTTCTTAACTTAAGATTACATCTTTCTTATATGTTTTAAATGCATTCTAACAGCCTATCTACTCTAAAATGCAAGTATCTACAGCCAAAATACTATTCAATATGTCATTACGTTTACTTAAATATCTTTTAGCATGAAAAAGTAGGAGTTTGCAGGTTAGATTGATTTTCTTAAACAATGGAATAGTTTAGTTGCAAAAGAACTATTGAATGAATTGCAAAAAAAAACTTTCAATAATAATTAACTTGCCTTAATTAACAAATTTAAAATGACTGGATTTTGTTATCTTAAAAGACATAAACTGATAACTAATGACTATATAAGTTACTCTGGTTTGTGAACACACACATTCCATTTGTATAATCGAAGCTATAAATATCAGTCAGCTTATATACCAAAACCAACCTTAAGTTTGCAGTATACAATGTTCTACGAGAAAAAGGGTAAATAGTTCTCATTTTTTAGTGCAGAATCGAATACAAAAAGGTACTTCACATTCAATAAACAAATTGATTTGTTATTTCAAGACATAAATTTATTATTTTTCTTAGTTAAGCTTCATTAAAGTGTTATTTTAATTATTTTTTTCCTTCGATTTTGACGTAACAGGGCGCGTGAATATCAGGGTCGAAAGGAGCAGCCAATCAGAGTTCGTGAAAGTGCGGCGCCAGCCGGATTGTTTACCCAGTTTCCTCCGCTCAGTACATTTCTCTGGTGCAAACTTAAGCTCGGTTTTGGTATATTCAGTCTATCTGTAATAATAAAAGAAAGTCTTTCTGTGTGTATGTCTGTGGATCACAAAAGACCTACTTAGACTGCTCTAAAAAATTCAAAATTTTACATACCAATTACTTTTTATACCTATGTGTGCACCTGGGGCTTAGTTTTTTCATATTTGATTGTGATTTTTAATTGATATAATTAGTTTTAAAAAACGTCATCCACGTGGGACCATAATAGGGCTTGAAAATACATGGACAGGGCCGAAACAGGGGCTTGATGCCATCCTCTATTAGTGTTTGCTTTTTAAGTGCGCATGCGCCAAAACAAATTAAATTTAGTTTTGATATTGAGTGTATTTTCACAAGTAAGCATGCCTCTAAAAAGAAGCAATGCGAAGTTAACGGGTTCCCAGTAAAGCGGGACCATACTGCTAGTTTACAATGTAAGCCTCGAAAATACTTTTTTCCTCCATCCTTTCGCTTGGCTTTCCAGGAAACTGGGGGAGTATCGCTTTTCTATTCCTACTTTGTTTTAGTTTGTCGTGGGTTTACCACAATTGCTTTTATATGATCTTTAATGCTATTGGCTGGATCTTTACAATTGTGGAATCTTTACAATTAGGGTTGCTAAACGACCTGGATATGGTGTGAACATTACAAATTGAACTAAATTTTTGTCGCTATTTTTATTCTTTTAAGAAGAAACTGGGTTTATTATTGTTTACTGGCTTGCAAAAAAAAATTCCAGTCTTTGAACAAAATTCTTCTATTTGTTTTAGTTGTTTCTAGATTATTATACCAAGACAAAATACTGTTTTAATAAAAAACCTGATTTTATAGAATCCAAATTATTAGTAATTGCTACCTATGACTCAAAATAATTTAAAAATGATTTTCTAGTTTTAGTTTGAATTCCGTTAAGTACAAATTCAATAAGTTTTTTTTAAAATTTAAACATTTCATAGCTATTTTATACTCAATGCTCGACAGCCCTTTGTGGGCCAGGGTCTTCTTCAGAATCTTCTTCCATTCTGATCTTGTTTTGGAAAACGACCACCAGTTTTGTACTTTTTACGTTCTAAAATCCTCTTTGACACCAGTCAATCCATCAAAGTTTGGGCCTCCCTCTTGCCATGGTGCCTATTGGTTTATAGTGGAAGACTCTTGATGTTAAAGAGTCACGGTTCATTCCACACAGATGTCCAACAAATCTCATCCGGTTGACTTTTATGTAGTTGATGATATCTGCCTCCCTATATTTCTTATACAGTTCACTGTTATATTTAATACTGCTGGTTTCAATTTCTTTAAAATAATTTATGTGATATTTCACATCCCATTCATAACATACCTCATTACCTTCAATAGGTCTGGATATCCCGATGGTTGACCTTGTGATCAACTTTAGTGTTCCTCCAGTACCCACAGACTACATACATCGAGTTGGTCGAACAGCAAGAGCAGGGAGAGGGGGCCTTGCAATTACTCTGTTGACCCCAAGAGATGTGCCAGCCATTCAAGCCATTGAAAAGGAGATAAATTGCAAGCTATCGGAATATCCCATTTCAGGTAAATTGTTTTAATAGAGTCTGAGTGTGAATTTCTCAGTTTTTAATTTTTTAAACTAAAAAATATTATCTTTAAGTGAGCTTTTTTAGTTTTAAAGATTACTTTAATAATTTATCTTAAATACAGTGGTGGCCAAAGGTGTGGACATTTTTTTTTTTAAAGTTTCATGTTTTTCAACAATGTGAAATTGTAGATTATATTAATTTTAACTTTTGGCAATTTTTATTACTAAATTCTACATTAAAATAAATTCAATTTAATGTATAAACGTTTGTATTTAATTAAAATTAATATATTTTACAAGCACACAAAGTTACACGAAACTTTAAAAAAAATGTCCACACTTTTGGCCACCACTGTACAGTAAGTTATATTAAATGGAATATAGTTAAGAAAGGAAAATGGAATTCAAAGAAAATATACAATTAAATGAGGACTTTGGAAAATTATTTATTAATTTGATATTTATTATTTATTAATTCGATATTGATTATTTATTAATTTGATTTGATAAAAATTATGTTTGAAAATTATTTATTTAAAAAAAATATGTTGGCATTAGGCTATTATTAAAATTAGCTATTTTTTAAAAATATCGCCACTGCTCAAACTTGCCTGAAGCAAATTTTTAGCATTAGGTCAAAACTTTATAGGCCAGGGAGATACTTTCAGTTCATCTTTAAGCGAAATTTTGTGTTAAGCAAGTTCGCGATAACAAAGTTCGACTGCATTTATTTGGAATAAATTTTGTAGGACTGTTTATCGTACTTCAAGTGGAAAAAAATCTTCCAGTAATTTTACATGGGAGATATGTCACTTTTTCGGAAACTGTGTAATACATTGTTGCAATTCAAAAAGGACACATGATTTACTTTTTACTTAGATTATAAAATTAAAATTTAATTCAAATTAATTATACTCTTACTACATGTTTGTATTTATTAATTTGACGAATCCCAGATTGAAAAATAAATAAGCATAAAAATGGAGATTTCACATGAGGAAATGATTTGCATAACGGATTATATTAATATGATTATTTTAAACACAATACGATTTGCTGCAGAAATATTTTAAATTTTATACTGTCCAATGTATCATGATTGTTTTGAGAAGTTGAGTTAATTTAATGAGTCAATTTTTGTTTAAATAAATTTTATGATTATTAATTTTTGTTTAAATAAATTTTATGGTTATTAATTTTTGTTTCAATAAATTTTATGATTATTAATTTTTGTTTAGCTTGTAATTAAATTACCTAAACTATCTTGCTTGTTACTTAAATTATCATTACTAAATTGATGGTTCTACATTAGTTTTAAAATTTATATTTACAATACCTTCCTAAAAATAAATGTACTTATTCTTTATAGAGAAAAAGGTGTTAGCCATTACACTTCAAGTAGAAGTAGCATTTAGAGAAGCAGCTATTTCTTTAGAGGATGATGATGCTAATGAAAAGAAGCAAATTTATCAGAAGAAACAGTCAGCATTAGATGGCTATGAAGGTCATTCATCGAAATCGCATAAAAAGAGAAAACATAATAAGGAATTCATGAATTCTAAGAGAACTAAGCAATAAGTGACTTTTGTCAATAAATATTGTACATACTTTGTAAATTAAATTTGATATCATGCATGTCTTGGTTTTTCACCTTTTATGCCTCTCATTTAAAAGTAAAAGCCATTTTATAAAATATGTTTAATTGGAATAAAATCAAAATAATTTTTAGTATGAATTTTGTTTCGCAATAATTCTTAAGATTAAATGTTGTGTTGTTATATACCATTTAATCTAAAGATTTTAACTTTGAAAGTCCAGTGCAGAAAATAAAGTATGCATTTAAAAATTCAATGTAATTTAACTTTAAACTATTCATTAAAAAAGATCAAATAAAGATCATAATTTTCTTAATTCAATTTCAAAGTAGACTTTAAAATATAGTGGAAATAAAATGAATTATTCAACAGTATTTTTTACAACTTAAGTGTAATAAGTACAGAATGTCATTATAAGATATTACAGAAACAAAAAATTCTAATAGAGATCAAATATCCTACCTTCCTATTACTTTCACAATCACTAAAAGACGTATAAAAAATAAAATTGGGCTTTTAGCAGTAACTATCACCTAGATCCACTTCCTCACAAGATTCATAAGCAGTTGAGAAAAAGTTGCCCAATACAGCATTAAGTTGCAATTGAAACTTATAAACCAAAATTGGCTATTTATTAATATTTTTACGACAATCCATTTCATACACTTTATGAATTGATGAACTTGTTTCCAGGTTGAAGAATCATCAGGTAAAATTGCCTGTTATAAAAAGGAAGCAAAACCTAAGACATCCACATTTTCAAATGATTTTTAAAAAAATCCTTGCATCAGGAAGAAAACACAGTTGCATATCTTCAAATAACGTCTCAATTATGTGATTTTTTAAGAGGAAGTAATTTCTGAAAAAAAAAAAAGCAAAAAATAAATTACATAATGAATAATCTGGCTGTTAACGCCCATTAAACATTCATAAACAAATTAAATTAAAACTAACCATCTACTTATGCATTAACGTGTCCCATAATTTTGCTTTATGTGTCATTTTCTTAATAAACCATCAAAGAATCCCATTGTGCAGCATATTATGCTGTTATTCTAAACTTGATTTATATGGAAAAAAATTCCTTCTAATACTCATCTTTAATAAAGTTTCTCATGCGATTATTGAAGTGGCAGCATAAATTTAAATGAATAAAAATTACATTTCAATGCATGATGTTGCTCCTAAAAATTGCATTGGGTCCCTATAAGTCAGCTTGTCAGTTACTGAGGTTCTTAGTTATGACGTCTGTCGCCAATAGCTCTTGTGTAGCTCTAATGTGACAATTGAACTGAATGTAGGCCTATCTAGACTACAGACCAAAAGCTATATTATAAAAGTATATTATTATATTAAAGAACTAAGAATTCTTAAAATTAATTCCTTTCTAACTAAAGAAAAATCTATTGAATCAAACCGAAATTTAAAAGAGGTACAGACGGATAGACAGAAATCTCTTACTGTGTCAATACCTACCTTACATTTTTTAAAAAATTCTTTTGAATTACTAAAAGCAGAGTGAGTGGGCTAAAAAAAATGGAAATAGTTGTTTCTGCTTTTTAACTAAAATTAATGAGGCTTCTTAATTAACTTGAATGCAAGTTAAAATAAATTTTAATTTTTCATGCTAATCAATAAAAAACAAGTTTATACAAAACATTCTTAAAAGAATTAAAATTGTTTGCTTTCCTGTTAGTACTTTGATGCTTACAGACTCTTTTATGGGAAAGACAAAAAGTATAAAAGATAAGCCTAATATCATAACTTTAAAAAAAATCTAGTTGTTAATGCACAAATTCACATAATTAGGTCATCGGTTGTACCAATTAATAATCCATGGAAATACTATACCAATATTTTTTTTAATAGATAATAACCACTTGCTGCGAATCGAATAACTGAGTTTATTAATTTTTAAAAATACAGGTTACAATTTTTATTGGTTAAACCATATCAAGACACAGAACTAAATATTAATAAAATCATCACCAATTATTTTTATATTTCTTACATTTAAGTTTGACAAGTTATTCACAAATTTGTACGAATCATATTCATATATCACCTTGAATATTTCTCTCTTATATACGTAGTTCCAAATGAAATACAAACACAAGAAATAACAAATTCTACCAAATGCCTAAGTAGGAACATCACAAATACACTAACAAAGAAATTTTAAAGGTAAAATAAGGTTAACAATTTTTTTATTACATTCGGTAAATTTATTTAACATGCTATAAATGGGTGCCAGTAAATACGAAATTCGGGAATACATAGTGCAATAACAAAGTCAAGAAATGTAATAAGAGTTATCGCAATATAACTATCACTATTAAATAAAATACACAATAAAATCACAAAAATACTAATAAAATGTTATAGCAAGATAATTATTTTCTCTGCATATCAATTTGATAAATTACTTATTTTTCTCATCAAGAGAACAAGTCAAATGTTAGAAGACTACTTAAAACAGAAAGTCTATATTTATTAGAAATTTCATAAATTTATGCAGCTTTTGAAACTTAAACTAAAAAATATTTTGAATTGTCTCGATAGATGACAGAACCTGATTATTCAAAGACCATCAATAGACTAAATAGTTGATGGTGTTTAAGATCAACCTATATTTTTAAACTTAAAATTACCATAGAAAATGTTTAATTTATTCATGCCAAATATCTTTGGTACTATAGATGAACACACTTGGTGAGACCTTCAGACATATTTGATAGGGACACTAATTTTAGTATATTCAACATTTATGTTACACATATGAAAAATTACAAATTTAAAGAAAAATTATATTTATTATAACTTGTGTTGAACACCTTTAAAGTAACTTTTTTGCACTAAATGAAGTTCTAATAAATGCTTAAGTACATTAAGTTTTTGTTTATTAAATCAACCTTTTCAAAGTCAAACTGTTAACTTAAGCTGTACATGTTTCATACTCAGTAAAAATGCACAGCATAAACCGAACTTGAAATATTTGAAAAGTCTAGAATTAGTATAAACTAAATTCATAATTTACTCTATAATTTGAATTGCATGGCCTAATTCCTAGTTGACAATGCTTCTTGGGCCTGATTTATATGAACAGTCATGGAAAATAAAACAATTACCGGGAAAGAAGTATAATTTGCTCGAAAGAATCCTTTGAATCACACTTGGAAAGTCGCCAGATGTAAGCACCACCAACTAGGAAGTCCCAAAATGTTAATTTCCAACTAAAAACAACATGCAGCTTATTATAATTGATTTGGACCTATGAGTAAAATTATTCTGAACAGCTGCAATGTTAACTTCTGCTCCCATATGTATTTTATAGAATAGAGTTGTAAAAAAATTATCAATAAAGTAAGATCCAGAAATAGTCTGTTTATGGCCCAATGCATTGAGAAGCATTAAGTCCAGGGATACCATCTTACAAATTACAAAGTCAAGCAGATTTCTAGTTCCCATTATAATTAAAAACGATTAACATAACAAAAAATACAATTTATCCAACAAACAAATAAACTCACAACGAACATATTTAAAAATGAAAGAAAATGTCTAATGCAGAAGGGTTATAGAAAGACAACAGCTCCGAATACAATCATCCACCATCTGTTCATCAAGGCTTGACCCGCTTTCTCGGTGGGCCAATCGCAGGTATCTGCTGGGTTGCCAGAGCTCGGAACGCTTCAGCCACGAGATGCGAGTGGGACATTATCATCGATTTCCAACCAGGAGTTTCCATGATATCCGTGGCATGCATATTGATGTAGTCGATGACATGAGCTTTTAATTGCTCTGCACTGTGCATGTCGGCCAGAATCAGAACTTCAGCCGCCGTGGCGACAGATAGATTGGCGCAAATGTGCTCCTCACACATGACCTTCAGGCGGTCAAGGGCATATTTGTCGGCGGCCGCCAGCAAGTCCTCGGCCATGTTCTCGATGTTGGCAACCTTCCCGGTGTAGATGTAGTGCAGCATTTCACGGAGAACCTCGTGATCCATGTCGGTGATGTCGACGCGATTCTGCTTCTTCTCCTCCATCTCGTGCTCGAACATGGCGCAGAAGACGGGAGATCTGGCTGCCAAAATGGCCTTGTGGGCGGAGAACTCACGGCCATTCACGCTGAGGACCACATCGGAGAATTTTTGGCCTTCGAACAGATTGCCAAAGTCTTCTGAGAGGTGGCATTCGGGGACCTTGAATTGGATGGCGCTGTTCTGGCCGGATATGTTTATGGAATCAGCCACGACACTCACCTCACAGTAAAGAGTCAGTTTGTCGTCGGGGAGGAGACCGTTGGCCTCGTCCAGGAGGAAATCTCGCCTGATGAACTTTTTGAACCCCCAATCTTTGCCTTGAACGAATCTGTAGGCTCTCTGGCTCTCCATGGCCTTGGTCTCCTCTTTACGGGCATTTAGGATGGAGAATTTGAATTTAGCCCTTACTTCTGTCTTGTTGCAGGAGACTAGGAGGAGATATAGCGACAGGTAATCCTTGCTTTCTTCATCGAGGCCTTTCGGGTTGACACGCAAACACCACTTGAGCTTGTCGTTCGTCCCAGCAGAGAAGGTCGAGCTCTTCAGCACTTCGCCCATCTCTTCCCGGCTGTAGCTGAAATTGTTTATTGTCCACATGAAGGAGAATTTGATGACTTTCACCTGCGTGTAGCACCAGCTTTCAGCCACAGATTGCGTAGCTTCCGATTGTGGTGTAGGAGGTGGAGATGGTACTCGAGTCAACGCCATTGTGGCAGTCGCCCCGTTCGATTTTCAGTGTTTAGGAAAGGTTTACAATAGACTTTCACGAAAAATACACGAAATTTAAAATTTTTTTGCAAAAGGGGGCAAATTAAAAATCAGGGTCAAACGAAACACATCTGCTATTCAGTACACCGAAAATAAAGTAAGTTGCAGTAGAAGTAGTTACTTAACCGAAATTCTTTTTGTGTGCCAGAAACAACAAATGGGAAAACGCGGATACTCGAGGTTATAATGTCAATGACACCATTGGGCGAAACATTCAGAGCGAACAACTTTAATTTCGGTTTTGGTTGTTTGCTTATTTCGAGATTTGATAACATTGCTAATAATATGCGCTACAAATATAAGCATTGAGGTAGAAAAAGATAATTTTTATTTTGATATCGATAAAACAAAGCATCAGAATGCTAACAATAGAGTATTTGTTTAATAAACATATTTTAACAACCTTGACGATCCCAACGTCATCAAACATAAGTCTATATCCTTGACAATAACTATATTATAAATAAATTATACCAATGGTATATTATTTTGAGATTAAAATACAAAAATAGAAATGAATATTTGAGTTTTATCAAATTTTTCTTAAATTAAATTAGTATATAAAAGAAGTTTATTTGAATAGAAAATCCTTGTTGGCAATTCTGCCATCTTGTATGTAAATAAAAACAAAAACACAAAATATTATTTCATTATTTCAGGTATTTAATTAATTAAAAATGTATTTGAAACTGAAATAAATTAATTGGATTGATTTTTTATATTTGTTACGATTTTGTTATAAGAATTATAGCTGGTTAATTTTTTATATATCCCCCTTGTCCAGACTCCAGTGTCCAGTCATTGTACTTTTATTGCATTGTAATTGTATATTATAGTTTTGTTAAGATTTCAAATGTATGATTGTCTACCATTTATTTAAAAAGATGACACACCTGTACTATATACTTTTTTTTTTAATATTTATACGCTTTAGGGAAAAATTGGGTACAGCTATGATACAATGGCCGGTCTGTTCATTTGCGACTTTTGGTGAACTTAACAGTTTAAGATAAAGCCACTATACCTATCGAGTTGCAGGAAATAGGAAGTGGAATGTTTACCACATTTGGCCATATATGTTGCTTGGCAACCTAATGCAAATCGGATCCGGTCATTATATCATAGCTGTTCCAAAAGTTGTTAATACCTACAGGTTTTATATTAATATTACCCAGAAACTTGTTATATGCTATAAGTTTCTGAGGTTCCAATAATACTGATTTTTCTATTAGTTTACTTAACCTTAAAATGTGTTAAATTAATTTCACAAATAAATTTTAATTTTAGGATGAAAGACAAGAATTTACAAATGGATCATGGATGGAGCAATAATATTTCTTCTCGACAAACATCAAATATCAATGAAATACTTGAAGAAAATATCCTTATTAAATCACATAACTTTACAGAAATAATTTTTGTTTAAAGTATATATATTCTAGAATGGACTGTCTGTTCATTGACGACTTTTGGCAGTCTTAAATATTTAACTTTAGGTTGTTATACCTATCAAGTTGTATAAAATATGAAGTGGAATGCTTACCACCTTAGGTTATTTCCTTGCTTGGCCACATAATGCAATTTGCCATATCGAGACTAGCCATTATTCCATACTCGTCCCTTGTTAATTTATAAATTTTCTTTTTTTTTTAAGCTAATTAATGTGTGTACCTTGAATTATTTTTTCAAACCATCTCATATGCTGACATTTTAATATGATACATGATAAATTATCATTTTGTGCTTTTTTTCATCAGAAATTAGTAAAATGTAGTTGTATTGCCTTGCCTTGCCTTGCGACTCGTCACGCCTTATAGGCGCATGAGGCCGCAATTGATGAAATCCAGTTCCTCCGGTTCAGTGCGGCCTCCCTGGCAACTGCCCAGCTTGGCCAACCAAGATGGTCTCGCTCCTTTAATATGCTTCTTCTCCACGTCAGTCTTGGTCGTCCCCTCCTCCTTTTACCGTCTGGCGACCAAGTTAAAGCTATCCGTTCATTAGAATCGGGGCTCATTCTTAGTACATGGCCGACCCAACGCCATCTCTTTCTCTTTATGTCTATTGTCAAGGGTTTGTCAGCTGTTTTAATATATAGATTATGGTTTGATATTTTTTCTGGCCAATAAATTTTTAGGATCTTTCTTAAACATTTAGTATGAAATGAGTTGAGTTTATTTTCCTGTTGTTTTGTAATTTTCCAAGTTTCACTGCCATAGAGTAGTATAGATTTAATAATTGCGTTATAGATTTTTAGTTTAAGAGAAATGTTTAAGTTTGACGACTTCCAAACCTTGAAAAGCATTCTAAAAGCATTTTGCGCTTTTTTAATCCTACATTTGATATCTTCATCTGTTCCACCCAGTGTGTCAACAATGGAACCGAGGTATGTAAAACTATCTGTTTCTTCAATTTCTTTTGAGTTGATGATAACTTTTGTCCCATTTTTACTGTTAATTTTCATAACTTTGGTTTTATTTTCATTTATTGCTAAACCAACCTTTTTTGCATTCTCTTCGAGATGACTAGTTTTTTCCTGCATATCTTGGAATCTGGATGACATCAGAACAATATCATCTGCAAACTCTGTAAATGTAGTTGTATGCATTACTTAAACACATAAACTACTTTTAAAGGCATGTGAGAAGATAATATCAATGAAATATTTTAAATAAAAACTAAACATATTTTTTAAGTGGATTTAGTCAACCATTTTTAACTCATTCTAATTAGTAAAACCTTTTTTTTTTCATGATATTAATATAGTTAAATATATTTGCCTTTTAATTTTTTGATGTTGTATTCAAATATGTTTATTATGTTTATTCCTTAACACAATTAAATGAAAGATTAAAAACTCTCATTTCTAAAATTAACCAGAGTATGACTTGGGGAAACAATGTAATAAAAGTGGTCTTCAGAGATGAGTTTTATGAAGAGTAAGTTGAAATTTTTGATTGTATACTTTTCATAATATCATGTAATTTTTTTACATCAATAATAATGTATTCAATGCACTTTGAACAAACTCATCCTGAAAAATTACTTTTGCATAAAAGTGCTTTAAATACTTTTACACAGTATTTCAAACTTTGGTTTCACACTTATTAAACTAATTCTTTGCATGTTAGGAATTTCGATGTTTTTTGCTAGCAGACCTGTGGGTAGGGTAGAGTTTTGGGGGAATCATGAGTTTGAATACCAACACACTGAAACTCGTTTTATTATTTGAACATGTTACAACTTTTTTTTTTGTTTCTACTATTCTGTAATACTGTATGTAAATTCCTATGTTACCCTTTGTTTAGGGGACAGTTCCCTGATTTCTGTTGTACCTACGTTCGAATTGATAAAGCTGTACGAAACTGCAAGGCTCTTTGTAGTTTCCATGCAACAATATTACTGTGCAAAATTGAACTTTTTACTATTGCTTGATCAATGGCATTTTTAGGTTTGTGAGGCTGGGGCCAATATTAATTTTATGGTTTAATCTTGTCAAAATATTAAATCGTCTGAGAAACTGATTATTTTTTCCATCTATCAGCATCAGCTGATGGGAAAAATTCAAGTCCTTTTTCTGTTAACTTTTCCTATTAAAAACATCATCTTCCATCAGCATTTAGATGTTTTTCAAGACCAGTGGACCAAATTTTAACTAAGTTAAAGTTAGTTGCTGATGTCTAATTTTTTTTACAATCAACATTGATTCACTAGTCACATCCTGCTGTACGATTTTATTATCAAATATTTTATAAAATTGACAAAGCGAAATGGAACATCACCGAAAAGTCTTAAATTGCACACCTTAAGACTTGCGAAATACAAAAAAAAAAGTATATTAAGGCACAATACAATAAAAAAAGTTCAACCTAATCTTTAATTTTGTCAATTAAGAAGATTATAAAAAAGGACTTGTATTTTCTTTCAACATGCTATTGGAAGAAAATTAGTCATTCTAGGTGGAAGGAAATTGAGCCCAGAAGGGAGGATTGAGTTCGGCCAATGAAATTTCATAACCTTGGTTTCCCTTATATGGACTATGGAAGGGAATACTAGGCACCCTAGGTTGTATTAAATGAACTTATAAAAGTTTATTTTTAGCACTATTTGCCGTTATAGCAGGGGCGTAGCTACCGCCGTATCAGCCGTATCAATTATATGGGGCCCCCGGGCCACGGGGGCCCCCAACGCTCGTAAGCAAAAATTAATAAAAACTTTTCAATTTTTTATATATTTCTCAAATGACAAAAGTAAAAAAAATTCTCGCGTAAAGCGTGCGTTCAAAAGTTGGTAAGTAACCGACCTTTTTCGGTCTACTATTATTCATATACCAATAAAGCAGGCATAAAAATTCTATGACCATGGTTATGTTATTCTAATGTTTTGAACAAACCGTATTGTCACATCTGTTGGTTATTAGCAGATCGTCAAAGCAATTCGTACTCCTCTGCGTAGGTTAACGGTGTTTCCATTCGAAGCAATTTTACGCAAACTATACTTGATCATGAAAATTCACAGCAGCATATTAATGCATCTTTATCTTATAATAATTGGTTACAAGAAAATACCATCGATACTCTATTGCACAGTGAAATCAATAGTAAAATTATATTCTGGAGAGACGTATTGCATCGTATAATTAATGTTATAATTACTTTAGCATCTTGTAATCTACCTTTAAGAGGCCATGATTCTGATTCTGGAAATTTTATGGAAGTTTTACGTTTGCTATCTACTATGATGCAACTTTAAAAGAACTTCTTCTAAAGCCTAAAGGCAAAATAAATTATTTAAGCCCTACTATTCAAAATGAAATTATTAATTTGCTTGATACCGCAGTTAGGAACAATATTATCTCAGAAATTAAAAAAGCTCCATTTATGACAATAATTCTAGATACAACACAAGACTTGTCAAAAATTGACCAACTTTCTGTAGTTTTTCGATACATATCGATTACAGAAAAAGATGATAATGTGCCTAAAAAATTGAAAATCCGTGAGTCTTTTTTTTTGGGGTTTACAGCAGTATCCAACTGCATAGCTGAAGGACTTAAAACTGAAATTCGATTAAACAATATGGAGCCGCCCCGGTGGCTCAATCGTTACGATGCTGGCCTTTGATGCTGCTGGGGTCGGGTTCGAATCCCGGTCAAGGATGGATGTTTGTGACCGTCAATAAATGTTGTTATTTGTCTATGTGTTTGTGTCGTCCTTCTTTGTGTGTCTCTTGTGACTGTCTCTTCTGGCGAGCTGGGTAATGGGCTATAAAGCCTACACTCTCCCTTCTAGAGGGCGCAATCACTGTCATTTGTCAAACAATATGGCATTGATTTGACTAAATGTAGAGGACATGGTTACGATGGAGCAAATGTTATGTTGGGTGTTTATGGGGGATTACAAACCCTAATAAAAGAGCACGCTCCGAATGCCGATTATGTTCATTGTGCTGCGCACGCATTAAATTTAGTTTTAAACGATGCTGCGAAACATGTTCGCGAGGTGTCGTTTTGATAATTTAGAAAAAATATATACATTTTTTGGTAATAGTATACAAAGCTGGGCAATGTTAAGTGATGATTCATCTGAAAAATACTTAATTACCCTTAAAAAAGTATGCCCTACCAGATGGTTTCGAGGAACGACGTTTTATTTACAGTAAAGAAAAATTATTTATCAATCATGAAAACTTTGTACCAATTAAATTTAATTTCGAAAAAAAAAAGATAAACGTGAAGAATGTAAAAATATAATTAACATTCTAGAGAGTTATGATTTCTTATAGTGCTAGTCACATTTTTGTCTTCACTATTTGAAATCCTTCATCCTGTTTCTAAAGCTCTACAGCATGAAAATAATGACTTACAGAAAACTAGTATTTTATTAAGTAATCTTTTGAATAGACTGTGCGAATGAAGGAATCACAATTCATTCAATAGTTTACTAAATGAGTCCAAAGATTTAGCAAAAGATTGGAGGGTAAAAACTGCTTTTAAAACAAAAGGCGAAAGATAATGAAGCGTTTTTTTGATGAGTTATCACAAGATGAGAGAATTTCACACCCAGAATCCTATTTCAAAGTCAATGTATACTATTGCTGTTCAGAAATATTAATGTTTCAAAACCAAATAAAGATTTCAGAGCCTTTGCGACCTGAGTAGTATGTTCGAAATATTATAAATCAGAGAAACTCCTGTCTTCTTCAAACGAAGAGATATTAAACGCTTCCGGAAAACTGTCGGCAAAATACAGTGAAGGCATCTCAGTTAATCTTTATGATCAATTAAAAGCTCTAAAAACATGCTTAAAATCTGAAATTCAAAAAATTCATCCCATTAAGGAACTCAATGAATTATTTTTGATAAAATTCAATAGTCTTGCCCCCAGTTTTCCGAAGTAATAACAGCATATCCTTTTTATTCTTAACCCTTCCAGTTACAACCGCAACTGCTGAAAGAAGTTTTCCAAATTAAAACTAATTAAAAATTACCTAAGAACTTCGATTGGACAGGAACGCCTGTCAGACCTGTCGCTATTGTCCATAGAGGCAGAAACTTTAGAAAAACTTGGGTCATCATCAGCTATAAATGATTTAATAAATCAGTTTGCCGAAAAAAAGGCAAGGAGAGTTATATTTAATTTGAATTGCTTGATATGCATATATATTATGAATGCATGCTTATTAAATTCTGTGTGTATGCTTGTATGATATTATGATTCATAAATATTTCTTTTAATTTTATGCATTTTTTTATTTTGTGAGAAATCTTTACCCTTTCTAAGGGCCCCCAAAAAATTTTTATACGGGGCCCCACCATGGCACGCTACGCTTCTGCTTTATAGCTAATTGTATAGATCAGTGGTTCCCAACAGGTGGTCTCCCAAGGGTCCGCGAGCTATTCCAGAGGGGTAAAATGCTATTAGAATAAAAACTTTTCATCGGTGATAAAGTTACAGACTTCTAGGCATTAGGACACAAGGACTACTAGAAAGTTGAAGATAAGGCAATGAAAAAGATCATTCCTTTTCAACCACAAATCGATGACAGCAAGCATTTTCTTCCATGTGTTTCATGAAAACCGAATATAGGAATCGGCTCGACATGCGGTTCGATTTTAGAGTGAAAGTTTCCATTTTGGAACCTAATATTTCAGAAATAATGGGCTCAAAGTAACTAATCTGCTTAAGAATTGAAAATTAAAACTAACTGCATAACTGATGGAGAATAATGTATTGTAACTGAAAAAATATATACTATGTAAAAAGACTCTTAATTTGGTTCTTACAGTTAAATTTTAGTATTAAGAATTTATGGGGATCCTTGTAACAATAATGGCTCGAGGAGGGGTCCGCAAGAAAAATTTGTTGTTAACCCCTGGTATAGAACTTATGCACGTCTAACAATGATTGTTTTTACATCTTTCTTATAGGAAATATCGTTCAAAATTAGAAAACTTTTTGAAAGAAATCCTAAGTCCAGACGAACATTTTATTGTGACTTCTCAAGTATATGACAATACAGAACAAGTAATTTTTTGTATTAATTTATCAACATATGATGTATTTAAATTATGTAAAGTAATGAAAGAAAATCTTTGTAATTTAAATTTTATCTATTTTTAATAGTGAATTTAATTGTTTTTTATATAAAATTTTTATTCATTAGTATTATATTTATTAGTTATAAAAGTTATTGTCCTATTTGATATCAGCATTGTTTGTCATTAGGAGCATCTAAATTCCTAAATAAAATAGTAATTTTTTGTTCATGAAAACTTTCCTTAAATACAAAAACAGATTTTATTTGCAATAGTGTGCCTCAGTTAAAATATTATAACTTGGTTAAGCAGTCATATTTTATTTTTAGGAATATAGAAATAACCAGGATTCATTTGGAAGTGTAAAGTTGAGTAAGCCGCAACCTAAATCAACAAACTCTCAAAGTAATATTCCTCTGTATCCTTTTATTCAATAACAATTTTATTTAGGCAGCAACCTTTTTATTAAAAGCACCAACATTTTGTTTTTTGTGAAATTTCATTATCATCAACCATTTTAGCTCCCATCTTCTTTTTTAATCACCTTCTTGATATTTTGATTAATGATGTCAGCCCATTTCATTTTACCAAAATGTACTTTGACCAATGTGATTCATTGGTTGCTGTATTTTTAAAGTAAACTCATTATGCTTGTATTTCGTGGGAGAGGATGCTGTATAGCTCTTAAGGAACATAATTGGGTTGAAGACACAAAACGGAAAAATTATATTTTTAGGACAAAAAAATAATTTTTGAAGTTATGTCTCCACGATATTTTTTGAACTCTAGTATTGTAAGCTTAATCAGATCCAATTCACAAAACTTCCACTTCTTTTTCTATACCTGCTTCATTTTGACACTAGAAACTTAATCCTGTCCTTTCATGTTCACTTTATTCATGTTACCAAGAATACAGATGTTATATATTGTCGGTAAAATGGCAAAACCGTGAATGAGCAAAAACCATTTTAGACAAAGGGATAGAAAACTGGAAACAGTTAAACCGGTTTTTAGCTTCAGTTAAGTGGGTAAATATAGTTCTTCAGCTGAAGCGGTTGTGTGGAAGATAAAAAGAAACTAACAGTTTTCAAAGCTTTGCCGCATTACTATTACTAAAAACTGTATCTTTTATTGAAAACCAAAGTAATTTTTTACTGTCATAGTTTATTGCATGAATTTCTTGTTTAGAGATATCCTGGTAGTTACTAAATTATAAACTCCTTAATGGCTAAGATATTCAAATGAATATGAAGACATATTACATTGCGATGAACCTGAAATTGAAGACCAAATTGATTTAGACAAGTTAGTATAGTTTTCCTAATAACTTTAATAATGTTTCTCAATAACTTTTTTCATTATGTTTCTAAGCTAGTATTAAACTTTATTATTTTCATGTAACCTTTTATTATTTAATTTGTTTTGTCATTCATTGTAACAAAATAATTTTTCTTGGTGCTCAATTTACTATTTATATTTACATGATTTATTAATGTTATTTCATCAACAGTTAAAAAAAGATAATCTGTTTGAAAATCACAGTTTTTGTTTGCTGTTTTAAAAGATAAAGTTAAATATTTCCCCCTAATTAACGTTTATTTTTGCTTGTTTGTTCCAGACCACCCACTATGACATGTTTCAATTGTCTGGGTGACCACCATATGAATAAATGCCCTGAGAAAATCGATCGTTTGAGAATCGCTGCTAACAAAAAGAATATATTGAGTGAAAATTCCAGGTGCGTTATTTTTTTTAACGATATTTCTTGTTAATAGAGTTTTTACATTTTACACAATTTCAAATAGAATATTTGTATACTGTGCTGACAGTTGTACAGCTTTGATCCTTCTCTTAGCTGTCTTGCTGCAATACAATAGATTTTGGCAAATGAAATCTTTAATGCTATTGAGTAAAACTCTTGTTTTCAAATATATAAACACTAATATATGCCAATTCGAGGCTTTAAAATATGTATATTTAGGAAAACGCAATACATTAATGTTATTTGAAAATTTTAAGCACTTTATTAGTAGTTCACCTTTTAGACTGAAACATGTATTACCTGACAAGTGTTTTTTTTTTATGGAAATTATTGCTAGTGGCAGAAAACGTTATTTTGATTTTTGTTGGGTATATCTTATATTTGAGTATAATCTTATATTTGAGTTTCTGTAATTAGATACAAGGTCTTGCAATTTTTCTATGTTTGGGATTAAACTGTTAGCTAATATTTCAGTTTTCAATTTTATTATTTTTAAAATTTTCAACAGTTGGGAAATGTTCAGGTTGCAGTAACGTCAACATTTTCTTATCAATTTAAAGCTGTATAGTTGCTGATCAAGAAAATTTTTATTCAATTCAATCATCAATAGATAATTCAAATTTTTAAAAAAAAATTATGCCTCTTCATTATCATTCTTTATCATTTATTTTTTAATCTCAATTTTTAGAATTCAGGAACAAGTTGCAAACATTAGAAATTTAGTTAAAATGTCTGGGAAAATCGATATAGTTCAGTTCGCCTTGAGATACCATTAAAAACTGACAAATGTATCTTATACATGCAGAAGTTTAATAAATCCTATTTTTTCATTATCAAAATATTTTCCGATATTCTTAAACTTTTGTGTAATATCATGAAGAAATATTCAGCTCTAGTATGCATTTTTTCTTTAGCATGAACAATCTGACATGTTTTTTTTATTTCTTCAGATTTTTCAATACTCTGCTTGGATAAGGCTAGTTCGTGTTAAAATCTGTACATTATATGCCTACTCTTATTTTTTTTAAAAATCTATTTCCATTTAAAACTTACACTTTCTGAGGTGAATCCAAATACCCCACACTTTAACAGAAACTTCTATGAGTGAAAAATGCAATAATTGAATATTTTTTATCAAAATTATATAGTAGTTCAGACATTTAATTTATGGATATTTTATTCATACCTACTAAATTAATTAAACCAGAAATTGCATAGCTTCATTCATGTAATAGATGGTATATAGATTACTTTATGTTTATAATTTAGTCGATATCATGAAGAAGAAAGAAAAAATTCAATCAAACCTGGAGTTATAAGGTAAGAAAACATTTTATAATAGTTACTTATACTTTGTAAAGTCAGAAGATATATTTTCAAGTTCTCTATTGCTGCACTTTCAAATTTAAGCAATTTTTCCATTTGAATTTGAGGCTTTTCTAATTTTTTTTGTAATTGTTATTTCCAAAATATTAAGTAATTAAAAAAAATATGTTACATCACAGCGATGCACATTGTGTGTTTTTTACGCTAAGTATTTCCGTTCTGTTAGTGAAATCATATTAATCAAGCTGTTATTGATTGGACGGAATGTTTAACTTGTTTTAAGTATCAATAGTAATAAAAGTGAAATTAACCCAATTACAAACATTAGGATTGAATTTTTGTGAGTGATGCAATGTAAATCGTAGTAATATGTACCTCATCACATATTTTCAGGTTATTAAAAAAATTTTGTATTCTTTACTAATCAACAAAATTATAAACCAGAGCCACATTGAAAATTTCTCAAATTAATATTGGTTATTTGATTACCCAGCTTATCCTTCATAATTCGCAGGGAAGACAACTTTTCAAAGTCTTTCATTTTAAATTAAAATCATTAAATTGCAGCTTTAAATTGTAAGTTATATGTATCATTCGAAATTATCCCATTTGCTTATTAAATTAAATTATTTTATTTTATGTCAATTCATCAAAATCTATAAATGTGAGATTAATAAAAATAAAAATTTAAACAAGGTTCTAGGGTTTATTTAAATTAGAGTTTTCGTCACTTTTTTCTTAAACATGCAATTAGTTTTAACTATTCCATACTTTCATAAAATAAAGTGTTATTTGAAAATATTTGATTTTTTGCTGCATTTAAGTTAATTATTAGTATTATTATGCTATAGCTCTGAATTAAGAGAGGCCTTGGGCTTGAAAAATGACCAACTTCCTAAGCACATTTACACCATGAGAATAATTGGCTACCCACCAGGTTGGATGGATGATGCTTTGTTTGAGACATCTGGTATATCGTTGTATGATGGGGAGGGAAAACGTAAGTACACGGGCAATTCTACGAAAAAATTTAATTTTATGTCCCTTGGGCATAACTTAAAATATGACGCCCGTTGCCAATAACCTTCGTGTAGCTCTAGTGTGACGATAATTCAAACCTAACCTAACTTTGGGCATAACTTATTCATTTTTTCATATTTTGTTTTAATTTTTTTATTATATACTAATAGACCGGTCCTTATATAAGTATCAAACAGTATTTTAAAACAAAACAAAAAAAAAACTCTTGAAATGTTTTTAGGATACAGAACATTGCCGAAAATTCTCAGCTCAATTTTAATTAGAAATTATTTTTAAAATTTTTTTAAATCAAAATTTTAAAATTTTTATTAATTTTTTTAGAAAAAAGTTCTTAAATAATTTCTAATTAAAATTGAGCTGGGAATTTAGGTATAAGTCTTTGTTTGTACATATTTGTACAATATAAAGTCTTTTTCTTGGTCATGTCTTCAATTTTGACCTCACAATTTGCCGCGCAAGCCTAATCACATTGTGTTCAAATAGCTTTATGTTTAATATCATTTATTATAGTTTTGGCTAAAGTTTCATAAATTTTAAAATTTGTTTCATATTAAATAAATCTTGTAGAATTACATATAAAAAAATTATGCTTACATATTGAGTAGTTAAAAAATTACATAAAAGATCAAACTATACTTTGTAGTTCCTTCTTTGCACATTTTTAAGACTCCTATGATCCCTTAAGCATCTATTCAGCGCTTAATGCATGGTGTTACCATTTGGTAACAAATTTAAAATATGAAATTATTTTAATTCCGATGCATTTAATTTTTTTTCCGTATTTTTCCCGTGATGTATGAGCATTAGAGGTACAAATATATTTTTTTGGGACGAAACAAAAAATTCATGCATTAGAGGGTTAAGTTTTCTGTAATTTGTAATTATGATCTCTCATTTTTTTGCCCCCATGTCAAACTAAATTTCAAAATGCATACTTGTTGATGAGATGAATCTATTTTTAGAATTATTGATTTCTTGATGTTGTGTAATCACTGGCACACGCTCTTTCTAATTGGTTGATAGTTGATCATGTGACTGCCGCACTCCTACTCAGGAATATTGAACAATTTGTGTGCCTGAAAAAACTATTTTTAGTTTTGGAAAGTCCAGTTAATATTTAAACTTTTAAAAACATTTCTTGTTTATTACAAATGACCAAACCGAGATAATTAGATCTACTTTAAGTTAAAACCTATTTAGATGCAACTAAGGGACAAAAGGTGTTCCCATGAAAAAATTTATATATGAGTAGATAATCCCCTGAATCGTAATTAAAGAATTTATGTTTTTTCGAAACTATGTCGTATATCTCATGGAATTTTTACTGAGTTTCAAATTCAGAAATAACAAGATTAACTTGAAACTCAAGCTATACTGGCTTTGATTTCTAATATTTTAAACGAAACATTTAGATTAAATGAAAAGGGATTTCAATATCAGAAATTTATGAAGTTCAAGTCATACAGATTTAATTGTATTACAGCATAATAAAATACTACTACCTAAGCTATGTATTTCTTTTATATTTTTTACCGTTTGAAGCAAATGAATCTCATTAGTAGCTAAGGAAGGAAGAGGCTGAAATAATAAGGGCATGGATTTTAAATAAATTCTAACCTGACTCTTTTTTTTAAAAAAAGGCTTATTGTATCCGTATAACTTTTATATTGTATTATTTATAACTTTTATAGCTTCAGGCAAGGATGAACAGAATCATTCTCAAGAACCTGATCGTAAGTAACTATTAGAGTTTTTTCCTCTTGCATGTTGGACAGGATGATTTTAGATAGTATGTACTATTTAATGAGGTAGTGCTTCACATTGCCACAGGGGATCGAGTCCCGGATTGGGTGAGGTTGACTCAACCTTTCATCTCTTGAGTGGGTAAATAAAATAAATACCAAGCATGCTTGGGAACTAAACACTGGGGGTCAAGCGTTAGGCTGACCACCTAACCGGGACATATGCCTTGCACCCCTGAGCCCTTGATCACGAAAGCTGAATTGAGTACAGCAGGCCTTGGCACAGTAATGGGCTGTTGCTCTGAAGAGTTTAGTTTGTATTTACTATTTATAAATTATTTTAATCATAAATTTTATCAATTAGGTTTTATTTGTGAAAAAATACCTACTGTCTTAAGAGCATTTGATATTGGTTTTTAAATTAGGTACAAAACAAAGACACTGCAACACCGAATATTTAAAAATTAAATAACAGACGTTCAAGTGTTCTTCACATGAGTTCGAAATCGAAAAGTACTTTAATTAAATTTGTATTAAACTATTTTGATGAATAATTTTTTAAAGCATTTTTTGTTTTTATCATCAGAAAAATATGATTCATCAAAATTTGTAGAGTTTCCCGGATTCAACTGCCTGATTCCCTCTGATTTTACCGATGTAAGTATTCCCTTGTTATTTTTATTTCTAAACCATTTTAATTTATTTTTGCACACATATATAAAGGCTATTGCTAGAAACAGAATAAAAAAAAAAACAACAACCCCGTTTTGTTTTAAATGTTAGAGTTTAGTACAATACCATAAGCATAAAGTTCTCAAAATTTTGAAGATTTCTTGATCCTACATTGTTGTCAAACGAAGGGAATTACATATTTATAATTGATTTACTTGTATTAACATTGCACTTAAGCTTTATGAGCATTATTGGAGACAGGCTTCATAATTTTTAACCTTGTTTTGTTCGGGCACGCTCTTAGTTAAGGCCTATGTACAATTACATACATAAAACCTCCTTATTTTTAAAAACTGATTCGTAAAAATTTCACCCTGTTCAAATTTGTTATTGAACTTATTAAAATAATAACAAATTTAATAAAAATTGTTGTAAAAAATACAATACATTTTAGCGATAGTAATGATTATTATATTTTAAAATTTATTTCATTAATTACAAACAAGAATATTGTTGTTGTTACATATGGCATTTATTGGAAATTCAATCCATAAATACAGGCAACCCACGTGACAAAAGGTAAGACAAACAACTTTAGATATAACAGAACAGAAAATATAACAGAAACATTAACAAGAGAAATATGCAAGAAAACAAGAACGATTAGAAAATAACAACTTAGCAGTAACAATTGAAGCATGGAACTATAGAGAAAACAAGTGCCGAACACAAAACAAAATGATATCTTTAAAAGTGTCATTAGTTCATTAGGTCCCTTGCGTTCCAGTATAGTTTACAGATGTCCCCACGGTTCTGGGATTCTTGGTCAAGGCCGGGGCAAAGGAGAAGATGCTCAGCATTCATAGTGCCCTCTCCGCAGATTTGGCACACGTCTGTCGCAAGGATACCTATTCTTTTTAGGTGTTCTGCAAGGCAATCATGCCTGGTCCGAATTCTGAAATTAGCCACAGCTTCCTTGCGAGGCCTGTGGCTGAAAGAATCCCAGTAAGTTTGAATGTCCCCCCAGGGTTTATCTGCAGTCAGAGCAGCTTGCTCAGCATTATGCGAATCCATGATTTTTACATGCATAAATTTGCAAAGGATTTTGGAGGAACGAGCTGAAAGTCTTGATGTTCCATTGTTCCTCTCTTAGCTAGAGAATCTGCTTGCTCGTTTCCAAAGATACCAACATGTGAGGGGATCCACTGGAAAACGATAGTTTTATTCTGGTTTTGGAGATGCTTGATGGCCTGTTTAATTATGTCCACCATTGGGGTTTCAGAAGGATGGTTTATAGTGGCTGCTTGAATGGCTGCCAAAGAATCCACTAGGATGACCACCCTGGAGAAGCATCCAATGTTAGACTTTAGGTTGTCTAAAGCCAGGGAAATGGCAAAGATTTCGGCGTCAAAGTTTGACATAAATTGTCCAACAGGAGCAGATACTGAGAACAGACTGCTGTAGACGCCGGCTCCAGCTGTGTCTCCAATCTTTGAACCATCTGTAAAAATTCTTAACCAATCGGGTTCTGGGTAAAGTTCTTCCAAAATGCATAAAGAGTTGGTTTTTAAAATAATGTCGGAAATATCTTTCTTGCCTAAGTTGTTGACGTCAAGGCGGCTTGCAATGTCTATATAATTTAGAGGGTTTACAATATTGTTTGGAGGGGCCATTTGTTTGTCGGCTTCCATGTCCCGAAGTAGATCACAGCAAGTTTCTATGGGCGAAACTTGAGTTTTTAACGAACTTGGGATGCATTCATTTATCCAAGTTGCTTTCTGGGAAGATTTGAGCCTGACGAAAGTACTCACTGCTTGTTTTTTAATCTCAATAGCTATAGGAGGATTTTTTGTGTAAAGCTGCATTGCCACAATTGGGGTTGTTTTAACAGCGCCTGTGATAATCCGAAGAGCCTTATTTTGAGCCCTCTCTAGGATATCGAATTCACAAACAAGAATATAATTGACCCATGCCAACATTCATTATAAAATGCATTAGATATCATAACTTTTAATTTTATTTTAATTAAAAGGAATGGAAAGACTTGGGAATGCCAGAAATGCAACCACATCAACAATTGACTGAGACAATAAAAGAAAATAATACAATCGTAAGTTTTATTGGTTTATAGTTAAAAACCTGACGTTTTGAACTTTTAACCTGACATTTTAACCTTTTACAAACACGACTATTTATTACTGCCTATGCAGTTTCTTTAGTAGTAACAGTACCAAACTATTTACCAACCAGTTTAATTATTTATTGTATTTTTTTACTAGACTGATACCAATGCAAATAAACGAAAGAATTCTGAAAATTTATATGATGATGGACCCAAGAAGGTCCGAAATGGTAACTATAATTCAGCTTTTAAAGTTAACTACTTTTAAATTGATTAAATAATTCTCATTTCAAATTATCTTTTTCACATCAGGCACAAATGACTTAAATGAAACCACCAACAACTGGTCTCCAGAAAACGGATCAACTCCAAAAAAATCTGAGTGCATTACCCTTGACATACAAAACCACACGCCAGTTGATCAAAAACTTGGCATTTCTTTATCACAGTCCCCTGGGACACCGATTCTTAAACAAGGCAACCCTTTCGAGAGACTTCCAGCTGCCGATAAATTCGCCCAGGGTATAACCGATCACTTACTGTTCGAAAACTTACCAGAGTCGGTTGGAACGTTCGATAAAATGAGGGGCATTTTGAGCGATGTCCAAAAGAAGCTACAAAACATAAAGAAGAATAGTTGATGGTAAACAAAGTGTGTAGTTTTTACTCTTGTTGACATACAATCAGTTTTATGTATTAAGTTTTTTTATTTTTGGTTTTACACCCAAGTACAAATTTCGACAATGTTAATAGATTCGGATTTTAACGAATCATCAACTCTTTTAACGCATGCATTCATTATTAATATTTTAACTTTTATCATGATTTTTAAGTTTTCTTGTAAATATTCATATTTTAAAATTATGTATCATTGGAATTCCAACATATATTCCAACCATCATGAAATTGACATTTGATCCATAAAAATCTCAAGTAAAATAGTATTTATTATTTATTTAATATATTTTATTGACAAGTGTGTCTTTTTAAGAAATATGAACTACATGACACCATAACAATTTACTAGAGTTTAAATTTAAGTATGTTTTAATGTAATGTAATCTGATATAAATTCTAAGTGGCCCCTTTTATGTATTGTATTTGTTAAATGGGCATTCTTTTATGTAGTTTTATTTTTAGTTGTCTTATTTATTCTGTATATAGTTGCTGAATGTTTTAAGTACCATGAAGTAGAACATCCACAAAAAGTTTTCTTTATTTTATTTATTGACCTTTTTTAAAAATTTGACTCTTGATTTGACTCTCAAAAAATTATAAAATATGTACTCTATATCCAATAACTAAATTATTATTTATATTAACTATCTACGTCATAAGATGTGCATGAAAAAAGTAGGGATTTGCAAGTACTTATTGGTCTTAGTATCTTGAAGTCAATTATGTATGTTTATTTTATATGTTTGGCAATAAACAATAATGCATTATAATTACATTTTTATTATTTTTAAATACAGCTTTTTTCAAGCATTGTTTTAAAATTATATTATATACAAATTTTAAATCAACATCTTTTTAATTGAACCTTTTTCACATTACTCTTAACCATGGTAAGCCCATAAAAAAAATATTTAACCATCTAAGTGGATTTTTTTCATGCCAATGAAATTTGCATCTTCATTTCAGAATATTCAAATTTGCATCTTCATTTCAGAGTAAAAACGTTAAATTTTTTTAACGTTAATTAAAAAATTGTATTTAACTTGATTTATTCCACTTACATATTTTATGACTATGTTCTTAATTAGTCTCATATTTTATTTGTTTCTGTAAACTTAAGCAGAAAGCTCTTTTTAACATGGCAAATTTTATTGCTTAAAAATCTAAATTGGATATCGATATGGGAATGTATGGATTTTATCGATATTTTGTCTGATTGAACAATTCAGGAATTATACTTCCTGCTTGGTGAAGGTAATGCCTTTAAACTAATAATCAGTTTTTAAAACACTTATTTGAATGAAGAACATTAAAAAAAACTTTAAAAATTATTAATAATAAAAGATAACATGTCAAAGTCTTGGCTCCTTATAGTTTACTAAGTACTTCTTAAAACTAAGAATATGTGAAGTGGCCATATCTCCTTATGTTTAATTACCAAGTTTAACTGCTAAACCACTAGCTAGGCATCGATTCCCAGCCTGGTCACAAACACAATTCCACTCTTCCTTCTTCAATGTCTATTTTTGAAAAGTATTGAAAGAGAACACTTTTGAGGAAACTCCCCACCTTCTATGACATGTGGAGTTAGGTACAGCTGTGGAAATAAAAAAGTACCCACTTGAGGTCATTTCATCCGTTAGTCATCCTATAGAATCGGACCTTTTTGAGATTGTGTACAATTAACATTCTGAGTTAATTGCACGATACAAAATTTGCATAAGGGGCCGTCTTCATATTAAAAATATTACGATCTTTGAAATTTCCTATAGCAACACCCAATTTTAATAACTTAGAAATGTTAAGCACTCTTGAAGACCCTTAAATCTAAGCTTTTGTTACATTTGGACGAATATTGGACGAGTTATTCAATCGAATCACTTGGGGACCTTTTGGGGACCATGTCTAAAATGACAAGCAAGCATGCATGCAGAGCCGTCTTTATTTATCAATTACACACGTTATCTTATACACAGTCCCCTAAAGGGTAATTAAAAAGTATTTTGTGATTTACTCAGCAAATTATGAATAAAAAATTTTAAAAATTGGGATTTCGCTTAAACTTCCTGTCTTAAATTTATTTCTTTAAAAATATTAAGGGGTTTCTATTCATATTTTTTTTTAAAAAAATTAATATCATAATTATTTAAAAATATAAAAATTGTTTTAAATACCCCAATATTAAATGCATTTTGTTTGGGTTATTATAATTTCTTTTCAGTAAAAAATTCGTTTCATTATCTTAATTATTTATAGATCGGGATAGTTTTTTATGTGCAACTCATTTAACATTAGGGGACCTAAACTTTGGTGGAAACTCCTCAAATAATGCTTAAAAACTCCCTTCTCTAACTCCTCAAATAATGCTTAAAAACTAACAAAATTTAGCATTTCGTATTAACATGGGTCAGAAATTTGAAATATGGATTCAAAAAGGGGTGTTGCTATTGAAAATTTTAAAGTTAGTAACATTTTTAATATGAAGATGGCCTCTTATGCGCACAGCTGTACCTAACAGATCAGCAGAGCCTGATCTACGAAAACAGCAGGGCTGGGCCATTACTTGTTTAAATATAACTCATTACAATTACTTTTCATTAAAAGTTACTAATTTCAATAAGTAACATATTACAATTACTTTTAAGATTACTTTTTACGACAAAATTTCATATTAACAAATGTTTTGAAAAATAAAGTATTAATGACTAAATGATTTTTTTTAAATCAAATTTATTATGCAGCTATCAGAAAATCCATTTGTTGTGATAGAACATTGGCTGCATCTCAAAAATTTAGTCGCTTACGCAGCTACAATTGGGTCGGAGACACAAACCTCCAGAACATAACTTTTCAACAGCCGCACTAGTTCATAAGGATGTATTATATTTTATGAACATGCTTTTTACTGTAGATATGGTACAGAATACAGTCATATTAGGATTGTTACTATGGGAAAATGTAGACAACTCTTAATTTGCTTCGGTGGAAGGATGTCTAGTTTTGCATTCTCAAATAAAAATCATCATCACTGCTAGATGAGTGTTCATAATCACTGCAATCAGTAGGGAACGTTTTATTTTTGTGGGAACAGTATTTCTCCTCTAAGCAAAAAGTATGTGAAAGGTTTTTGTTTTGGAGATTAATGATGAATTAATGAGTGTAACGCATTACTGTAACAAAGATTACTTTTTAGAAAATTATGTAACGAGTTACTGGTAAAATTATTGCGTCCAAAAATTTAACGATTTACCTACAAGATTACTGTAAAAAGTAATTATTACCAAGTAACATGTTACCGCCCAGGCCTGGAAAACAGGCTATTGGCACAACACAATTTGGGGTCTCTTAATTTTTTTTTGTACAATTGTCCTTGCTCATATGTATGTAATGCTAATTTGTCTGATTTATAAGGTTTTTTTTTACTACCATCTTTTTTACATTGATCGGACCAAGCGTATTGAGCCAAGCTAAAAAAAAAAATGGGAAAAAAATATGTATAAAACGTTGAGGGTCCACAGCATTTAGCATAAACAGGGTGGCTACAGGATCAGGGAAAAGTCAGGGAATTTAATCAATCTGGAAAAATCCGGGAAAAGTCAGGGAATTTTGTGATTTTTATTAAAAATCAGGGAAAATTTCCAAAAAAGTGCCATTTTAACAGGTAAAAGAAATAATAAAAAAAAGTTAAATCCGGAAAAGGCTTTCACCTAAGTGGTCGAGTTGCTGCTTAAAGCCTTATCATAACTAAAAAAATATATTATATGCGCTTTAACGCTTGCTTTTTTTATAGATTTGTTTTAAAAAGCTCATTGATGTATATTCATTAATTAAATTTAAAAAAAAAATTAATTTTAAATATACTAGAAAGTGGTTTTACAAATACCAGAAGCAAACCAGCATGCTAATATAGTCATTGCCGCTAATCAGGGAAATTTTTTTACATTCAGCCTGGAAAATCAGGGAAAAGTCAGGGAATTTGTTTTCACAGATTCTGTAGCCACCCTGATAAAAGATACTTAAATTTTGGGGTCCTAGGTCCGGCCTTATGGAAGATCAGACCCTGCCTAATAGAATCTTTATGCCACTTTGACAGTCAAGTGCCAAAATTACTTTACGCTTAGCATTCCCTTAAGGGGGTGTGGGACACTTTTAACTTTTTTCTTTAAAATTGTAGATATCAATATAATTTTTTTCCAATAAATGTATACTAAATATACTTACACTTTTAGATAGTCAGAGGTTTTAAATAATCATTATTTATTTTTAAAAAAAATAAAATGTGTCAAAAAGTGATGTCTCTTACTTTTGTTATAAGTCAAAAACTTATTTATTGGCAAACAAATATTTAGCATTTTTATAAACAGAAAAATGTATTTAACAAACTGTCTTTACCGATTTTTCATATTTGCCATAGTTTTTTTTTTTTTTTTTAAATTATTGAAGTTTTTTTTAATAATTTCACAGGTTCACTTTTTTTATTAAAATTAATAAATAAAAAAATAAACTATTTACAACTAATCCCTAAAGACAAATTAAAGATATATGTTTGAAAAATATGAGTAAAAAATTTTGACACTCTATGGGCAGTAGATTTTGAGTTATATCAATTTAAAGTCAAAAAATCATCGAAAACACGATCAAGGAGAAAAACAGCTTTGAAGTTTATCACTTTCCTTACTGAAGCACTCCAAACCGACCGACCAACTAAGGATTCGATAACGTTATTCCTATCTAATATTACGAGGAAGCAAAGATTATAAACGTGGTTGGCCAACACAGATGTCTTGACATAAAAAACTACACATCTCACGCTCTACTGCAGATATAAATAAAATTTTTGTTTTAAATTATTCTAAAATATTTGTGTTATTTTTTATGATAATAATTTTTTCGATTTTTTTGAAGATTTTGTGTCCCATACCCCCTTAATTGGCATATCAAGTATTTTCCCCAAAGGAAAAAATTGTATAAATTCACTTTAAAAAATATACATGCATTAAGCAAGTTTTCCTAAACCAATTTCAGATTACAGAATACTGAAAATACTGCTTTCGGGATACTGGTTATTGCATAGCAAAAAAGTATAAACCTGTATTTCATTCAGTTTAAAATATATTTAACATATTTTCTGTAATTATAAATGATTTTTTTAAAAAAATAATAATGATAAAGACAAGTTGAAAAAGAAAGGTACACAAGGTTTGAATTAAAAATTTTATTTGAACAGAATATACAGCAGTATTTTTTATGCTACACTAATTAAATTAAGACACATAAATACCAACACCAATTATTTGTTTAATTTTGAACTATACATATATATTACAAACTTAAATATAATTCTTTTTTTGCAAGTTTAAAATATAACAATTCTATAACTTCCATTCCTGGAAGTATCACAGGGAAAGAAAACAGTTTAAAATTGGTCGGATAAAGGAAGTCAGTGAGGTTTGTTTTGCAGAAAGATTAAGTGAACACTACAAAGGTTAAAATGCATAACAAATTTCTAAACAAAGAGTATTTCAATTAAAAATTTAACTATTTCAATGGTGCATTTAAATGCATTATTTTAAGTAAATCTGTATGTGTCCAACATAACGTTTAATATTTTAAAACTTAAATAACTTATAGATGGAATGTTTTGTATATGGAATGTACATATTATATTATAAATATTCATAAATTAGTTTGAAGTATCCATGCTGAAAATGTTTTAAAAGCAATGTTTTTTTAGAAAGTTCAGAATTTCCTTTATTAGGTAGTTCAGAAAATGTCGCATTTATAACATGCAAACTTTGTTCATGTATTGTCAAATATACAATTCTTAAATGCCAAAAATATAAATTGCTTAACAGGTGGGAACATGTGTGTAAAACAAATCAACAAAAGCTTGCAAATAGATATTTAGAGAGGAAGGGGCATGAAATATAAATATTTCAAAATCTTTGGCAAAATACCAACAGTTTTAGAAGACAAATTCATTCTGAAAACATGTTAATAAGCCAATTATAAAACATCTGTGAACTCTTTATTGCACTGAGTTGTCAGGGGGTGGCTGACTAGGTCCCTATGGGAAAAAGAAAACAATTAACATTTATAATTTGTTCTTTTAAAAATCAATCATAAATAAAAAAAAGCTTCTAATTTTTTTATTGATAGTTTAAATGTTTGATTTCATAGTCAAGTAGAAAAAACAATTTGAATTATCTCCTGAAGAAAAGTAGTATTTCTTTTTTATTTTACCTTATTATTTTTTTGAAAAATGACTATTCCACAAAATATTTAAATTTCAATAAAATAATTTTTAGAATGTTACATACTTTGTAAACCAGTGCAATGAAGACTAAAATTTTTACAATGAACTGTAGACCCTTAAGAATAAGTTATCTTATTACATATATACATTTGTACACTTTATCAAACCCATAAACTATTTTGGTAACCAATGGTCAAACTTTGCAAAAGATTCACTTAAACTCTGAGTGTATCACAGCTCAAAATCTTTCAGACAGTATATCGCAAATTTTACAAGTGTATCATCCAAACATCATGAAAGCTTTGACTTTGATCGCAAAATTAACTGAGCATCACACCTTTGTTTGGGAAACAATCTATAACGTTGAGGAATGACACATAGGCTACATATTCTTGCAGCCGATTCCCCAATTTTAAATGGTACTTTATTAATAATTTTCGTTAAACATAATCATTCTTTAGACCAGAAAACAGTGCTAACCACACTAACTAGTTTCAGGTATGTATGTTTGTTTTTCCGATTTCTATAAATTCAAATTCTCTATAACAAGAAAAAATTGAGCAGGCAAGTTTTGCCCGCTTATCGAGGAGAAAATTAAAATTTAGCAACTTCTGTTCCACGTTGCCTCGCAACTAAGATCAGAGTTTTTAACACTAATGTGAAGTCTGTCTTTCTCTATAGATCTGAAACATGGCACTGCAATAAAACTAATACGAAAAAGCTTTAGGTTTTCATTAACAAATGCCTTAGAAGGATTCTTGAAATTAAATGGTACCATAAAATTAATAATGAAGAAGTTCTGAAGAGAGTAAATCAGATACCAATTGAATTTGAAATTAAGAAACGAAAGTGGTAGTGGATTGGTCACATATTGCAAAAAAAATTCAAGACAGGCGTTTGACTGGAATCCCCAGGGGCACCGAAAGAATTAAAATTAATAATGAAGAAGTTCTGAAGA
This sequence comes from Hylyphantes graminicola, assembly GCA_023701765.1. Taxonomy (NCBI): domain Eukaryota; kingdom Metazoa; phylum Arthropoda; class Arachnida; order Araneae; family Linyphiidae; genus Hylyphantes; species Hylyphantes graminicola. The sequence continues at coordinate 53,621,305 of CM043113.1, forward strand.
GAGTAAATCAGATACCAATTGAATTTGAAATTAAGAAACGAAAGTGGTAGTGGATTGGTCACATATTGCGAAAAAAATTCAAGACAGGCGTTTGACTGGAATCCCCAGGGGCACCGAAAGAGGGGAAGACCAAGAAACACTTGGAGACGGACAATCAAGAAAGAACTGAAGGATGTGGGGAAAACATGGCTGAAGGCGAAACATCTGGTCACCAACAGAGTAAGATGGAAGAATCTGACGGAGGCCATATGCTCCAGTGATGGAGTGAAAGAGGGCTAAGTAAGTAAGTTCCGACTTGCCTGGTTGTTGGATGGCTTGCGGTCTCCTCTGGCAGAGAGCGAAGCCGGTCTCATGACGAACAAGACCATGGCCAGCAGCATCCAGCCCATGCACATCATCATCATGGTCCCGTCGGTGCCATCACCGCTCTGCGGAGCTAACGGCCCAGGCGCTAGGAGGGGAAAAGTCACCAATTTTATATGGTCTTCTTATTAGTTGATCTGGTTAATTTGCATATTCGACACTTACAGGGCTGGCTACAGATTTAGATACTTGATCAGGTGAACATTACCAAATTTCCCCCATCATCGCCTGACATATTTTTCTTGACAGAGATTGGTGGTGTATGTAACATGTCATCATGTGATAATTTATTATTGGTTCAGAGAAATCATTTTTTTGTTTGCCTAGCTAAGATATGACATCAGCACACAATACCAATCGCTGATGAGAAATTCATTTGTTCCATATATGAACTCATCTGTGATGGTGTAATGCTTCCAGGTAACATTAAAGGTACACTAACAATTTTTAATCATTTTGTTCCTGCTGGACCAATGATTAAGGATCGAATGCTGATGTGCCACATGGGCCTACACCACCAATCACTGATGAGTAAAATACTTTAGGTGATGATGGAGGAAATTTGGTAATGGTTCACCTGAACATATATCTCTGTCAGGTTTGAATCCTGCATTGGTGTTCAACTAGGACTTTCAGCCCTAAGTGGATTGATAACATCAAGACCAAGCAAGCTTAGTATTTAAACACTGGAGGTTGTATGTAAAGCTGACTATACTCGACTGCGACATATACTTCACACTCAGACCCCTTCATCAGGAGAGCTAGCATGGGCACAGCAAGCCTTGGCCCACTATGGGATGTTGGGATACTGAGCTTTTTATTTCACATTTACATTGAAACTATATATTCTTCAAAATAAAAATCTTTTTTAAATCTTGAAAACTCATACTAGAGAATGAAAAAGGAGTTTTTATAGTATTTAAGCATTGTTTCTTAGCATAAAATGTTCTATGATACTGTGAAAATTAAGTTTAAAAATCAATCAATTGGAAATTTATATAGTACCGTCAGTGCGGGTAACTTTGGCCAAAATCATAGTTTTTTTCACAAAAGAAGAAAAATTTAACTTCAAAAACGATTTAAACGCTTAAAAATCCTTATGCATTCTAAGTATTGTACATTTGGGAATAATTTTCAGGCATTTTTGTTACATTTTATAAATTAATAAAAAATTGGTATTAATTTTAAAAAATAAGACACTGTTAGGAGCCAGGCGGGTAACTTTGGCCACCCAAGAAATACATAAGAAACATACTTTTTAACATCCTTAAAAGCTGTGTTAACGATTTAAATAGCAATATTAAAACTTTAAACACAAAAATAACAAAGTTATAAGACATATAGTTATTTAAAATGGTATATAATTTAACATTTACATTGCAGTGCATCGTGGAATGGCATTACACGTTGAATACTAGTATTGTTTGTCGCTTAAAAGAAAGAAAAATAAACTTCTATTTTAATAAGGAAAAAAGAACTTTTTTGAAGCAAGATTTAATAACAAATATATTTGCAAAAAGCAAACGATTTTATTATAAAAGGTGAAAAATAATGTATTTATAATTAGGAATTTGAAAATGTTTACCTTTCGACATTTGCGATTTTGAGTGGAATACGTATCTTGCATTCTATCTTTTTCTTTTTAATGTTTAAAATCGTGACATTTAAAAAAAAAAAAATCTAAAAAATGAGTAATCATAAAAGTAAGAATTTTTTCAAAAATAGTTAAACTTAATACACTTTTACATAAATTTTTTAAAGTGCAAAGTTCCATAAAGAAATATTTACATCTATGGCCAAAGTTACCCGCATTCATCGGCAAAAGCTTCCCAATTACAAATATTTAAATACAGCATAAAAAGTAGTCAACTTAGAATAAAACATATGGTGTAATATTCTTCCTCATTAATAAAAGAATCGAATAGAGTGTTTTATTTAAATATTTTCAATATTTTTTTAAGTGTTCCAGACAAAAGTTGGAAGAAGTAGATTTTTGTCATTTTATGCTCGTAAGAATGAAAACAGCATTTGTAGTATTGCCAGATTTAGAATGAGATTTTTTTACATGAAATGAAAGGCGATATTTCCACCTTTCCAAAAATGTAAAACAATTTAAGATGAGATCATTTTATGAAGAGAAATTAAGAAACAAATCTTTTTCCGATGCGTGGCCAAAGTTACCCTCCGTGGCCAAAGATACCCGCTTTGACGGTACCTTACTGTAAAATTTGAAGGCAATGTAAAAAAAAATTTAAAAAAAACAATGGAAAAAATTTTATAAGCCGGAGAAGATGTTATTACATTTCCTTTTTCTAACTTAGTTATCATTATAGGGAAAAACGACCCGAATATGCATGGTTACAAAACAATGAGCTGGCATCTGTCAAGTCCAGCTGCTAACAGATATCATTAAAAAATACAAATGTACTCTTATTCTTCAAAAATGCACTCAAACTCTTTTGAAGTGATTATTGTTCCTCTAAAAATAAGTCTGTGAAGCAACTCCTTTACTTGACTATTATTTTAACAGCAACATCTCCATCGAAAACTAAATTTATATTTGGGACTTCCTATGTCTTTACAAGTGAATACTTGTTATAACACATTAAATATTTAATTTTGCTAATTAATATTAACTTTTGATTATATAGAGTTAATGAAAAGAGAAATGCATTGTCTTTAAATTACAAGAGTCAACAAGTACAAATTTTACAGAGTTGAATATAACCAGTTCTTTCTTGCCTATCATCAGTTTTCAAGATTTTTTTTAAGTAGATAATTATTTTAAAAATCAATTTAAGATAATCTAGAAAACACTAATAACAACTAAACTAAAGGCAAACATGAAGTTTGACGACAACCTTTAAAGGAAAGAACTTACGATTTGTAAAGCATTCATCGGTTGTGCAGTATCCTTGGGAGTTTCTTAACTAAAACAAATAAGCAGAATTTTAAAAATTAAACGGTTTACTATCCTTAAATTTTAACCACATTAACTTCTCAATTTTTTCTTTCACAACTGAAGAGTACACGGGAACAACCAATTGATTTTGTTGAGAAGTTTCCTTAGCAGGCCACTTTAGCGATGATAGCAAGTGATCGCCAAAACTTGTGTAAGGAAACCAGTTAATACCACAGCGATCATAGTTAAAGTAATAAAGTGACAGATCACGTGACCTCCAATGCTAACGACGGGACGGGCAAGGAACTCCCAGAAGAGCCCCAACAAAGCCGGTGTTGTAGGTCACATGATCTGCCACAATAATACTTTAACTACTATCTCTGTGGTTCCTAACTACCAAGATTCAGGCGATTGATGATCCCGGCGCTTGGACCAAGCAAAGAAGAAAGAGAGAAACCGGTTTTCTGCCGCCAATGTCCGCCAAGTAGACAATTGCGGTCGTCCGCCTAATAAATCAATTGGTTCTTCCCGCGTACTCTTCCACTATCATTATAAAATAAACATTTTGGCTAAAACTTCTACTTTTAAATAATTATTTCTACCATAGAATTGCAATACTTTTTTCACTCTTACTGTTTAGAAAAAAATACTCACCAACGAAATGAGCCTCCTCATTGCTCCCTCATGTGAATAGACACATTCACACGGATCAAAATCATCAGCCATGACTGATCTAGGAGAAAGTTTATTATTATTTAAAAAAAAAAAAGATCTGACACGTAAGTGCGTACAACTTTGTTTCCAATGGTATTTCAACTTAACTGTAGAAGTGATATGACGTTCTAGCAACAAAATTGCATTTTTTTTTAAATGTCTATCACAAATTCACAACTTGTATACTTGAGTGAACATTGAATTCACTATTAAATTCTCAACACTTAAAAGTATTCATAGTAATTTGTATAAAAGTGATACCCCAGTAAGTTACACACATTATTCGCAGGTGAAACAGTTCAGACACTGTTACAACAAGTTAAGAAAATTTTGCAAATCATGATTCATAATTCCCTTATGTCTCTTACATTTATTTCTCATTGTAAAGGTTATTTAAGTAAATGTAATACAATAACATTTTCGTAATCTTTTATAATCATCCATTCAGCAAAATAAATTCAAGGACAAAGTTTTGATCCAAACGTTTATATATTTAAACATATTATACATTTTTAATAGAAGTTTTTACTTTTGGGTTTTTGAAGAGTGAAGAGTCGCAAAAAAAAATTGCCAATAAAGGGTTACATTTGAGCTGCAGGTTGCCAATGTAGATTTTACAAAGTAAAAAAGTATGGGGGGCCTTGTTGAATTGATATGGAATGAATTGCCTTTACAGTTTGTGAGAGTCAAATAGCCAAATCTTAACTCAAGACAATTTTATCAAAATTGAGTTTTTGATATTAATAAATTAATCCTATGCAAACACATTCTGCGAAGAAATCATGTTAAGCCAGTGTTTTGTTTTTTTGCATAGCTATTGGAAGCAACCTATAATAGCCTTTCGGGAAGAAACCCTATAAGTCACAGACATTGCAGAATGGCTGTAAGTGTGAGACACAAATAATTGCAGGGTGGGGTTTTTTTATATCAGTAGCAAATTCAACATTGTAAAAAAAATTTTAAACTTTTGTTTGGCCTAAAATTGTTTTTAGCCATACAAAATTTTAGCTACAAAATATGAGTTAGTATTATTTTCTTGTACTTTTGAAACACTAATTGTCGACTTTTCAGAAACCCCGTAAGTCAAGCAACTTTAAAATTAATTTTAAAGGTCAAATAATTCTATTTTTATACTCTTTCAAGTTATAATAAAACAACCCGCTCAGGAATGTTGTTCAATTTTCTGTTCAGTAATTTCGATGATATTTTGCTGTTAAAACAGCTTTTTTTTCAATTTCTCGAAAACTATGGTTCGAGAACTTAAGTGGTTTCTCCCAAAAAAATTCAATTTATGGAACAAAATAAGTTAAAATAAGTGTTTATAACAATACAATTGCATAATCATTTTATGAAACCCGACAATATGTTATAAACACCAGTATAGATATTTCATAAGTTCGTTTCGTTTTAGTTATTAAAATTTACTAGTTCCTATTCACTGCGCATAACAATTCAGGGAAGTACCGTTATAGAACCTACTAAACATATACATATATACAATTTATATTTGGATTAGGCTTGCGGACCAAACATATTGACAAGAAGAAATCCAAGTTTTACGAATATTTTCATACTTAAAAAAAATTATAATAACTTAAGATTATAATTTAATGTAATCCAATTATATTTAGGTTATCAAAACATATCGAACTTCTAAAAAATAAAAAAAGTCTGGTTAATAATTCTTACTTCAAATGAGACGTGCCCACGCAAATGTCAAACGGAGTTTGTGTGTGTTTGAATACAAAACCTTCCTCTAATATTACATAAACATAAATGCGATTAGCCGTACAGTTATCTTTTGACACGTATAATAAGAAATATAATACCTCTACTAGCTGAGTAAACAAGGAAGAGATGAGAAATTGAGAAAACCAAAATAAAAAATATTATTTTTTGTTATAGAGTTGGAATTACTGAATCGAAACTAGAACTACTGTAGTTTGCTGTTTCACCAGTAGAGGCACCCTGGGCGCCCACTTCACCATTCTTGAAATGCCACGATTGAGGAACAAATAGATTTTGACGTCGTGCATTTTTTCAGATAATATTTGACAGTGACAGGAACTCGTAATTTAAAATAAACACTTTTTCTTTAAGTTTTTATGTTGAGACATTCAAACCTTGATTTCAAATGTTTATAAATTGATAAGGAACAAAAATACTCTTAAATTTGTGCAATGGGGAAAGGCCGATGGCGCGGCTCGTCAACGTTGAGGTCACTGATGCACTGCTTCAGAAAAACAAAATGCAACTTAATCAAACAGTTAATCTATAGACGCTATAATAAGAAAAGAAAGATTTATACATAGTATAAAAGATAGGCCTCGATTGTAAACATGCAGAAGCATTCCACACCCCCCTTTTCCATTAAAAAAAATGAATATAAAACTACACCCCATCCATATCGATTATCTCAATCATGTTGCTCAAATATTGCTCTATAAATGCACGGCCGATAAATGTTAAAAGTTTGCTATTTGCAAAGGACCTCGTGTTTTTAAAGCGGCAAGTGACCATAGACCGGTCTAAGAGGGGACCCAAGCGACATCAAACTCGATTTCGTCTTCAAGCAATTTTATATCATTCTTATATCGGTAACATCTTACTCGCACAAAACCTTTACAGAGTTAGGTCAAATTTCGCCGAACTAGTGCACATGCGAATGCTTTATGTTTTATGTGACTTAATTCAGAACTACAGTCAGGTGACGTGCCAACATCCAGAGCAAATTTTAAGAGCGGCGTCGGGAATTAGGAGTACATTTAACGTGCACTGCCTCGACATGGCGTTAGATATTCATTCATGGGACTCCTTTGGCTGCACACAGTTTATAGGTCGGCAGGTTATTTGGTAAATCCCGCACGAATAAATATAAAAAAAACTATTGAAAGTTAAAATTTAAGCCTTCAAAATTTCCAACTTAAGCAATTACTGAACTCAAGAAACAAAACACGAAAAATATGAAACCCTAAATATCAGAAGTTCATGACACATTTAAAAATTATTTGATATTTTAATTTACATGTACTCTGGTCCTATGAAAAAAGTGGTTTTGATATTAAGAATATTAATAAAAATTTTACAACATAATTTTTTTTTTCAATTAGGCTCTATTATAAGGAATGACAAAATTAATTGTTTTAAGAATAAACTCAATAATTCTTAAGGGCGCACAAACCCTTTTGTAAAAACTAACTTCGAGATTTGAAGAAAAATGTGTATATTATTTGAAAGTACTAATATGTACACATAGCATTGAGTACACAAAGGTGATGCACATCACAAAGAATAAGTATTTTTCAAGACAAGAATAATCTTATCAAGTTTGGCTCATTCATAAAACTAAAGTGTTAGTTAAGTGATGGATGTTCGATCAATTAACAAAATACTTTTTAAATGTAACAAAATTCTGTAAATCTAAGTTGTTTTTCAGTTGCATCACCGAGTGATACATTTATTACATGTGCATAGATTAACACTAGCAATTATTCAATGAGTGACTAATTGACTCAAGATACAGTCATGACAATACAATTTATTAAGCCAATATAAACACAAAATGTTGCACAATGCAGGTGTTATTTTTAAAAGTGTATTGGCCTATTAGCCACAATTATTTACAATTTTGCTTTATTCAATTGCAGCATTGGTTTCTTTTTAATTATCAAACTCCTTTGGGCACTCCCATGCAAGCTTACAAAGTTTAGAAGACCCACACATACACACAACTGCAGTGCCATTGTGGCGACAAGCAAGGAATTATATGTATCTTTTAATTTCCCAAAGCACCTACCAACTAGAAATACTTTTAACAGCGTCCGCTTTTTGAAGAGAAAAGTCCTTAATCACAAGCATTTTATGTACAAGTAAGTCGTTTCTACTGCGATTTCCTACAAAGTTATTACTTTGCAAAAAAAGAACAGAAATTCTAGAGCAATCAGCTTGTTCCTTGGATTTAATCCTGTTGTATGGAGTTTCTTTCTTGAAAGAGTTTTAGTTCTAATTGCCACCTGCTTCTACAAAAGGTGCATATGATGAAAAGCTATTTAACATGAATGATCTATGCATCTAGTTGATGAAAAAAATCCATTGTTAAATTTAGTTCAAACTTAAAATTTGTTTAAAGAAATTCACTGTTAAATCCAGAAGTTGTAATAGTTTAAAGGATTCACTTTTCAAATTTTACAAATAGTTCTTCATGCATAAGCTGAACATGCTTCTTTTACAATTAAGAAATGTTAAAGTACATAAGTACACAATTTTACAACGTTTACAGAAATGTATACAATTTTAAACCTTATTAATAAATTGTATTTATTAAATACTAGACATGAGGCAGCACTGCAGTATGACTTTTCAGTTGCAGTAGGCTACATAAAATTGCACAATACAACATAGTAAGGAAAACACATTAAAAATATACACTTGCAGAATGTGTTTTAAGAATGTGCAGGTTCACAAATAAAAAAAAACTGCATCATTAAAATAACTAAAAATAAATTTAGAAATGTAGTTATAAATTAGAATTTACATTGAAGTATATGCTGAAATCTATTAAATCTGAGATACAGTAGATCACACTAATCTATCATCAATAAGCCTGGGAGCATATTCTAAGCACAAAAATAAGAGTCACACAAAACCATTAATGTGAATACGAATATAACATTGCAAGAGTTTTTTGACAACTATTTTATCCAAAAGTGGAATGCAATTTGTTTTTTTAACAAAAAAAATTAAAAATTGAAGCTGATGCCATTCTGTGTCTTCTAGACAAAGATTTAAAACTACAAAAGATACTGTGTTATTAATATCACACTTAGATCAGAATAGAAGTACAATAACACTAAAGTAACTAACTCAGTTACTTAAGCAGTACGAACAATTTCGTAACTTCTCATGTCGCTCTTTACAGATATTTTCAGCAGTTCAGCATAAATATAAAAATACTAAACATTTAACTTTCAGCAACATTAAATTTACATTCTTAGATTTTTTTCCGATTATCAATATTTTTAATCTTTGTTGGTAAAATAGTTATATTGCAATTTTTCTTATAACTTGACATTTCTAAAAGTAACTTTAATTACTAGTTCCTTTTTGTATTAAGTAAATGTAACAAAGCTACTTTTTAAAAGTAATTTTCTAATCCCTGGTAGCTTGTTTTTTAGAATGTAGTTCAGATAATCAGACCATTGAAGGTAGGATCAGTGGCGTTCTACTGTATTGAAAAAATTAGTGTTATAATTTTTGTCACGAAAAGTTAAAAAATAAAGTAAGCCCATATCACAGTATTTTCTACCATTGATAGAAGCATTGATTTCATCTGAAAACATGAAATTATATATACAACAGATATAAATATTTTTTTTTATTCTACACAATGAAAATCAGTGACAACAGATCTCAATTAAATAACGCTGCCACACACAACATAAATTACACGATTGTTACCTTCATTTCACAAGAACTAAGGAAAGATTGTAGAAGAAACCCTAAATCATGCAAGACTCCAACACAGATGTGGAAATGGCAAGACAAAATTACCAAAACAATTCAATTTAATTTTAAAAATAAATAAAACTTTGATAGGCCACAGACCAAGTTTTACATGCATTACCTGCTGCTCGAATTTAAAATACAATTAAATTATTTGTGGCACCAAATTATTACAGGGTTGCCATTAAAATTGGAGAATTATTCATGGACATTACTAATTTTTAGAAAAATCACAGATTTCTCTATTCATAACTTTATTTTGGTACAATAAAATTTTATAAAAGGTACCAGGTAACTAAAATATAAGAAACAAAATCAGAAATGTAGAAAATCCAATTTTAATCTTGGATATATTTATTTTAAAAGCATATATTTTAGTAGAAAACAGATTTTACCTTTTTTTATATCTGAGAAGAATTGTTAGCTGACTTTACTTAAATGCATCCACTCTGGATATTTTGAAAATTTCATGACTAAGTGGAAAAAATTTCCTGAATTTTTTTAAAAGAAAAATTGCTGTTTTAAAAATTCCTCTGTTTATTTAGAGCAAAATTCATCGACAATTATAGGCTTTCTTCATTCTCCTAATAAGTTAGTGGTAACCCTGTTAAACATTAAAAAAAAAGAATTGGTTACTAAGACTATATTATACAATATATGCTTAACAGTGGTGGAAGCATACTACACATACCTTTTAATACGAATCACAATTTTCCATCAAATACACCATCCTAGTAACCTCAAATATAGTTGCATACAGCTTAAATACAACAAAGTAAGCTTGACTTTCTTATAATGGTTAAATATGCTTTTAAGCATATTTTAACCACCAAAAATTTAGTTTTAAATTATTGAGTACCTACAAAACCAGAAATGTGCCACTTGCGAGTTCTGATATAATCCAATTTAACAAGCAATTATAACAAAAGGTAGTATATTTATTTTAGTTTCCTAAAATTTACATGTATAAATATTAAAGTGAAAAGAAAACCACAATATTGGGAATATTTTGCTATAGTAATTTGGATTAATTTCAGTTAGGTTGAGGGGTGTAAAAAAAAATGTATGACATTTTTTTGGCTATTTTGAAAGTACAAGTACGCAGCATGAAGCGCTTTAGCGACATTCCCACACCTTCACAGTTTGATCAACGCTGCCAGTGATCACAAATGGAGCACAGTGGTGGAAATCTGAAAAAATGCATTGTTTTCATTACAAACAAAAACAGTGGAATCTTAGTTTATAGAGAATATATGTGTTATATAACTATGTATATAATCGTGTATAAGCCAATAAATTTTGGACAAATTCAATGCTGTAAAAATCGGGGGTCGACTTATACACATGAAACGTACAATCAAACTTAAGTTTTAGATACTATCTATAAAAAATTAAGATACAAAAAACAGTTAAATTCTAAAAAGGAAATAGGATTGGTATCTATTCATGGTATCCATCATAATGCTGCTTTACTGTAAGTTCTCGTCATGATGCATATTTTGCACAAAGTCGCCCTGGAGCAGGGCAGTTCAGTTAACCAGTCTTGAAGTGTGAAAAGAAAACAATGTCCGTCCATGACCTTGACACAGTGAGCATGGTCTTCAAGCTTCACTGAACAAAGTATCTACTTAGCATCTCCATTCAGGGTCAGTAATTTCGAGGACACTCAAAGATAAACCCGTTTTGCTTTTATTGGTATCGAAATTTTGTTGCAAAATAATAAAAAAAAAACAGTCCGTCATGAACCAGTTTCTTATTTTCTTCAAAAGGCACTGGCTTGATTTCCTACCTTGAGTAATACATGGGGTTTCTGATTTTCAAAGGGTATTTAATTTAAAAATGGGGGGAGGGTCGACTTTTACACATAGTTGGGTTATGCACGATTAATTAAGGTGAGTAGCGTAACAGCTATAATATTTTACGAATCTAAAGATTACTGCATAAAAATGAGATACCGGATAATTTACACAGTTGTCTATATTTATCTGTATCACTTTTGTTCCACTACCACTTGAATCAATGAAGTAACAGTCCCTTTTGCAAAATGGGATTTTTGAAAAAAAATTCCATTTTCTAAGGCGATTTTGAGATTTAAAATATAATCAGGTCTCAAAAAGAAGATATGGTTTAAAAAGTGTAAGTTAGAGGGAAAATTAGAAAAAAGTTTTGGAAAATGATAGAAATTTTAAAAAATATATATATACAATAGAACCCCGCTATAGAGAACCTGCGATGTAGCGAACCCTCGCTTGTAATGAAACTTTTTAGTGGTCCCTTCCGAACTCCTATTTAACAAATGTTATTTTATATGGACATAGTAACTACTTAGAAAAGGAGAGTTTGCTTATTTTGAATTTAAAATTCCTATACTTAATATTTTTTTCAGTTCTACACATTTTAAGTAATACTATTAGTGGCGAGTGGCAGGGTGATAGCAATCTTTAACAATGTGTCGATTTCAACCTGGACCTTCTGGATTATTGGAAGGCATGTCTCCTCAAACTGCAGTACTCATTTTAGTGACTTCGGAATTTTTTTCACATGTATTATGGATATTTATAATCCAAATACAAATCTTTTTGAGTAATTAAGAACAAAACTATAATTATTTAAACTTCACATTATCTTAAAATACACTCATACCAAAAACAGTCTCAATACAATAAACTCAATATTCACTATACCAAAACCGACCTTAAGTTTGCAGTATACAAATGTTCTACGAGAAAAAGGGTAAATAGTTCCCATTTTCGAGTGCGTGGATCGAATACAAAAAGGTATTTTACATTCAATAAACAAGTTGATTTGTTATTTAAAGACATAAATTTATTATTTTTATTAGTTAAGCTTCAGTTAGAGTGTTATTTTAATTATTTTTTTCCTTCGATTTTGACGTAACAGGGCGCACGAATATCAGGGTCGAAAGGAGCAGCCAATCAGAGTACGCGAAATTGCGGCGCCAGCCGGGTTGTTTACCCGGTTTCCTCCGCTCAGTACATTTCTCTGCTGCAAACTTAACACTTTACCTACGGGCGTCGACTGACCCATAGACTAAGAACACTCTAAGTTTCAAACTCTCATTGGAGAATTTCTACATTGAAATTAACATAGAAACTAGCGCGCCCCCTTTGTGTCTAAGGGAACTAATGTAATGGTTTCTGGCTGCCTATTTGCAGTCACCTTTAGGAGATTTAACAGAGCCAATGACATCTCGTAATTTGGAACCCTTATCAAGTGACGATAGGGATCTATTTTTTACTACAACTTATTTTCGACTTTATTTTTGAATATATACAGCTACTCATTGACTTTTATATCCCTCGTAGGCCCATCCTCAAGATATTTGACCTTGTGCTTCTTTTTCTCCATTAATAAACCTACAGACTGACTACGCTTGTCATTTTAGACATGGTCCCCCAAAGATCCACAAGTGATTCGATTGAATAACTCGTCAAATATTCATCCAAATGTAACAAAAACTTAGATTTAGGGGTTTTCGAGGGTTTTTCACATTTCTTAGTAATTAAAATTGGGTGTTGCTATTGAAAATTTTAAAGTTTGTAACATTTTTAATATTAAGACGGACCCTTATGCAAATTTTGTGTCATGCAATTAACGCAAAATGTTATTTGTTCACATAGTCAAAAAGGTCCGATGTAAAAGGATGACTAACGGTTGAAATAATCACTAGTGGGTAACTTTTTTTTAACAGAGAACATTCCGAAGAAACAGTAGCCCTACAATTGAAAGTACAATTATGCCAATCAACAAATCAACCTTTAATAGTGTTTTAGTTGCTTTCGACACGTTAGAAGAGCTAGGCATTAGATTATGTTGCTGGTCTAGAAGATTTTTAGTCTACGGATCAGTCGACGCCCGTAGGTAAAGTGTTAAGCTCGGTTTTGGTATAGCCAAGTGTAAAGATACAAATTAAAAGTATACTAACCTACAGACGTGCAGAAGTGGGTATGTGCTTCGATAGTTTTACTACAACGCTTATTTTTTACATCCCATATACGCAGTGTCTTGTCGTCAGAAGCGCTGACAAGGTATTTGCCTCCAGGGTGGAACTTAACCCCCCTTACCCAATTGTCATGTCCTACCTGGAAACAGAAAGTTACATGTCAATGAAGTGTGGATACAAAAAGTTGGTTTGTTACAGAATCTGTCACTTACACCGCTTCCACACAATATTTACGCTCAACAGGAAACACACTAACAACACCTCAGAAAGAAATTCGCCAAACAGGGTTTTAGCTAGCTGTAATTCAAACTTTTATAAGCCAAAATTAATAATTATCTTTAATCTTTTTTTGAAGATTTGATAATTAATCTTTATCGTTTGCTATTTTTTATTTTTGAAGTTTAAAGAATAATGATGTATTTTTTAAATAAATATCTTGTTGAAGCCTCGAGTTTACATTTTGAAAAATGCATTAGTAAATGTTGCATAAAAAATAAAAAGCGAAACTTAGCATACTTTTTTATGCACATTTAGAATTTTTTATGCATCTTTCTTCATTCATATATAACGAACCTTCAAAATAACTTTATTGTGCTATTACAACAATCCAAATTGAATTATTACACAAAAATAAATATTTTTTCAAGAATTTCATTTTTATTTTGAATAAAGTTTCTCGAACGTTTGATGTATGGCAACAATGAAAATATTGAATAAAAACCGAATTTGCATCTTATTTCAATGTAGATTAAATTTTTAGTCATTTAAATTTTAAATAAAATTCTAATTAAATTTTTTTATTGAAATTTGGAATGCAGCCTAAACTGAGTTTTTGCTTCAAAATGACGTATCCTACTTGTTTGTGAGACTTTTGGTTCGTTCTTTGAAAGTGGGTGACGGACAGGAAGGACTGCACGATTATAAAACCTTCCACTTTTTACGTTATAAACTTAGTGTGGAAGCTAAAACTGCAGTAGAGTAACCCCTCGCTATATCGTGCCTTGTTTTATGTCTCCCAATTTTCCTCCCGTATTTTTTTTCAGTACTTTTTGGTAAAATTCAACATGAGACACATCAAGATATAGGAAGGAAAAATATAAGCAGCTAACTCCAGATAGATATTTTATGAGAAAACGAGTAAAATATGCATATACTACAATAATGTGTAATGTTTATAGTATATAAGAATAAGTTCTTTCCAAATTTTTGGTCCTTTTTTTAGAGTAGTTGTATTATTTAATATGATTTAGTCTTATCTTTCAAATGCACATTGTGCTTCGTTTAAAAACATTGTCGAGAGCATAAATACATCAAAAGCATCCTGTTTATCAAGTTGCTCTTTATATCACGGCTTTTTTATTGTCCCCAGGGAACCGCGATATAATGAGGGGTTGCAGTATTTAGAAAAAAGGCTTGGACCATTGATGCAAGCACTCTATAACTTTAATCTTTCTTTAATAACTTAAAGATAGTATACAGAAAGAGGAATTATTCCAGAGTAAGAATTGTCTAATTCATTGTTGTGGTTACTTTCAGTTTAACTGCGCACAGTAGAAAAGTTGTCAGTAGCAATAAAAAGAATCATTCAAAGTTTGGTATTATTATGATTGATTTGTTTTGATTAAGTTATACTTTAAAATGTAAACAGATATTTAATTAAAAAAAGAAAAGTAAAGATAAAACCTTTTTAATAGAATACTTTATATTCTGAAATATACTAGAGTAAATTTAGGATAAACAAATTCAGAGTTAACTTAAATGCAAGAAATCCTTTTGCTGTCAAGTACAAAACTATAAATTTATTAACATGATTTTCAAAAAAAATCTATACATTCATTTTTTAATTGATATGAACTTTTATACTGCTAAGTCTAGCTGAATTATATACTAACCAGAGTAAACAAGCATATTCCAACGCTGATATCCCATATTTTTATAGTTTTGTCACGAGAACCTGACACCAAGAATGGGCCAGTGCGTACACCATGTTTATTCTAGAAGAAAAGCAACCTTATATTATAATTTTATCGTTAATATAACATACAGTGAACCATAAACACTATTTTTTTTTTTATAAATAAAAGATCTAAATGCTTTGTTAGCTAAAGTTTGGCTTTGTTTAGTGAGGTTAATAATTTCATCTAAATATCAATATTAGCAATAAATGAACTACAAAGTTTAAAATATTTTTATCAAGTCCTAAAGGAGTTTGCATTTGATCATAAAGCCATTACATTATGTCTGCCATTTATTTATATTACTTTTTTTACACTTGTATTCATATATTAATTAAAAAAAGTTTAAGAAATAAAATGCATTGTATTTTAATTTCAATACATACAAAATACAATAATACAAATTGCAATTGGTAGTTAATATATTTTTTGTAAATTAAAACATACAAATAAAGGGAATAGTTTCTAAAGGTTACTCACATCAACACCAGCTGCTTCATTAATTGCAGCGGCAGCTGACTCTGGTGCCCAAGCTATACATTCCACTACATGGTCATGTTCTCGCAATTCTAATTTACATTCTTTCGTACCTATGACCCAAACCCGAACAGTCTGCAAAGATAACAACAGGCGAAAATTAACTCATAATGAAACTTGTAACCTAAAAGAAATTTTTTGCATATTGCTACACTGCATCTTTCAGTCTCGGTGATGCCATTAAGCATCATCATTTTTCTGATTATAATTAAAAAACAAAAACTAGGGATGGCATCTCTTGGGATTAATAAAATATATTTTCCAATAGAAAAAAAAGTTTGAAGAATCTGATAATGTGCTTTTTGATATCTTAAATGGCTATAGACGATCAGAAAAAAAATTCTAAAATGATACCAATTTGCCATTGGGACTGAAAGGGTTAATTACATGAGCTCTAAGTTTTTTTCCATGTGATATCATGCACACATATTAAAATATAATTTTGTATTATACAAATGATATTTTTAAGAATTACCTTTAAATTATACTTCTCTGATTTTAATTAAAAAATTATAAACCTAAATGTAATCCTTGAAATAACTAACATCATCGAAAAGGTATTACCTTAAGCCACAGTCATTAATCAAGCCATTACCCAAATTTTACTGATTTATAGCATTTAAAAGTTAGTAATCTTTATAAACTTAATTATTACCATCTTTGGTTCTGTATATTGGATCTAAATAATATAATTTTATTTTTACTTTCAGTAACACATCCTATTTTATATACTTATACAAAGAGTTAAAAACAATGCTCAATATAGTCACATTGTTAAAATATAACTTAAATGTTAGATCCATATAATAACATAATCATAAAAGATAGATACGTAATAAGTGAGTCATTAACAAAATTTAAGCACAAATTCCAACAATGTGAAAAGTTGGTGCTAATTGAAAAGATACATTCATAGAATGCAAGCCTTATACATTACAGAAATGACAGTTATACGTTATACTCTCTAACCAAGGTTAAGAGAGTTCAGTGTTAAAGTAGTATTCTTTGCAAGAAATTTTATAAAAATAAGAAATCAGTTTCAGAATATGTTTTCAAATCTTCGTTACGTTATAAAATCTCTCCAAACCTACACTAACGTGGACCTTTGCAGATTTTGCTTTCCAACCAATTAAAAAAAAAATTTCAATTTAGGTTTTCAAGTTTTTTCAGCTGTAAATTTATAAGATATTTAATTTTTCATTTAAAACAGTGTTAGAGTAAAGTATCAACTACAGAAAATTTAAGCATGTTTTTATTAAGCTGAGAACCAGAATAATACATATTTTTCTTGCTCAAAATATACTAAATTGACCATCAGCAATTATATTAAACAATCTTTTTCAAAATTACTGGCAAAACATACTTTTAAACATATAATTGTTAGAAAAAACTCATGCATATATATTGATGAGGAATGCAGGTTTATGTTTTGCAAGAAAAGAATAAAACAAGTAGGTTTGTAACAGAAACTGTCACTTAACCTGCTTCCACCCAACAGTTGTGTTTAACAGGTAAAAAACGTGCTGAACACAGCATTAATTCTATATGAAACATTTATATGCTAAATTTGACTTGTTTCATTTATTTTATTTTGATAATTCAATAATCAATACTTATCATTTGGGAAAATTAATTTATATTTCAAAGAATACATAAGTAATATTCCTCCCTTTTGAATAGAATGAAAGCAATTCCTATCAACATACAAAGAATCTTGTAGTAAAATATATTTGGCATCATTTCAAACTGATTGATGTCGCAAAAATAAATTTATTTAAATTTATTGTCTAAAAGAATTAAAATTACTTAAGTGATTGTTGCGAATGGCACTGATTATTTAATTCTAATAAAAATAGCTTCCTATGCTTTTTAATCGAGCCTTAAATTTTGCAGTTTGTTAAAAAATTTAAGTATTTCAAATTCTTTTCTGAAATTTTCAAATTTTTCTAATTTCGATGAGCTGAATTTTTTTTTACGTAGCAATCATACTTGTCCGTAGCATATGCAGTTTGGGCTATGAAAAGTGGGTGATGGACAGACTGAATGATTATAATACCTTCCACTTTTTACATTATAAAAGTAGTGTGGAAGCTAAAAGTGTAAAATGAGCTTCTTACTTGATCATTAGAACAACTAGCTAGAAGGGATCCATCTTGATTTACACGAACCATTCTCACCCACTCTCGATGACCAGAGAATGTCTTTACACAGTATCTAAAGTGCAAAAAAAGATTTATCAACAGCATTTTACTAAGAGTATATAACAGTTATTTTATTAATTTGTTAAGTTCTGAATATAATGCATATAAGTGAAAGTAAAGCAGAGTTTAAAAAGAAATCCACCAAAGATGGAATTCAATAAAGATAAAGCCTTGATAGATTTCTTATTGGTAAATCAAGTTTCATTACATTAAGTCAATTTTAGAAAAAAACCATCAGAAAACTTAAAGAATTTTCATTTAAGTATTGTGTTATCATTATTCCCTATCATTTTTGAATGATAAAAGGCACACAACTACATCAAAAATCAGTTGAGTACAATTAGGTAAAAGTCACAATTATTTCTCATCTTTTTTTTCATATAACTTAAATGTACAAGTTGAGTACAAGTTTAAATTGAATGTTAATTTATTTCACATAATATAAATTTAGCATCAGAGAAAAAACAAACAAATGATAAATAATTTTTTTAAATAATTTTAAAAAAAATCACTAGGTTGCCAAAATTGTTCAAACAAAGGTTTCACACATGTTTAACATCGTATAGTCTATGCCAGTGCTTCTCAACCGGTGGTCGCGACCCCTAGGGGGTCGCGAAGGGATCCTAGGGGGGTCGCAAAAAGTTTTTTAAAATAAAAATATGTATTTAAGTAAGGTTTAAAACAATAATTTTAAAACTAGAATGGAAGAAAAAAAATCAACACACATTATTTTACGTTATATCTTGGTTAATTTACATTTCAACTTCTTTGTGCTTTTATTAAATAATATTAATTCTAGTACGGTTACATTGCAACAGGCTAAGGAGAAACTTGTGCTTGTCGGAACTTTTAAATTCGGATTTTTTAAATTCGTAACATAATTGAAGAGCTTAGTGGAAGAACGTGCTAAGTGACAAAAAGGTGAAAACGAGATAATGAGCTTCAAAGTTTTTAGATTGCAACTTTTCTGTCATTCACAAAATCATAGTGTTTTCGGCATGATATTTTAGTTTGGTTTTTCAAAATACTTGTTGTCTTTTGGCTTAGTCGTACGTTACGTAATAACGCGTCATTTACGGAACGCGCGTGACGCCTCCTGCACTTGGCATGTTTTTCTTCCGAAATGCTTCAGATTTTTTCAGTCGTTTAGTGGAAGAAAGTGCTAAGTGTCATTTTTTAGGCAAATTTGATACATACGAGTTTCATAATTTCTGTTCTAACACTTCGATTTTCAAAATTCTTTTTTTGTTTGGAAGATAGATCTTCACAGATATCTTTTATACTTTTTAATCGTTTGCCTGTCCGTCCATCATTTTGTCCGTCCGTCTATATCCCTTTCAATCTCCGATACAAAGTGCCTGATTTTGAAAATTCTTTCTTTTTTTTTTGGTTCGAACGTAAAAAAATAGATGACTACAATTACAGTGTTTGGCCATCTGCCTGTACGTCTGACTGTTATTTTGTTTCTGTCCGTGCGTCCTACTACCCCCCCCCCCAACTTCTTTTGTACCCGTGCAATTTTTAAAGTTATCATTATCAATTACCTAATATAAAATATAAGGTAATAAAGGTATTGCGATGGGTTCAATATTACAAAATGAAGATTTTGTGCTTTCTACACATTTGTGCTCATTCTAATTTTTTTTGTTTTTTTTTACATTGATCCGTCTGTCTGTCTGAAACCACTTTACAGTTCAAAATAAAGAAGTAGTGTAGTGTAGTGTAGTGTAATCGTTTCCGGGGGCCTATTTCTAGCCTCCATTAGGAGCTTTAACACAGCCAATAACGCCTCGTAATTTAGAACCCTGGTCAAGTGACGAAAATAGATACTGACTTCAAATTTGATACACGTGTTCGCTGTGCTAGTAGGACGTGAAAATAAAGTTTTCTACAATATTATGCATGTGAAAGGAGTAGCTGCCATAGAACTTTTAAGGTTTGAAAGTTATTGAAAATACTTTATAAGGGATATTATGACTTTTAAATGAGCGTTTCGATTTATTAATCGGTAATTGAAAGTAATATAGTGTTACACATCCCTAGTTTTTTTTTTTTTTTTAAAGATATTGGACACCTATTTTGTACATTTTGTTCGTCCGTCTGTCCCTACTGTAGCGATTTCTTTGACTATTTAAGTTAAAAGAAAGTAGGTTATATATAAGTTATTTTAGAACTTCTTGCTTAATGTTAGATGAGTAAGTTTATAATTGAAAATATTTTTTTTAAAATACATTATCACTGAAATTATAAACTAAATGCATAATATAATAATAATACAAATCAACTTAATGAAAAGTATACAAAAAGATAGTAAAAGAAACATAAATGCATGTGAATAAAATAAATATTAAATTTAAAGATGTAAGTTTTCGCAAAATAAATTTTTAAATAGTTTTTCGATTAGAATAATCGAATTTAAAAACAAACTTTGATATTAAATAAAAAAAGTAAAAACAAGTTGTGTGCAAGATATAGATCCTACGGGTACTTACGTTTTTCTTTCTCATTTTTAATGGGTTTAATCATTTTTAATGGGTTAAGAAAGATACTTTAACTGCATTTCTACAGCAATAGAACATGATCGTTTAAACAATTTATTTTTACAATCGTGATGCATAGTACTTTTTTTAAAGTCATCGATATTTTAATAAATATTAAGAACTTATAACGTTTTATACATTATTACTTTTTTTACATCAATTATAATAAACATATTGTAGTTTTACATGACAAAGCAATACCTAGATTAAATTTGTACTTACCATATAAGCTGCTATTCGCATGCACGTTCAAGCAAAAGTTCAGCTTTCCGCTTGCTTCTGAATTCCAATTTAATAATTTTAGGAGTTTAGGACATTCCACAAAATGCGTTCGATAGCTTTACAGATCAAACGTAAAATGGCTTTAAACTATTTTTGTACCCATAGTTCATTGTTTTAGGTAGCCAGATGCTTTGAATGTTCATGGATGCAATGTTGTTTTAACGCGAACTGCAATCTCAGCAGGTGCAACTTTATTTTAATTATACCATCTGTTCGCCGCTAAATTATCTATGTTTATTACAATAAAAATCAGAAGACATTAAAATCAGACGATATTTTTTAAAATGTGAAACCTTTAACTCCGAATAATTGTAAAATGAAAATGCATTTTCTCCTGCTTTGCTAAATGCACTAAAACCAGGTTTTAAGCAATATTAATTTTATTTCATTGGTTATATTTAATAAATAAAGTTAATTAGTATATATTAGTTATATTTTGTTCAATTCTTTTTGATTAAAACTACAAAAGATCCATTTGTTTTGCTATTAATGCAAGCGAAAGTCGAAATTTTCCGCGAACGATGTCACTTAGCACTTTCTTCCACTAAACGATCGTACCGGAATCGGACGATTTCGGAGGAAAAAAATGCTGAGAGCCCTTAGCACTTTCTTCCATTGAAAAAGTGACGAAAACGCGCGCACCTTCCAACTTCGTTTACGAAAAAAGTAGGAAATCGAATGTTTTCTAAAAAATTGAAGGCTGTTATGTTTAAAGAAGATAATAACATAAACATTAACACAAAAATCTCAATTTTTTCAAAAATGTCACTTAGCACGTTCTTCCACTCAGCTCTTCAATTGGAAGTTTTCATAATTAGATTTCTTAACTTTAGCAGCATAAACATTCACTTTCTTTCCATTAATTTTGTCTTGGGTTTTGATTATTGTTGTATTTTGAACTTGTAGCTCGGTATTTAGCTCATTCAGGTGCATAAATATGTCTGCTAAGTATGAAAGTTGAAACAACCAAGTTGGGGAGCTGAAAAAATCCGGTCAATTTTGGTTTAGCACTTGTAAAAATATCAGCATTTCAGATCGCAGCTCAAATAACTTGTCCAAAACCTTCACACGGGACAGTCATCGTAATATATATAAATAAAAATTACACAAATATAATAGTTAATAAAGAGAGCAGCATATGTGTAGGACAGGGGAGGGGGATGTCGGGAAGTTTATTTTGTAGCATTAGGGGGTCGTCACCTACAAAAGGTTGAGAACCACTAGTCTATGCAATACCAAAAAAAGAGAAAAGAAATCTGTTACCATACAAGACCCTTAATTAACATCTAAATGTCCTGTTGAATATGCAAACTTACCCAGTAGATACTTCCCACATTTTGATAGTTTTATCTCTGGAAGACGACACTATGTTATCTCCACTAGGTAGAAATGTCACTGACGATACATTATGGTCGTGCCCTGAACATTAAAATATAATTTTTAGTATTATACAAATGATATTTTTAAGAATTACCTTTAAATTATACTCTTCTGATTTTAATTAAAAATTGAAAGAAATAAACAAAAATTGAAAAACAATATAAACTAGAATAGAATAAAATTTTAATTTTTTTTTTAATTGTATGATGAAATATTAGCCCTTAAATCTAAAAGTGCAATTTAAAATTTTTTACAACGAAACACTTATTTTACAATTATACAATGGATTAATTAAACAAATTCTTTTTACAAAGTAATTGTTGTTATCAAGTATAGAACCATGGATAATACATAGTAATCGGAAAATATCATGGAATTATTATAAGATTCAAATTATTGGAACAACTCTACTTACCTCTCATAGTCCTAACACATTCAAAAAGTGTAAAGTCCCATAATTTTACAGTCATATCAGCTGAACATGAAACTGAAAAGTATGGACATTGTTTTATAAACTTGAACCCGCAAAAATTATTACTGAAAAATCTTTATGAGGAAGAGTAATATTTGTTTGTCTCACCTAACCATTTTCCAGTGTGGTCAAAGCATAAATCTTGGACTGAATCAGTATGGCCCTTTAATGTCTTTTCATATTCACCAGTTTCGTAATCCCACACCTACAACACCAATTTCATTTATCAGTTAATTATTATTAATGGTGCATAAGCATAAAAAAATTCGTGTTTAAATTATTTCTAAGATTCACAGATATTTTAAATGCTAAATGTTAATCGCAAGCAACCCCAAAATAAATAAACTTCTAAAGTATGGAATCTAGAATATATTACTACATAAGAAATAAAATGATACTAATGCCATATTTCAGGAGGTACATACTTGCTTATTTTCCTACATTGGCGTAGTTCTCTTTTTTAGATGATTCATCAACGCTCACTTGCACATTGAATTAAAAATAATGATTGTTTTGTCATAAAATGTCTTAGCCTTAGCCATACTCTTGCTATTTCACATACATTTGTGAACTCCTTTAAATGACAGATGGTCGCAAAAGTTGAAATCCATTGCCACTCGAGATTCACTTCCAGTTAAACAATTCACAACACCCATTCACATTGCAAAAAAATTTGAAACAGGAAAATGAGCTTTCTGTTTAGGTTTATCTAAATAAACAAAACATAAAGCAAAATAAAGCCACTCTCCTACACAATTAATGCCAGATAAATTAAGTTACAAGAAAAGGGAGTTTTAAAACTTAAATGTACTGCTTTTACCCGGACAGTTGATAACGTCATTTACAAAGTCGTCATTAATGAAATAATCCCAATCAGGGAAACACTGAGGTTCATATCAGCAATCGATCTGATCCAAGGTTAAACAACGAGGTTAGCACAATAGACCAGTGGTCACAATGCTTGGCCATGATAGGCCGTCCCACTTAATTCATAATGGGTTAATAATCTATGTTGTTGGTGTGTGCCTCCAGTGCGTAGCTTGGAAGACGGTGCAGTAGCTTTCATTGGCACAAGGCTTTGAGCACCCATAAGGGTTGGAAGTCTGACTTCTACTCTGAGATGACGCCGCTGCCTCAATTTAAGAACATAACCGGAGGGGGAGGAGGGAATTTTTCTCCAGACAACCTGCGGTGCAGGATGGTACGACTCAATGCTCACAGGACTTTCAGACAAAGAGATTTAACAAGCACATTTTACGCATGAACTCAGGACAACACAAATATTTATGATTCCAACCTGGGCCCACTCTAATGACAAGCGAGGATCGAAACCACCATACCGGCTGGGCGACAATAATAAATAATTTTAGGCTTAAAACACCTCCAGCAGTCAACTCACTTTTATGGTGGCATCTTCACTTGAAGAGACTATAACATTATAGACTGGGTGAAAGACAACCCGGGTAACGGGTGCTCGATGTGCTGAAAGGCAGTGTCGTTCTGGGGGCCTGGGTATCCACTCGCCCGGGGAACGCTTATCCCGGGTAGGGGCTCCCGCAATGAACTCTCGCTCGGCCTCTGCTAGCTTGGCTTCTAGGTCTATCACCTGTAAGGGCAATTTTATGTTGTGAGTGACAAAATAATTGATGTGTTTTTTTAATTTTTTATTGATGATTTCAAGTAATTAAAATAAAGTTTATCAAATTTTTTTTTGTCCTGACAAATGTCTGAATAATCTCAAAGAAATATAGCAAAAAATTAAGTTTTAAAAAAACAATTATTCAACTAATCAACATATATTAATTGAAGATAAAAGGAAATAATATTAATTTTTTTTTAAATGTGATCGACTCAAATTTTAAACAAGAACAAGATTTGGCCAAAATATTGCATAATTTAATTTAAGACTTTTAAACATAATTTTTATCCGTATGGAAAGTTTAATTTTTAAATAGAAATTCGAATGTGTTCATAATAAGAGAAAAATTATTTATCCTGTACAAACATAAATACCTTTTTTTGTAACCTAATTACAGAAGTCCATTTCTTTTCTAAGATTCCAGAATATTTTTTATCAACTTCGCCATGCTAGAAAGAATATGAAGTGAGTTATAAGCATAAATAATTTACTTACCTAGTAAATACAAAAACAATTGTGGCTTCATAATAAAATTAATTATAATATATAATCTAGAAGTATTTTATTATAGCCTCAAAACAATCTATTCATCATCATCAATTTTAATTAACCCTCCCATTTGAACTATTGGGAGGTATCTTAACGCTTTACCAAGAGACTTACAGTAAAGAGGGTACCCAAAATATGGTACGAAGTGTCAAGACATTTTATGAAAAATTTGGTAGCATTAGCCTTCCTCTGAAAATGTAACCCTTTCGCTACAAAGGATTTTTGTTTCCTCGTAATATGTGATAGAAATATCATTATCGAATCCTTAGTCGGCCAGCCGTCGTGGGCCGTTTCAGTAAATCCTTAGTCGGCCGGCCGCCGTGGGCCGTTTCAGTAGTGAAAGGGTTAAATAATATAAATAGCAATAAAAAGAACAAAATAATAAGCATAAATCTTATATTCTGCAGAAAAATATATCATGTGGCCTTAAAAAAGCAATAACTGAATTGCAATTATGTCAATCAAAAATGAAACACACATTCTTTAAAACTAATAATTGGGGAAGCTTCTGTAGGCTATAAAAAGGAAATAAGGAAGAAAATCCTAGAATGAACAAGTTTCAGCCTTTTATTCTTCAGGTTGGTGATAAAATGAGAACCCAGTTTAGTTGGGAACTAAGTGAAGGGGGCAGGGTGGGTAACTAGGTAAACTTTTTCTTCTAGAGGGTCAGAAGAGCTATAATGGGCACAGAAGGCCTTGGATTACTATGAGTTGCTGCATAACTGAGTTTAGTTTTTTAGACATGACAGTAATTGAAGAGCTTAGTGTAAGAAGTAGGTGCAAATGTGACATAAAGGTAAAAACGAGAGGATGAGCTTTTAAGTTTCTGGTTTGCACTTAGATCCTTTAAAAACAGTACTTGCAAACAGTAAAAAAATATTAACTTAAAATTTATGAAAAATGGAAAGCCTGTCGTCTTTAAAGAGTCAAGTCTTTCACTAAACTCTTCAATTATAATAATAAAATAAAAAAAACAAAAAAAATACAAACAATTTTTAAAGCAATTCTCAAATTTTTTATAGTAATAAAATCTGAAAAAATATATACCAAATCAGATTCTTTTTTAAACGCTTCTAAGGCATCGATATACCCACTAGATGCCAAGTAGTCTGCAATGGCCTTGTTCCTAAAATGAAAAAGAATTAATTTAATAACAAGGAATTAATTTAAAAACAAGGAATTAATTTAATAACAGTTAATTTAATACAAGGAATACTTTAAAATATATATTTGGATATAGGCAAGGTTTACCCAACCTTTATCTCTAATATTGGTGAATGAAATGAGAACCAAGTATATAAGGAGTTTTGAAGACTAATTGCTGTCTCTTATTTAAAGAAATGCAGCAAAACTCCTGTTATATACCTCCTGATACAATAGTAACTGGTGTCATATCACTTAAGGCCCAATTAATAATCAATTATGAAGAGGTATTTTATCAAAGTAGCAATGGTTTAGACCAGGGGTTCCCAACCGGTGGTACGCAGGAAATTTCAGGTGGTACGCGCATGAGTGATGTGGCAGCATGATACTACGAACAGCTTCTATACGCATGAGCAGTGAGGACGCAAACATATTACTTATTATTTTATAGAAAAATCTTTAACTTCTGAATCGGATGTAAAACCGAGTATAATTTGAACTCTCTCTCAAGCTCCGTTATTTTTGTTGCCATTTGTTAGGAGTTACTTGTGTGAGAGTGGATTGGATTTTCTGAACTTTTGTGTATATAAGAAAAAACACTTAGAAGCCGAATAAGTGTTGAAAAGGACTTATAAGAGAGAAGATCAGTTCCATTCCTCCTAATGTTGATATTTTTAATCACAGGCAAACAACAATTTTCGCACTAAAGACTATGAAAGCATATTTCGTATGATGATTAATTTTTTTGCTGATTCTGCACTAACTTTGTATTTGCATGGTTTTAGACCAATAGGTAATAATTAAAACTGTAAATTAATACCATTATTCTTTTTATTTCTCTTTTATCAAAATCATGTTATAAATAAACACATATCTAAACATTAACCATGAAGTTTTCTAGGAAATTTAAATAAAAAAGCCTTTGAGCACTTTTTGAAGTGTGGATATTATACGTTTATTAAAATATTAAGGTCAGGTGGTACGCCAAAATTTCTCAAGAAGTCAAGTGGTACGCAGGTACAAAAAGGTTGGGAACCCCTGGTTTAGACCAACAACTATAGGTATTTTAAACAGATAATTAGTTATTATATGAATTCTCCCTATCGTGAGGACGAAAGGAATTGAAAAATGGGAGGGGGGGGGGTAATTTTACAGTATGGCCTTAGATGCCCTTGTGCCATAAAACCCAAACATCCATACAATTTTACAAATTATTAATTTTAAATGGAAATAATAACATACAATTACAAATTTATTACTTAATAATTACAGTAGCGTAACCATAAAGGGATGAATACGCTACTGTAATTCTTATGTAATAAAATACCCTTACAATTAAGTAAAATCACCTTGCACCACTAGATAAAAATAAAATTTCAATCAATACAAAAATATCAAAATAAACAGATTTTATTTTTAGCTTCATCAATTAAAAGGGTTGAAAAAATGTTTCAGCATTCTCCTCCCCCCCCCCCCACACAAAAAAATTCAGTGGCGGATTCATGATTAATTACAATTACACCAAAATGAAACAGGATGAAAAGTGCGCTGTTATTAACACAATCATCACAATAAAAAAATTGAGAAGTTCAACTTATCTTTGACCTCCGATTTTGTATAAAAAGACTCTAAAGAGGCTAAAATTTCTAAAAAATATATAAACTTCGAAAACGAAATATTTTAGTGCAGCCAAATAAGTTTTGCCTTATAGACCGAAATAAAAATGACATGAAATAATCGCATGCAACTATCATATAATAACCATATTTAATAAGATAAACATGTTCAATTTCTTTTTTTCCTGTTAGCAATAATACTTCATTGATTTTTTTAAAATCAATGATAGTTAAAATGAATATTATTCAAAAATTAAGATCTTCAGATAAAACTCGAGGAAGAAAGACATGAGGGTCACTTGTTCATTTTATTGTCAGCCAAAGTTGCGTTTTCATACAAAATTGCTTGTCGGAACAGCTGTAGCCGGGACCGCACTTTCGCAAATGCGGGCATCGGTTTCCTCGTGCGGCGACTGAGCAAATAAAAACCGAAAATCGAATGGCCTTGTGCTTACAGACCGAGTCACAATTTTTCTTCTTTTTACTATTCCATCTGCTCCTTTTCGGAGAATGGGAAAAGGGCCTGAGTCATTGATCGCTGTGACGTAAACTGTGACATCATCCCTCGTATCTGCCTACCTGCGAGATAGCTCCATTTAACAATTTAGATTTTACTTGCAGAATCGTCATTTCAAATGGAACGAATCGCTGCAGGTACAGAAGAGTTCGAAAATCAATATGTTTAAATGGGGTTTTCATAGAAAAGTACGTCAAAGAAAACTCGTCAAGTAAAGTAAAAATTGCATGGAATAAAAAATAAAAGCCTGATTTAAAAATGCATAGAGAAGTTTAATTTATTTTAAAATGTGTGTATAAGATTTCGCCTTATAATAATTAGACCTGGATTTGAATAAATTAATTTTTTAATTAAAAAAACTTTCTAATAAACTAAAAATTGCTAAATGAAATGAGTTTAATTTAATACTTTGCATTCTGCAACAAACAATTTAGTTAGTTCAAACAACAAAATAGCAAGAACTAAGATGATAAATCACAAGAAAAAAAGACAGTTTCATTAATCTACTTGCTAAAGAACAATGACCATAGAAAAGTGAAAATCGATTTCTCAACAATTACATCACAATGTAAAACGTTATGCTTAGCTATTCATCTGTAAAATCCACATTCATTAATTTTTTTAAAATAAAAGATAATTTATAACATTGACTTGCAATATTTTGTTCTGGTGAAGTAAGACACCATGTTAATACTCACGCACAAAATTACTACAAAGCAATTGTTTAAATTTATAATCCATACAAATAAAAATAACTTATAGAAGAATTGAACCAAAGGCAGCAATACTAATTTATACAAGGCAATGTCCCCCATATACCTGTAGCATCGTGACTACCTGCACGCACCCCCCCCCCCTTTTTTTATTAAACAAACTTTGATTAATCTAGTTTTATGATGAAACATATGAGATTTGTACCACATCTGATACGCACACAACACATCAACGAAGCACTGAATCTCAGTAAGTACTTTGGCAAGAACTATGTATTTTCAGGCAGAAGAACCTGAGAAAGTAAACTAAGCACGGTATCTATGTTCTTTTAACATTTATATGCCTATTTAAAGATTATGTTATAGTCTAAGCTATAAAACAAGTTTCCGGTAGCATAAGATAAGTAGTTATCTACAACCTTTTGTGATAACTTTTTGCACTTCAAGAATCAATGTTCTGTATGTGAGGTGTATGGGAAGTAGGTATACTACACAGTATGCTAAAAAAAATTTAATCTAAGGAAATTCTAAAAACAGAAAGCTTAAATTTCATCAAAATAACAATCTATTTTATTCTCTTGAATCATTACAGTTAATCTAATTACTCCATCACGACTATCAAAAAATAACTTAGGTCCATTTAAACCTCAAAAAGTCATTTAAAAGACAGATAGGGTAAAAAATCACGTTAAACAAACTATTGACTCAACTTGCATAATATTGGTTTTATGACTCATACACATACATGAGCATTTGAACACTTGCACTGTATGATTACATGCTATTATTTTAAACCTCGGTAAATATACGCAAAATAAATGGTATAATTACATTTATAAATCTAACCCACTAAACTCGTCCTCACGCCTCATTTAAGGGGTCTAAGGAGTCTTAAAAATGTGCAAAGAAGGAACTACAAAGCATAGTTTGATCTTTCATGTAATTTTTTAACTACTCAATATACAAGTATAATTTTTTTATATGTAGTTCTACAAGATTTATTTAATATGAAACAAATTTTAAAATTTATGAAACTTTAACCAAAACTAAAATAAGTGATATTAAACATAAAGCTATTTGAACACATTGTGATTAGGCTTGCGCGGCAAATTGTGAGGTCAAAATTGAAGACATGACCAAGAAAATGACTTTATATTGTACAAATATGTACAAACAAAGACTTATACCTAAATTCTCAGCTCAATTTTAATTAGAATTTATTTTAAGAACTTTTTTCTAAAAAAATTTATAAAATTTTTTGAATTTTGATTTAAAAAAATTTTAAAAATTATTTCTAATTAAAATTGAGCTGAGAATTTAGGTATAAGTTCTTTTTTGTACATATTTGTACAATATAAAGTCATTTTCTTGGTCATGTCTTCAATTTTGACCTCACAATTTGCCGCGCAAGCCTAATCACAATGTGTTCAAATAGCTTTATGTTTAATATCATTTATTTTATTTTTGGCTAAAGTTTCATAAATTTAAAAATTTGTTTCATATTAAATAAATCTTGTAGAATTACATATAAAAAATTATACTTGTATATTGAGTAGTTAAAAAATTACATGAAAGATCAAACTATGCTTTGTAGTTCCTTCTTTGCACATTTTTAAGACTCCTTAGACCCCTTAAGTCAAGAGGCACTTCCATATACACCAACATCAGGAAAATGGGTGTAAAGTGGGCGTTGTAATTAGCCCTATTCTACCATAAAAAGGCGTACCTTTTACAACACATCTACCGAAGGAATTAAATACGCTGTAACCTAGCAACGACCGATGACAAGCGACCACGAAATGCATATAAAATAGTTTGGGGCTACTGTGTTAGGTTAGGAAATTCGTTCTATTTGCTTACACTGAATTCATGCAACAGAGGGTCTACAAGTTTTTTGGAAAACAAACATCGCGACCTTTGTTTTATCGTAGGGAAAAGAGTACCACATAATAAATGATTGATTAAATTAAATACGTAAAATAATTTTTAATTATTGTATAAAAACGCCGTGATAGAACTGGAAAACTAATATTTATACAAAAGAAACAGAAAACCCATAACCCTTAGAAATTATTTGAAAGTTGAATCAGTATTTAAAAAAATAAATACTGCCTCCTTGGCACCATTTACTAAATTCATTAAAAAGGGAGGGGTTGGATTAAGTTTCAGTTTGCTTAAATTGCAATTTTTAGTACTTTATCATTAATTACATTATTTGAAGTCTGATCCCCTGCCTACTGGAGACACGAAAAAATTATTTGAACCCCTCACCCAATAAAACCATATTTATAGTGTCAAATTTCTTTCCTTCGAGTAAATTTTATAGCATTAAAAATTGGTACAAATTTTGAATATTAATTCAAATTTAACTACTAACACTTATCACCAACAATTTATTAACTACGTGTATTGCAGAGAACTTAAGACTGCAGGTGAATCCATGCAAATTAAAAGTACGTTTGTAACAGTTTCAGAAGGATTTTCATCTGAGATGAGAGGGTAAAAACCCTCTCATCTCAGTTGAAAGGTAAATCGAATTTAAAAGCTTTTTATAAATGATAATTTCCTCAAAATGTACCATTAAAAAAAGATATCGACTTCTTTTACAATCGTATGTTTAATCAAGTGATGCACTTACACAGTCAGACAAATGGATTATACACGTCTGATAACAATGGGAGTTATTATAAATCGATCAGACCTCTCCATCAATAAAATCATCGAGGGAGTTCATAAAATGAGATAGCGAGGCGATGTAGAGAAAAAGGAAGGGTATTTCTATCACCTGGAAAACTCACACGGACACTATTTTTAGACATTGTAACAATTGGTTGTGCTGGCCCACATGGGTGGTGCTGTAGATGCCACAACCAAGGGCGAATGACCGCGGGTCTCTAAACCTGAGTGTGTAAATCCAATGAGAAAATTATTTTCCAAGTCACATTTCTCCAGCTTCATTGAATATTTTTTTTAAAAAAACTTTTTTTTTTCATATGATAAATGCATCTGACTAACAAGTCTCTAAACTCCATTTTTCGGAATAAGTTCGAATACTTTTTTAAATACTTTGAATTACAATATATATTGATTCTATCCAATTTCAAAAAGTGGGATTATAGGGACTTGTAAATCAGTTTCATTTATCATATATGTATAAAAAACGTTTGTAAAAAAATGCAATAAGGCCAAGGCCAGAGAAATGTGGCTTAGAAAATAATGTTTTCCATTGGAGTAACACCGAGGCCCTTTGGTTTGGAGACCCGCGTTCATTTGGACTCATTCACCAAAAACTCATCCGTTGACCGAAGTAAGAAATTACGGAATTTTTAACGACCTGGAATCATTTTACCACAACAAGAAAGTACGTATATACCTATTCCAAAACCTAATTAATGATTTAAAATTTCTTTCAATAGACAATATGCAAATTTTTTTTTTTGAAGTTTTATAAGATAAAGGTTATCTGGCAAATCATAAGTTGCAAATTCATTTACATGTACATAAAAACTCTTTAATTATAATAACTTAATTCACACGCTAATTACTTCAAAATGCTAGATGTGATCTGATGATCACCGTTCCGTGTCAATGAGTGGGGAGGCCGGCCAATGCGAGTCTGAAGGACAGACGAAACTAAACATACAATAGCCTGTATTTTCTACTTGTTCCTTTACATTAACAGTAACAAACAATTCTTTAAAATCATATATAATCCTGTTATTTTAAAGGTTATGAGTTATGATAATTGATATTAAGCCTATGTATAATATTTTGCATTGGCAAATTATATTATTGGAAAGGGATGTAAAGTTTTTACAATTATTTCAGTAGAACCATTAGATAAATAATTTTTAACATTAAAACTAATTTAAAATTTTAACATGAATAGGTTTTTAAAAAATATACCGAAGTGTAATAGCAGATACCACAAAGGTTCAAAGTTAAAATGAAGTGAAATGGAAATATTCAATGTTCTATGAAGATAAAAAAAAATCAATTGCTTATTTTCATATGTGTACTAAAATACCACTAAGGAAAATGTAAATGAATTTTTTTCAGAAAATCTAGTAGTTTTACCAGTCCAAAAATATGAAATCAATTTAGATAAAGGCTGCGAACCGTGCAATCGACAACACATTTCTGAAAAAAGAAATTGACACCTTTGCTTTGTAAAACAAAAAATATTAATTAAATTAAAAAGAAAAGGGTCAAGTAATGTTGCAATACAAGCGGAGAATAACTCTCGCCGAAAAAGAGCTTAAATATCCATTTACGGAGAAGCTCCATTGACTTAAATCACAGAAAGCAAAAGACCTACAATTGTTTTACCACAAAAGCCAAGCCACACACAATGCAGCCCTCGGAGACGGTTCAAAGGCTTTAGCAATTAACTCATAACAATGAAGCATCTTCTGCAATTAGAAATATTTATGAGCTCTTTTATAAAAGCATTAATCACAAGTTTAAAAAAAAAAAAACTTGGGTAATCGGTAGGATGCTTAAGAAGTAAATATGTGGCACACTTGGCACGACTTTCGATACATAGCACACATGAGATTCAATGTTGTTTCCTTGGAAATTTGAGCCAAAAATCAACCAGCTTCAAAAAGCGAATGTCCGTTATTCAATGATTTTCCCGAATCGATAAAGCAAAATAAATTAAATATAACAAGTTTAAATAACATCAACATAAACCGCTGGCTTGATATTCACTTAGAACGCTAAAGGGGAATCTCAAGTATCGAAAAATAATCTTGCAGTAATTGGTCACATCAGATCTAAAACGAATTTCAATGACCATCTTATTCCATTAAAAAAAAGATAACAGATAGTTCTTGCGGATTTAAACAAAAACTTTAAAAAAAATAATATTGATCAATTAAAACAAAATCGGGATCGGTTGACAATTGTTTTTTCTTTTTTGTTTTGAAAAACACACAAAATAGGTGTTACAACCCAATTAAGGGGGAGGGGGGGAGATCATTAAAAGTTGAAAATCAATCAAGTTCATTAATAAAAAAAAGATTAAAATTACGATAAAATCTATAAAGTGGATGATTACTTAATTATTTAATATTTTTACAGAGTGGTACAACAAATTAATCACTATTACGCAAGACATGACTTTTTACAGAAAAGTTAAACATGAAATTTCAGGACAATCAACCATATAATTTATAATTTTATAAAAGAACAGAAAAAAAGAGGAAAGATGCCTTCTTCATTTTAAGTGGGCATTGAAACAGACTCTGAAGATTAGATGTGGAAGTATAATGAGGATATTAAAATTTGATGTGCTGGGTTTTTACGTGCAATCAGTTAGGAATCAATCAAAATAAAATTCTTAAATCAAATTATCATGGGGATATTTTAAAATAAACCCCTAGTCGAATTCAATTTCAGCGGATATAGTATTTCAAAAAGCCTTTTTCTATTCAAGAAAAAACATGGCTGTTAGAATATAAATTATGAGATACTGTTTATGATAACACAATGTAATGCAATGGCTATAGTTCTCAATATTTTTTTAGAAAGTTATGACTCAATATTGATTTACTTTGAGGAGCAAGAAAAACTTGATATTTTCACAATTCTTTCATCACATTAACAAAAGAATTTAAATGCAGCCATACTTTATTGCAAATATGTTACTTATATCTTAAAAAGGCTAGTTTGTAACATGTAAAATGCTACACTTAGTAAAACGTTCGGTTCGTACATGGAGCTATTCGAGATTTTAACTTTTCCTTATTTACCTAACAAAAATAAATACTTACAAGTAAAACCCATATTGAGTTTGCAAGTATAGAAATGTTCTACGAGAAAAAAGGGTTTTCACATTCAATAAACCAATTTATTCGTTATTTCAAGACATGTTTTTATTAGCTTTGCTTTAGTTAGAGTGTAATATTAATTATTTTTTCCTTCGATTTTGACGCAACAGGACTCACGAATATCAGGGTGGACTTATCGCAAAAGAGCGACCAATCAGAGCATCAAAATTTCGGCGCCTTTGCTTGGCGACAGCGTTGTTTGCGCAGGTTTCCTCCGCGTAGAACATTTCAATGCTGCAAACTTAAGGTGTGCTAATTATTATTTTTATTTTGATATGTTTATGAAATGTCTCAACCTTCCCCTATTTTTCGTGAGAATCGCACAATTCCATCTAGTGAAAGCAGGAAACTATGAAAAGAGAGCGAGAAATTCCGTCACGTCATAGCGAAAGCGAGGCACTAGACGTCACGTTTTGCACATAGCTGACGATGACTCATGGCTCTCAGCTCATCCGTTGAGAGCCTCTGTTCTGTTGTAGAATGTGTAACAGTTAATACACAATTATCCTTAGGGATTTGATGTCGAAATTAAAAAGGACGTTTGCAATTATAAGTCGACAAAATTAGCGGTTTTTATTAAAAGCTAGCTGTAGAAAACTAGTTGATCCATGTTTAGAATGAAAAAAAAAAGATGGCTCAAGTTTTAAGTACCGGATTTAAAATCTTTTGAACAATACTAGAGAGAGTGAATTACTTATAATTAAGAATATCGAAACGTTAATATAATTATTACATTTTATAAGAAAAGATAATCATGAAACTAAATTTGCAAAATATATATTTTAAAATATGATTCGTTACTGCTTTGAAGTTTTTACATTATGTGGAATTTCGGTTAACCTGTGCATCTTATATAAGAAATCCTTTATTATTATTTTTTTTTTACTTTTTTAAAATTAGAGCATTTAGCTCAAACACAAAAATCTTAATTATTATTTTCGAAAAAAAAATATATTTCTCAATTTCTTTCGTAAAACCTTCGTGGAAGCAAACCTTGGGTTTATTATGATTTCACAACAAGATTTCAAAGAAGAGATTATTGCAGATCCAAAGCTACAGCAGGTGCAAAATAACGATTTCCAAGGTTATCATTAGCGCATAGTAATCGGTCACTTTGGTCAGCGATGAACTGGATAAAAAAAAACAAGTCCCAAGACGAGGAAGTGGACTACAAGATGACAAATACTTCCACAAATCCGGTCCTCCTACACAATTATTGCCTTCCAACACTGCATGCAGTTTAAATTATGGGAAAGGGAGTACGAAGCAGCGTAGAGAATCTCTAAAAAGATCTGTATGTCTGTATCGAAATGTGTGATGAGAATACACAATTTTGCGCATTGCTTTATACCCGTTGTGTTCTTTACTTGGCGAGGAATGTTTTAGTGGTCCATTAAAACGAATGGGGTGGGTATACGATATTTTCGCATGAGGAGAGAAGTTATATGAAGCGAACACCAAGTATTTTTATATCTTATTTTGAATTTTCGGAATACTTTCTTAGCATTTACCAAATACTAGAAGTGTGAAGAAATATTTAGAACAGGTTTCATTATTTTTTGAGCACGTGCATTTTTAACAGTTAAGAAAATCGGATATGTTATGAATAATTACTCCGTATTTCAGTATCCACAATGCTTCAAGACTGGCGTGCCCTTAGGCAAAGAGAAATAAAGGAACAGCTCCTCAAGACAAGATTCAAATGATTAGCGAGTCATTTGTCTATTACATATAAGTTGGCGTGCAATGCAGAGAGACTGATCTTCCGATAATCTGCCATTAATTTTGGCTATTATTCTAAAGTTTACTGACCTAAAATATTTGACATGTTTAATTCACATTCAAGGTTTGCAAGTTATTGAAATTACACTACGATATTGAAAATCAATTTCTAGAAGAATTAGTATTAGTAGAAATGTACTGCTGGTGTTGGTAATGTGGGCAGAAGAAAAAGATTTTAAAAGAAATGAATATCAAAGCAAATAAAAAGGAATCAGTAATGATCTTGCTTCCCATGCAAAATACAATAAAAATACTACGCAGATCAATATCCGACATAGGTCAACAAACTATTTTGTACATTGCAATTAGATAAAAAAAAAAAGGACAATAATCGGAAAATTTATGATGAATAATAACAAATGTTTGGCTTTTTGAAATAAACTTTAAAAAAAAAAACGCTTCAACGAATGGCTTTAAAAAACGAATTTCGAATTTTTTGAGATATTGAAATAGTAGATTCAAAATTAGATAAATTAATAGGTATCCTCCGACTTCAACATAAATACTTCTCAGAAAATGATTAAAAACACGATTTTATCGACTGGACAAACTAGTTGGTCTTCACAGAGAGAGGTCATTATAGTAGAAGATGATATGGTGCAGCGAAATTCTACTTCTATAACCTAACTAATTAACCAAAATGATTTATCATTGAACGACACAGAATACTTATAAATTTAAAGTAATAAACACAAAATTTTCGTGTTTACTTTAGTTTCATGCCAACTATCGCAAATTTCTGGAATAGTATCTTCGTAGTTTGTTAGGCTGTAAAAAATCAATTTATCATTCTTACACCTAAAATAAAATTGCACCAATCCTTTCGAAATCCACTTTACAAGTACAAAGAAAATATACAAAAGATTTCAGAAACTAATTTACGACAAGGTACTAAATTATACCCAGGAGGTAAGCAAAAAGGGAACAAATTGCATGTGGTTGGAGGAAAACATGTCTTGGGTCCACTTTCTTCAGAGTTCAGTAAGTTACATGACAAAAGCATTTTTCACATTAGCATTCCCCATTGGTTCAACAGATTGTTAACCGCCGACAACAATAAAGAGGAGAGCGCAGCTTAATTAAAAACTGCGAAAAGGCGAATAACATTGTAACGGATGGCTGGGGCGACAATTGGACAAAAGGCAGTTTCACTGTCATTGAACGTTACAGTATCTTTTTCTTGTGCTAAATGAGTTCGTTGCAAATCTATCCGATAGCAATGCGGTATGTGTTGACTAGTTAGAATAAGGAAACGATTTCCATTCTTCCGTAGGTGAAGGCCGGGAAAAACTTATCGTGTGAAGCGGGAAAAAGTACGAAAAAAGTCGTTCGTAGAACGTATTTGGAATTGAAAATCAGACAATTAAGAATAAACACCATGAGACTTGACGAGTCACATGAAAAGGATCTGCTATATAACAATTTAAATTTGTTAAAAATATTAGTTAAATTTAAATATATTAATTTTTCTTGTGAAGTAGAAAATCGAAAGAAAATAGTTGATCCAACCTGACTAAGATATTCGTTTTTTGACGCATTGTTTCCCTTATATTACAAAATTTGCATTTCAATAAAGCTGGTTTCTCAAATATAATTTAATCAAATATTTTTCAAAAGGTGAAATGAAACTATACAAAATGAAATGATAATCACTAAGTGTATAAATATTTTGTACACATAGTCAAGATTTGTACACACACAAATTTATTTAAATTTGAATAATTTTATAACTTTTTAAACTAGAAGTTTTGAAAGATAAAAGATTTTCTTGTTAGTACTTTAAAAACTCAATGGAAGTTCTTAGAGTACTGATAGACGGACATACAAAAACAACTTACACACATTTACACAAAGGTTAGGGCTAACATATTTTTAATAAAATATTGTTAGTAACTTTGAAACCTAAAAAGTTATATGGCAGCCAGGGCCAGATCTAGGAAATATCAGACAATAGGCACAATTTATTTTGGGGCCTCATTACAGAAAATGTTGTGTATGATTTCGAGTAATGATGGCACTATATGACCTATGTGTAAAATTTTTGCTACAATTTTATAGGCTTCTTTAAAAACAATTAAACGTCCATCAAACAATCACATTAGGTCAATTTCTCAGTCCAAATTGAGCAAAAAACAAAGTGGAGTATCAGATTTTTTTGAAGTTTACTGATAGTTTGGGAATAGCATTCATCATATATATAATAGAAACTATTTAGGGGCCCTAGGAACGGGAATTATGGCAGCTATCAATTGCATATGTGCATTTTTCTTGAAAACCTTATTCTGATGCCCGGCATTTAATATAGATATGTGTACCAAATTTGAAGTCCATCTCTTTTTGTTTCTCAACAATACATTTAAAACCAAAAAAATTCTATGGCAGCCCCACAATTACCTTATATTTTATATTAGGTAATGGAAAGTAAAAAGGAATTTTAAAAATAAAATCCCCGTCAAACTAACAGACAGACGGATAAAACCAATATTGGACAGGGGGAGGGATACGGACAGACAGATGACATATCCACGATGTCAATTATTACCTTACATTTTTTTTTTAAAAAATCTTTCGAATTGAAGAAATTAAAGGCAAGTAGATTAAAAATTAGGTAAAGAGACTTCAGGGGGTTCATTATAATTTTCATTTATAACTGGTGCTCCTTCCATAAAATAAAAGAAACTGTCATCTGCAAGTAACTTTTTATATATTAAAATATGTTTGCAATGTACGAAAACTTGAAGTCTGTGACCAACGATCCGACCACAAATTTCATAGACAAGTGTCATACACACTTGCAGCTAAGAACCGGGCAAGGGTTCATTTCTAATTTTGGTAGCATTTGTCCGACTTGAGTAATTGTGAACTGTGACATTTTAAAAAAAATTGATCCAGGGTAAAAAAAAAATTTATTTCATTAAGTTTCAAATAAGTTTTGTATCATTGAAAAATATTCGAAAATGAGTAAATGACACTGCTCTCAAATATCCTATGAGCTCAAAATTACCTATACTGACACTAATAATTACTTGCATCCCATACAAAAATTCAATTTTTATAATAGTTTTTTAATTTGTAAGTTTCAAAGTGGGAATGGATGGTAGTTTGTTATAATCAAGAAGCTGTTGGGGAGTTTTATTAGGATTTGATATTATGCAATGTTTTGGCAACAAAAACGCAGAGTACATGCACGTCTAAACAACGCTGACCCAAATACACTTTAGACTTGCCTGTTTTTGTTACATGTCAAATTTTAACAGATAAGAAAAGCATAATGGTTAATAATAGAAATGGACATGTGTGTGTGTGAGTCAGCAAACATACACAATCAAAAACTATCAGAAAGCTTTTTATAAAACCCTAATAGGCTTTTTATGTTCAACAAAAAAAGTTTAACCACTGCACTATAATTTTTGCTACATGTATTATCTTATTTTGTTAAATACTTGTATCAAAGTTTGTTTTAATTTTAAACTGTGAAAATAAGTTTAAATGCGGAAATTAACTTAAAAAGGAGAATCAAATTATAATCTAATATGAAATGTAAAAAAAAAAAACATTTTCAATTCAAACTTTTAAAGCAAAAAAAGTGGACAAAAATAGCAGATTTCAAAAATTACAGATTTTTACCAAATAAAATGGAAAAATAACAAAATAAATTTGTCAAGTTCATTTACGAGAGATAAAAAAATTGTTAAATATTTTTTCTAAAAATTATTATTAGAGTAATAACTAAATTGCAAAAAAAAATTGACCTATAAGTTTACAACAACAATCCTTATAAGCATAACCTTTTAAATTGTTATAAACAGAATTAAGTTTTCCCAGTCACTTTTGTTTAAGAACTTATAATTAACTTAGGCTTTATTTTAAGTCTTTTTACAGCTTATGTGGAGGGTTTAAAAATTGCAAACGATTAGAAAAACATTTCAACTGGAAAAGGAATTTGTACTTGGCCATGTCAAATCTAAATACATTGTCTATGGATATTTCTAAATTTTCAACAAAAAATCGCACAACTATATTAAATATTGTAATACTAGCAAATTTATACCCGTACTTCGCACGGATTAAAAAAATATCAAATCGATCCAAGTATGTGTACCATATAACCTGTTATGGGATCGTAAACGTACGTTATTATTCCCCCTCGTTATCAAGTATAAAATCCCGATTCATCGCCCTAATATTCTAAAATCAAAAATATGATGTAAAATGCACTCATAAATGTTTATCACAAATACATAAAACCTTTTAACTCTTTTGCCACGTTTTGGGAAATAATTTGGCGAAAAAATAGATATAGCTACAAACACACTCATTATACAGCTCTAACACAATGACCCTCGCACAACCAACCAGCTTATAAATTATTTTAAAAAACATTTTGCCCATTTGGCAAGCTTTAATAAATAATTTGGCGAGATTGGCTACATATTTGGCGAAAAAATAAAGACATAAAACCCTCAAATGCAGCTCTAGTGCGATGGCCTTTATTAACCATCATAGTTCAGAAAAAGCTGAACAAACATTTTGCCCATTTGGCGAGTTTTAATTAATAACTTGGCGAGATTGGCAACGTATTTGGCGAAAGACAAAGACATAAAACCCTTATATGCAGCTCAAGTGCAATGGCCTTTATCAACCATGACTGTTAGCAATAGCTTAATCAGCATTTTGCCTATTTGGCGAGCATTAATAAATAATTAGGCGAGATTTTCAACGTATTTGGCGAAAAATTAAAGAAATAAAACCCTAAACCCTAATATTTAGTGGGATGGCCTTTATTAAACATCATAGTTCAGTAATAGCTTAACTTCAGTAATAACTATGCACAATATGCATATTTGCAATCAACAGAACCATCAATGAAAAAATCATTAATTAAACCACAATAATACCTGGAATGAAGACTGTACAGAAATACGTCACTTGAAACATATCATTTATTTTAAAAAATGAATTTAGATTCTGAAAGTAATGGCAACACAATAAAATAAACATTTTCAATTTTAATTATTTTCGTTGAAAGTTTTATTTAATCTTTTAAAGCAGATGGCATCAGGAAAGAAAAAAAAAATGATCGGATTTGAGCCAAAGTGGTGTAGTTTTTCCAGAAAATTCGAATTTTCTCAAAAAATAGAAAATTTTGAGCTCTGAAAGTTCTTATTTTGCAACTCAAGTATGAACTACGCATTTGTGCCAAGTTACGAGGCAAACAAATGTCTAGTTTGTGAGTTTGGAGGAGACATACACACACACACACATACATACATACATACAAAACTTCATTTTTATTATTATAGATTTAATGCAATACTGCTTCTAAAAACTCAGCCCTTTTAAGTGATGAAATAGGTAGAACCTTAATTTCTTAAAACACTAATAATTAAGTCAAGGCCCAGGGTTGAGTGGAATCGCTTTGCGCTACTATGCCACAAGTCGGGTTTGAATCCTGTATTGGACAGGGTTCACTAAACTTTCAGAGGCTTGATAAAAGGAGGACCAAGTTAGCCTGATAACTTAACACTGTTTTTTTTTAAACATTAGCTGACCAAGTGACTAGGTATAATTATGATCCTGCAAAACAGTAAACCAGCAACAAAACCCA
Source organism: Hylyphantes graminicola (assembly GCA_023701765.1). Lineage (NCBI taxonomy): Eukaryota > Metazoa > Arthropoda > Arachnida > Araneae > Linyphiidae > Hylyphantes > Hylyphantes graminicola. Next base: position 53,663,518 of record CM043113.1, read on the forward strand.
ACTGACCAGAACATATGCCGTAATGCACCTTATCGCTCCCAGTCTTACTATTTGAAATGGGTGCAGTAGGCTCTGGCCTTTTTTGAACTATCTCGCCACACACAGTGATAGTTAATCCAAATTAATGCAGTTAACTCTTGGCCACTTCAAACAATAAGACGTCAGATTGTTTCCAAACCAGTAACATATTTTAAATTTTATTGGAACTTAAGATTACATGTGGAGCTATATAAACAATTTCTAGTTATACAGAAAAGTATTTGCCCACCAAAACAAATTTAATCAAGCATAAAATAAACAATCAAAGTGCTTTTGATAAATGAATACATACATTAAGTTAATGAAAATTGCTGTTTACTAATTGGCATTTTTTTTTATGCAAAAACTTTTAAATACAAATAAAATAAGTTTATCTCTATAGAAACTTCATCCTTTTTTTGTTTGTAAATTTGTTTCAAAATTTATTATACACAATGGAATGAATGTATTTTAGTTTTGTCTGTATTTTATAAAATACCTATATAGCCTAAAATACATTAACGATTTTGTTTATAACTAATCGAAACTAATATAAGTTAGAACAGGTTTAAAGGTCAAATGTCATCCGAGCACACAACAAATAATGTACAGAGAGTGACGCGGTTGACATTTTGCAAGATTTGTTCAACATTAACAAACAATACATTTTTAAACTTAATTCCTATGCAAACTAACAAATCTTCTAGAAATTGCTTGCATGGACATTTTTTATATTTAGTTGATCAATAGTTTAACATTTATACACATTGATTATTTTATTTACGTAAAACATCAAATGCAATCAATAGCAATCACTTTAATTTAGTAGAATAATACTCATATTTGGATAGTATTTTTTAAAGGGCAGCAAAGAAGCCTCATCAGGGATTGGAGTAACGCAATGTACTTATAAAAACTACTTATCTTCCGTAACACTGTTTTATTTTCAGAAAGTTACCTTCAGTGGTAACAAAGTAACGAAAAACCTCTAATTTTCTTCTCATGCCGTTCTCCACGGATATTTTCGATATCGCAGTCCGGCGCTTCGATTCCATTTCATTATTTAAAATTTAACTTTTAACAAATATGAATTTTCGTTGTTAACTTTCAATTTTTCTTATTATAACTTGAAATTTTAAAAAGTAACTATTCCTATTTACTTTTTACATAAAGTAACAGAGCTACTTTTTAATACCTGTATAAAACAACAATCACAAATCATACTCATTCCTTTAACATATGGCAGATTTGAAAATCAAGCAAATAAAGTAAAAAATGTTACTTACAGCTCATCCCTTTGCCGCTGAGATAAAACCATTTTCATAGTTTACCACAATCCAGTATAGGGATTCCAAGCGGTCAAAGTGTAATCCAAAATATTGGAAACGTATCCAGATTCAAATGGGCACAGATTATTCGAGATGACTAGTTAAGTCTTCATTGTGATATCACTGAAAGAGAAAATATTGGGATTAAAATAACTATTTGCACATTTTACTTATTAATTCATAAATAGAAATCAGAACTATCAAATGTTTGCTCATTTATACTTTCAAAGTAAGTTTATGACACACAACTTGAATTTATACTAAAGTACATTTTAGTACTCTCGATTTAAAAACCCGTTTTATTAGCAGTGGGGATGATTCAACTGTTCAAAAACAACAAATAGTTACTGAAATAGTTTTGTGATCGTTTTTAAAATGATTTGATATTATGATGACAACATAACTTGACCAATCAGGTGTCAAAACATCCCGTTCCCGATATTCACAATTTACATCTTCAATAAAGCTATAGGTTAAAGTACGAATAAACATACACACATGTGAAATTAGAAGCTATGAAAAATTTAATATTAGGGTGCGATTTTAATTAAATCAAATGAAAAAGTATTATATTATGACCTTCAACTACAGGGTTCTTCCCACCCCCAATTGAGATAAAAGTTTACCTGGTACTATCAGACTTGAGTATTATTCAAGTTATTAATAATATGGTCTAAAAATTAATTAAAATTTATTAAATCAAGTCAAAATTTAAATAGACACGCATAGTCGGTGACGCCATTCGTACGGAGTTGGCATTACTTCGCATGCCGTAAAGTCGATCGATACGTCTGTATCTTGGATTAGAACTAGATAGTATCATGTTCATAGACCAATTCTTACCTCTTGGATTATCCATCAAGAGGCACAAAGTTTTTAATTTCAAAATAGTAGAGGTTAATGACTGTGTGTGTTATAGTTTTAAAATGTAAACATTAAAATTTCAATAAACTTGTGAGTTTCTTCATTTTACGGTAAATATTTCTTGTGTGATTCTGTTTAGTTTCAGGATCTTACAGCAGATGTCGCTCTTTCAAGTCGTCCTAAATTCCAAATGATGACACCAAGATCGCAAAAGAAAATAAAAAAAAACTTTTTAAGTCAAAATTTCATATAATAATAAGGTTTAGAAAATGAAAAAAAGTAAGATAGACGCGTAAAAATTGCGACTATAAGTTTATTGTAGAATGAACCGTTTCTTGCTTATTTCATACGGAAAAAAGGGTTGTAAATGTGCTAGGTCAAGTTTGCTTTGGTTTAATCGGTTTGTTTCAGGTGACGTTCCCTTTCAGTATTCACTCATATAGCCATATCTTTCCTTCTATCGGTGCTCCAATCGGATGGAAAATTATTATGCACAGGGAAAGTATTGTTGCAATCCAAATAGGATTGGGTTTTGTGTGTGTCACACTTGAGCTACACGAGGGCTCTAGAGCCCTAATATTATCTTACTGTGAGTTGTGACATCGTACGCGCCGTCGTAACTTTTTTTTTTAACACGACAGATTTAACGTGCATATTTTCGACTTTATCTATTATCGGAACTGTAACTTTTAAATTACATTGTTAGAATAGGAAAGGGCGTTAATAACGAGAGTGAACCTATAACATCGTGCACTCAAAGTCAGTACTTTTTACGTGGATAGCTTGCACCAATCCCATTTTACGAGCTGCTCTCTGCACGGAGTATTATTTGTCGGACTTTTAGCTGCACAGGCCGTTTGTAGGTGGGAAGTTCTTTTGGACGGATGCTCGAACCCGTACCTGGGACCTTTCGCATGCAAGGAAAGGGCGTCCACGGCTGGGCTCCCCAGCAACCATCATTACCAACAAAGACTTTTCTATTTTTTCATAATTGCTAAGCATTTTCTTTAAACATTAAATTGAATAAATTTTATTAAAACGACACAAACTTGAACAGATGTGATAACCTACGAGCGTGCTGTTTAGTTATCATGGCAATCATTTTCATGAGCTTCTAAAAAAAATAAAAAATGTAACAGTTATAGTGCCTCTTCAATATTAGTTTACATGTCTCTTCTTCAAACAAAATTGGACTTCATAAAACTTTTAATTAAAAAAAATAATAATCTTATATATCATATATGTGATAGATTTATATAACATAGACATTGGGGGAAATACTACACAGAGCATTTAAGTAACTAATTCAGTTAAATGAAAGTTATCAGATGAACAAAAACACTAAACAGAAGTCTTAGTTTACAAGAGTATAAATCTGGTTCACTTCTACAGACATGCTACATCTAAAAAATATAAATAAGCTGAACTTTTTATGTATGATGTAGAAATAGTATACTTCATCATTTTTACGTCTACTAGTTATACGTAACTTTGATACTTCAACAATTAAGATTCAAACTCTCTTTAAATTTTGTAAATTATAATTAAAAAATTAGAATTTTTCTGCTAAATGCAGCATGTCTTTTATAATCGAATAAATACATAATATCAGTACAATGCATTAGTGTTTCAGTAAATAACCCATTAAATTTGTGAAATAAACAAACAAGAAACACTTTATATATCTTTACTGTAAAATATCATCACTATACATTTTGACGTCACAGTTATACAACACAAAATGCAGCTTTTTGTACAGCTTGAAAAGCACAATAGTTAATCTACTTTACAAACACTGAAACTTGTTTTAAAACTGCAGGCGTAAGAAAAGTAACCGTCAGTTCTGCAGACTATTTTACAAATCACATTTCATTCACTGTCCCTCACTGAGAGGAGATATGCTTCTTCATACAGTCTAAAAAAAGATTGGCCAAATGATCTTTCACTGAGCAGTTGGCCAACTGTACCATGACTGGTGAGCTGTTCATAGATTGTGTGTTCCTCTGAAGAAATATCTTTATGAAACATTAAAAAGCACATACAAAAAAAGATTAAAATAAGATTTCCTTGATGATATTATCTATATTATCTTTTTTTTAAACACATAAAATTTCTGAAAATTTATGTCATTTTACATACAGACTTAAAGGTTATATTTTTTTATGAAATAGAAATGTTTGTTATACAGGGAATGACATTTTTAAAATTCATAGAAATCTATAATTAAAAAGTTACACAAACTATAAGTTCTACAATGAAAAAAGTTCAGTAGAAAAATTCAATAACAACCTCGCTCATTACACATCATATGTTGACCCACTTGGGAACAACCAGTTAAAATTTTAAATTGTTAAATCCTACATGGTCTTCAGATGATTTTTAACTTTACAGTTGCATTCTAAAATCAAAACATAACTCATTTACTAAATATATTCTACCAAGTTAACACCACCATTATTTTTCCTTTCAGTTTAAACAGAGCTTAAAAACTCACTTAAACGTGAATTTGATATGAAACATCTAAACAACTTACTTGTAACTTACTTGTAAACAAAATTGAAGTTTAAATACTAAAATATTTTGCAAAGACTAACCGATATTCATATAGATTAGTCTTTGTAGAAAAAAATATATAGATTAACTTACGATATAACAATCTTTACCCTAGAAAACTACGAGACACAGGGTGACCAGACATCTTGCGTTTTACAATACAGTTATAATTTTTAGTTTCTTTTTTGTCTATTTCAAAGAGTCTGAAAAAATTAAAAATATCTTTTTTGTATTGGTACAGCAAATTGTTTTAAAACAAAATTCCTTTAATTTAGATAAAAAAAATTAAATTTTTATTGCACAACAAAAAAATGTTATACTTACATTTAAAAAAATAATATTCTAAAAAATTGCCACCCCTTCACAATTTCTCTTCAAGACTACAGAAATATCAATGTGCTTTAATCAACCAATGTCAATTGACAGGCAAGGGTTTTAGTAAACTTAGCTATTAAAAGAATTATATTTAGGATTCTTTTTTATCACAAGAAGTGGTTTGCAACCATATCAGTTCAAGACTCGAGTCGGACATATAACTATAAATGAATAATTGATATAATAATACATACAACTGATATAATAATATATTAAAATGAACTATATACCATAAAATTAATTTTTTTTGTTTTATAACACTGTTCTGCATTGATTTTTGAAATATCTGGTCACCCTAGTTATACAATAACATTATTGAATATATGATGTCTAAACAATTACGCGCTGTGTTGGGATTGAAGTCAATTCAATACTGTAGAACATCCAAAGTGACAGATTGTTAACATTTCTTTTGCTGGCAGTACTTTCTCTTGGTTATACCTCCATTTATTGAAAGATAATAACTTTAGTGAACATTTAGTATGTTTGTAAAAGGATAACTCCTATTCAGAAAGTGAAATTCGACAGGACCACTTGTGAGACAATTGAACTTGAGTCAATGTAATGTTGGAAATAAATTCGAGACAAGGCAATGGCCAATACGAATCCATATGAGACTTAACCTTGACATTGACAGCATTGTCAAGTTTAAAGTATTGTCCTTACTTTATTGAATACTGTTAAACAGAATTCATTGGCCTCATGAGTATTCCTGCTGAATTCCTCTTTTGTTGAGCAGCCATCATTCTTATCATGGGTTCTTATTCTACAGCAGCATTAAGTTGAACTTGGTATTATAATCACCTTGTATTTGAAAGGAAGCACTTCCATTACTTACACACAAAAGTAAAAATTTCCAATAGATGTATTACAACAAAATGATCTGTCCATCTACTTATTGAAATCTCCACTCCAGCCATGGTACAAAGATGGCCACCACAAAGCCCACCTGGCAGTTAGGATATACTGCAGCTTTTTCTGCACTGGGAAGTGAGAAAGCCTACTGCAATCACCACACGAGCCTTTGTACAAAGATGGCAGTCACTAAGTCAACCTTGTGGCTAGGATATGCTGCAGTTTTTTCTGCACTGGGAAGTGAGAGTCTACTGCAATCACCAAACGAGCCTTTGTACAAAGATGGCCACAACAAAGTTAACCTAGCGGCTAGGGTATGCTGCAGCTTTTTCTGCACTGGAAGGTGAGAAAAGCCTACAATCCAAACACGAGCCATAGCACAAAGTAAACGGCCAAAACGGTCATTGTGGCTAAGATCTGCTGCAGCTTTACTGGGAAGTGAGAAAGCCTACTCCAATTACCGCCCCAGCCATGGTACAAAGATGGCCACCACAAAGTCAACCTTGCAGCTTTTCCTGCACTGGGAAGTGAAAAAACCAATCAGCAGTCACCACACGAGCCACGGTACAAAGTCAATTTTGGCCAAATGGCTAGGATATGCTGCAGCTTTTCCTGCACTGGGAAGTGAGGGAGTCGCAGGGGTGGTGCGGGGGGCGGGGCTGCTTCTTGAGGGATGCCTTGAGGAGGAGGTGTGGCCTTGAGTTGTAGGTGGTCATCGAGTAGGACTTCAGGCAGGACTTGAGGGGGATCGGGAGGGGAAGCTGCTCAATGCTGTAAACGGTGGTGCGGGCGACGATGGCTCGGCAGCACAGTTCTTGGAGGGATAGGACTGGAAAAGAACAAAGGGTTAAGGATAGATTGAAGATTCTGTGAAAATATTTAATTGAATTGTATATATATTGTTGTTCAAAGTGTGGATAAGCTGTGTTTCCTATGCTCCTATTAAAAAAATGTATCTTAATATGTAGATAGTAAAAACAGCAGTCATTTGGCAAGATGTGTAGTAATATTTTTGTATGATACATGTCTATAAAATAATAGAGAAAAAATTTACCATTAATAACAATTTCTGATTTGTAAAGCATTTCTTAACTAGGGGGGGGTGGGGGAATATGAGGGTAAAATCAAGCATTTTCAAATTCATCTCAATAAAAATCTACTTTTTAACTAAATTTCAAGGAATTTTTTTGTATATAATATACATTTGAACTGTTTAGATTTCAAATATATTGAATATTTTTAATTTTTCCCCACTATATGCTTTAATATCTGGCAATTTAGGAACTTAGTTTCATACCCTCATTTTCCCCCAGGGTGGGGGAAAATGGGGGTATCTTAAATTTAAGAATATAATGAAATCAAAGATCCTTAATATAATGATCAAATTGAAGCAAAATCATTCCTTATATTCCTCTTCACTTTTATTTTAGAAAAGCTAACTTTTAGAGATGATAATAATAGTAGAATAACAGAATATTTAATCAAAAGAGTGTGGTGCTCTACTATTAAATTGAGGCTCCGGTAAAACTATACAGATTGCGCTGAACATTTCAGAATGATCTTCATTGTCTATTTCTGGGAATTATCGATAGTTTTCCAGCTTTATTAATTTACATTATAAGTTCCAGTTTGTATCATTTAGTAAATTAATTGCAAATGAAAACATTACGCATGGCATGTCTTCTAATCATATTCTAAAATCTACGTTGTTAAATGTATTAAATTACATTTTAAAAAATCTTGTTAAATGATTTTTTTAATAACACTGTACATTTTAATAACATTAATGATTTTAAAAAATATACACCAATTTAATCGAATTTAAGTTCATTCCACGGCCAAAACTCCATTATATCTTGCATGCATAGCTAAGCCTAATCATACCACCACTTTACCCCACTTCATTAAAAAAATTATTAAAAATTTAAAAATTCGAATTTTTCCTAGCTATTTTTGCAGAAATACTCTTCGAGAATGTGGCTATTGCATGGAACAATGCTTAAGAGCACAGCATGTTTTATAAAATAAATAGAACAAAGTTTTTACGAGTGAATTCTGACAGCTGAAACAAAATTAGCTTAAGAACAAGAATTTGAATGAATTAATGGTGTTGCCAGATTCTAAAAACCAAATAAAAGTAATTATAGATCATCTAAAAATAATATTCAAAGAAAAAAATTTAAATTTTTTTAAATGCTTAGTGGAAAAATGTATATTTATAACATACCCTCACTTTCCCCCCTACCACCATTTTCCCCCACCCCCCCCTACTCAGTTTTGAATTAAAATCAACTTTTTTTAAGCATGGATTCTCGATAAAATTTCCAACAAATAAGTTTACATTTGTATTTTTTAGGCAATACCAATTTGTAGTCGACAAATATGTCACTTATCACCTCTTACAACATTTTTATTAATGTGTAGTTTATTGTCTATTTCATTGGCAATATGTTTTTAAAAAATTAATTTGCTAAACTACACTCTAAAGATTAAAATACACTAATAACCAGAAAAAATTGAAATAAATTAATAAAAATAACCAGTAATTATGAAAATACTGTTACTAGAAGCTAATATTTTGTTAGCTTGTACTAACTATGAAAAAATTGATATTCACTATGTCTTCAATAGATACATTTGTTGTTAGTTAAATACTGATTTACAGTTTTTACTACATAACAACCTTAAAAGCTATGCTTTAACAACAACAAAAAAACTTTACAATAAATGTGTGCATCTGCTGAAAGTAAAATCCATGAAAAGGTTTGAGAGCTGATATTTATAATCACCACTACATGAAATTCTAACTTTTCATACTATGAAAATAGCAACTTAAAATAAGCAAATTTATAATATATTGTATTTTATTAGAACATTTGAATATATCTTTATAGGGAAGGGAATATTAAAACCAAGAATTATTGAAAATAAGTTTAATACTATATTTTAAAACAAAAAAATACTTCTAGAGAAAAATCTTGAAAAATAGTTATAAGTAATAGTTTCTTTAAAAAAAATTGAAGTAATTTAGTAAAGCAGACTGTTGATTTAAAAAAAAAAAGAATAGGTAATTTATACTTTTTACTATATAATTTCATATTAATCATCCAATACTTAAAATAATAAACCATTCTCACCTCTATTACTCCGCCACAATCTTTCCATGCCATTTCTGAGAAGTGCCATGCGAGAGAGTTCAACAAATGATTCGGTTATGTTGTAATTACAAAGAGGGCTGACTTCAAAAAACACCATGCTGTGTTTCCTTGCATAGGTCTCGGCAGTTCCTTCGCTTACTTGCCTCTTGAACGCCAAGTGGAGTCTGTTGCCAATTAGTATCTTTGGAATGCCAGGAGCATGCTGAACATAATGGAAAAAAAAATAATATAATAATGCCACATAAAGTTTAAATAATAGTTAGTAATTCAACAAGTGTGTAAAACTAAACTTTTAAAATGAAGGTTGTTAAGTATGGTTATCTAGCTAGAGGGGTGAAAGTCAAATTATATTTTGCACGATGTCATAAAAGTTTTATTTGTTATTAATATCATATTACGATTTTTAACTAATACATAAAAAATAGGGGTAATATATAAGAAACACAGAATTGCCATTAAGAAATAATGTTTAAAAGCACATGTTAATCTGTTTTGTACAACTTCAATTTAAGCATAACAATAGGGAAAAAATGGAATCAAATAATTTAATAAAAAGCCTTGAACTACAGTCAATATTAAGATAAAGAACAAATTCCTTGGAAAAATTTAAAATTGGCTTAATTTAAGAATTTTTTTTATATAGCTAGTCTATATTTTGCAAACTTTTTGCTTAACACAAAAGAAATGTAATGAAGATACAAATATATTTTTATTTTCTACAATAAGGGGGTTCAACAGTGCGATGGAACAATACATGTTGGTAAAAGGACTTGAAATTTTGAACAACAATCAAGCGATAAGGATAACATATTGGTCAACCAATGCAATCTCCTAGTGAAATTGTATATGTCGTTAAGACATTGGACAATGACATAATATAGGATTTTATGAAAGCATACAAGAGAGTCGTTAAATTAATAAAAAAAAGAAAGATTAAACTAAACATTTTGTTAGAAAGATTGTTGGATTTTATTAAAACACTATAAATTGCTATGTTTGTTAGATAGTAAAAAATGATTTTTAATCCACACAAATAAAAAAAGAACCAAATTTAAAATTTTACATTATAAATGCAAGTCGAATTTGCAAAGCAAATGATTTTTACAAAAACAAATTGTTCATGATATTATAAAAGCGTATTGTGGCAAATCACTCACAAAACCTTGATGTTATAATGCTTATCTTTTTAAACTATTTTTATAACACATTAGTTGCAATAAGAAATAACCGTTTCTGAAGTTTAAAAAAAATAGTTTTCAGTTGAATAGCAATGGAAAAGAAAGTCAAAATCAAGGTATGTTTATCGGATTTACTACCCTGGCAAAATGTAGATATTCTTTTTCCCAAGCAAGCTTTTACCCTAAAAAATCACAGGATTTCTTTAGAAAATTATTGTGTCAGTTAAAAACCATTAAAAAAAATTTGAAAAAATAAAATTCAAATTAGTTCCTAGTAAAACACTTTTTCACATATAATCCAAGCAGAGTTCATTCTAGATCTGAAAAAGGGCAGGGTGCTGTAAATATAAAAAGGGCACTTGCAAAAGTTTAGGGCACATAGTCTAAGAGCACTTGCAAAAAGTATAGGGCATCTAAAATGCGATAAAAAATAATTTTTTCGGATTTTTAGAAAATTCACTTGCATACCAAATTCAATATTTATTATTTTACTACTCCATCATTTTATGAAACATCTTTTCTAGTAAGTGAGGAACATGATGAGGCAGTTATGCCTAACAATGAGCCAGGACTGCAAACAAATCTACTAGAGCGAAGTGGTAGAAATCATTAATGCTACTAATCAAACAAACGGGTTTTGTTTGCATTCAGCTCTAGCATTTAAAATTAAAAGCATGGGTCATACAATTTTTTCAAGTGTAGTAAAAATCAAAATATTCGAAGAGGTGCTGATTATAAGAATGTCAGAAAAATTAAACTTGGCCGACCTGTTACTGTTCCTCTTTATTCCATATGTCATGTCTATTAATTGTTTTGTACCCACAAAAAAATACTAGGCATGACATCTAACAGAGACGAACAGAAAAAAAGGCAGAGTATCAAGTTATAAATCGCATGTAAAGTTTAGTGCACTTTTTCCAAGATTCTAACATAAGTTGAAAGAAAAAAAACTATTACAAAAAGCTACAACTCAAACTGAAACAAAAGCTGTAACCCAAACTACATCTTACAATTTGGATTTGGTTAAACCGAAATTAAAATTTAACTCATTATCTAACAGCCCAACAATACATTGAGTAATTGATTAAAATATATCTTTCCTCCAATTATCCAAATTTTCAATTATTTATATGAACGCGGTTTGGTCCCAATTCCAATTGCTTTGGATAATTGGAGTTCTTAAGTACTATTCAAGAATTTTTTTTTTCAGAAAAATTCAAGAACTAGGAATTACTAACAAAATTTTGAATATATAAAGCGTGTATTTGCCAATACTCCATTAAAAAACAACTAAAACCAATCTAAAATCTGAAACCCCAGTATAAGACAAAATAAAAAGGCCCTATAGTTTCAAAAGTATATATATAAACAAAAAAAAATCCCCCTTAACACTTTACCTACGGGCGTCGACTGACCCATAGACTAAGAACACTCTAAGTTTCAAACTCTCATTGGAGAATTTCTACTTTGAAATTGACATATAAACTAGCGCGCCCCCTTTGTGTCTAAGGGAACTAATGTAATGGTTTCTGGCTGCCTATTTGCAGTCACCTTTAGGAGATTTAACAGAGCCAATGACATCTCGTAATTTGGAACCCTTATCAAGTGACGATAGGGATCTATTTTTTACTACAACTTATTTTCGACTTTATTTTTGAATATATATAGCTACTCATTGACTTTTATATCCCTCGTAGGCCCATCCTCAAGATATTTGACCTTGTGCTTCTTTTTCTCCATTAATAAGCCTACAGACTGACTACGCTTGTCATTTTAGACATGGTCCCCCAAAGATCCACAAGTGATTCGATTGAATAACTCGTCAAATATTCCTCCAAATGTAACAAAAACTTAGATTTAGGGGTTTTCGAGGGTTTTTCACATTTCTAAGTAATTAAAATTGGGTGTTGCTATTGAAAATTTTAAAGTTCGTAACATTTTTAATATTAAGACGGACCCTTATGCAAATTTTGTGTCATGCAATTAACTCAAAATGTTATTTGTTCACATAGTCAAAAAGGTCCGATGTAAAAGGATGACTAACGGTTGAAATAATCACTATTGGGTAACTTTTTTTTAACAGAGAACATTACGAAGAAACAGTAGCTTTACAATTGAAAGTACAATTATGCCAATCAACAAATCAACCTTTAATAGTGTTTTAGTTGCATTCGACACGTTAGAAGAGCTAGGCATTGGATTAAGTTGCTGGTCTAGAAGATTTTTAGTCTACGGGTCAGTCGACGCCCGGAGGTAAAGTGTTAACATTCAACCTGTACTTGCGATCACAAGGTCACGACTCTAAAACAATAGATCAGAAGAAAATATTCTGGTTGGTCCGATTAGGCCTGAACCAGAGCTACAAAAGTATTGAGACACTCTTTCCGATCACGCTCCATTAAAACAACTAAAAACAATCTCAAACCCCAGTATAAAACAAAATAAAAAGGCCTACAGTTTCAAAAGTAAACAAAAAAAAATTTCCCCTTAACATTCAACCTGCTCTTGCGATCACAAGGTCACGACTCAAAAACCATAGTTCAGAAGGAAATATTCTGGTTGGTCCGATTGGGCCTGAACCGGAGCTACAAAGGTATTGAGACACTCTTTCCGATCACGCAAACGCAAAGCCATCGAACTGTCAATCATTGAGGAGGCAATGTGATGTCATCGGTCGATTTCTAAAAAAAAATTACTAGGCAGCAAAATGATCAAATCATTAATCATAAACTGCAAATTTTTGGTCCGGAGAAGATGATCATCTTTCAATGGGGGATTGCACTAGCCGTTGGTTGATATTTGAAGACATCTTACTGTAATATAATCTTGATTCATCCTTAAATTTTAATTAAAATTTTTACTTTCATTATTAAAATCCATTATTTAAACTTGCTATTTATCAAAATTTAAGTTAAGTTTTCATTGATATAAACCGAGAATGAAAGAAACAATTTTTTTTCAGGTTGTGTTAAGTTGTGGAAAATTTTAGGTCTTTAGTGGTTTAGCCGTTAGTTAAAGCTAACCCCCTTGTTCAAGGCATGATTTTTGCTCAAAATTCTCGATCGTCTATCTGATTCTAAAATCGTTTATCTTTGGTATTTATTAATGATTAGGTTTAGAAAAACGGGTTTAAAAGTATAATATAACGTAACGTGAGTTAAATAAATTTTTTAAAAAAAGTTGGATAAGCGGAATTTTTGAAAAACTCAGGAAAATGCCGGAATTTTTAAAAGAAAATCGGCAAGGAGGGCGGGATTTATGTTGTAAAAAAGGGCATACAGGGCGGGATTTTTATTAAAAAAGGGCGGGCAGGGCGCTCCGCCCCGTGAAAAACGCCTAGAATGATCTCTGATCCAAGGTAGGTATATTTTACAATGCTAGTTTTGTTATAATTAATACCTATGGAGCATTCCAAGGAAAGTGGTCCTGGAGGGCCAAAAAATTAAAGTGCAAATAAAATTATGAAAAAACTTTCCCGTGTAGTTAAAGGTTTATATTTCAAATAAATCACACTGATTTTCAAATCTGATTTCAATTTTAGGGTGAAAAATTGCAATAAACTGGGCTGATTTAGAAATAGATCTTTTAAGTGAAATAATTGCCAGATTTATGATAAACTTTTAAGGGATAAAAAAATTTAACATGATTTTTTTTACTCATATTGTTCCAAATGCATCTTTTTTTAATATCTTAGACATATATTTTATACAAAGCTTTATTTAAAAAAAATTACTCGGTTAAATATGAATTACTTGATGCTCAATGTAACACACGGAACGAAAACTTATAACTTTTTTTATAAAAACTGTAAAAAACGAGTAACAAAGCTTATTTTATTAACTATAAGCTAGTTACACATGAGGAACATATAAAAAAAAATTCAAAACATATTTTCAAAAATTAAGCAAGAATTTGGCAATTTATTTTTTGAAACACACGGAACTATTTTGGCAATTAAGCAAATTCCATTCGTGACAGACATGACGTAAGACAACTTTCTTGGCTCTTAAAAAGTACTAAATGTTAATTGACTGTCAAAAAATTACCATGGGGTGATGCAAATAAAGGTCTTAATTATAAGAAACGCTGAAATTTTCATTCAAGAGAAAATACTTAAAATTAATTGGGTTAAAACATGCCGTGACTGACATGACAAAATTGAGACACAGATTTTGAGTGACCTTATATTATTACCATTTGCTCTTAACTGGTATGCATTTCAAGTCCAGAATTTTTTTGGAATCAATATAAGATTCTAATGTGCCAATCAGAAAGAAAAAATTAAGAAATTTATAAATGGTAAAATATTATAAATATTTATTAGCGTGACTGACATGACAAATGTGACAGACATGACAAAGTTTTAATGTTCTATATTTAGCCCAAATTTAAAATTTAATGTTCGAATTTTTTACGAACTGTTTATTTTGAGGTATAGCAAGAGAAAATAAAGTGTCAAGAATTTTTGCCGAGTAGATTTTGTTTAAAATAAAAAAAGTTGAAATTTAAAAAATGATGTCCATGGCTCATTTTCGTGGAATCAACCAATGAAGGAAACTGGAGTGGGAGTTGACGTGTAATATAAAAAAGGGAGATTTATCCTGAGAAATACATTTATTAAAATGCGCGCTCATAGAGGCATGCATGTATATATGTAAAAAAAAACATAAAACAAATAAATCCTTTACAAAAAAATTAAAAGCAATCGCAAAACTTAGACCATGAATAGAAATTTATCATATAGCTTATTATTTTTGTTTTCAGTTTTATAAGTTTATTCTTTGTAGCCGAGTTTTTTCAACGGTCTTGGTCTTTTACGCAATGAAAGTTTCAACCACCTGCTCTGACAGAAGTACACATTTGAGGATGAGTTAGATGTTTACATTGGAGATCATTAGTAGCTGAATTATAGAGTGCTTCAGACGTTATTTTGTATTTCCTAGTGACCATCGTCTTATAGAAAAGGTATGCGTCGGCCATCGTCCAGTATTCAAAGAACCTTGCGGATATTGTCCGAAACTTAATGCCAAATACCAAAATCCTTCATATTTCGCAACCGGACATACCATTCAAAATAACGGATATGAACCCACGGGTGACATCGGTCCCGGTACCAGGAATACGAAAAATTCACCAAGTTAAATGTGACTCTGGCAGTAACATTGAACTGTTCAATACAGCTATATAAAAATTGTGCTTGTTATTGTTGTGTAACTTGCAATGTGGTAGGAATTATTTTTCACCAGTTAAAAATTTATGAGTAATATTTAAAATTATTTATTGAAATTTTATATTCATTATAAAAAAATTAAACAAAAAATGTGCTAAACAAAGTTAAATAATAAATAATTGTATTTAAATATGTCACTAAACTCCTATATTTATTTATTTGCTAACCAAAGTGTTTATCACTAAAAATATTAGGATTTTAAAAACTGAACTGCAAATCAATTCGCACGCTGTAACACACGGAACGTTGAGTGCAACACACGTGACGGCGCTATTTATTTTATTGTAGTCTGACTATTTGTAACTCAGATTTCCAACGCCACATTTTTTAAAGCTTGTTTACTTAGCTTGCTATTGATATTTTTTATTTTCATGAGTATTTGCATAATTCGCAGAATTATGCAAATAATAGAAGAAGAAAAGAAAATAACCCTGTTAAATGGAAACACACGTGACGCGAAATGAAAAAATTATATCTGCGTAACTTTTTAGTTTAAAAAGATTCCGATTAGCTTAATAAGATCATTAAACATCTGAGAAAAGATATAAGTTGTCATCTTATTTGTTTTATACTGATTTCAAAACGAAAATTTAACAAATCTACTGGAAATGTGGTCCGAATGTAACACACGGAACGCTGGAATGCTCCCTATAATTTTCAAATGAAAAAGTAGTTAAGTAAAACTTATGTAAACGAAATTAGGAAAAATCCTACTTTCTTGCTGGTGACTTTACAAGCTTAGTACACCATAAGCACTTAGCACCTGCATAAGATTTTTATGGACAACCCCAACCTAAAACCAACTGTTAAAAGTGCAGCCATGGTTTTGGTTTAATTTCGTGGGTTAGGGTTTCCAAAATAATTATTTATTGCTTATTGGGAAAGTCATAAAAAATATTTATTTTTCCAATTACAAAAAAAAGTTATCAATTATTTATTTTATTTTTTAAATCTCCCATACTTAATATATGACAAATATAGTAGATTTTTCTTAACTAATGCAGAAATTAAATAAGGAGATCAAAATAAGCAAAACCAATGTTTTAACAGTAAATATTTCACACAATTTATTTTGTGCGAATGGTGTGTTCCTGTTTACAGAGGGTGTTGCTAGCTAGCCATGCCAAGGGAGCGTGGCAAAAGGACTCATATGCAATGTTTTTTTTTTTTTGAACATTCTAAAAGAGGTGCGCTGTGGTGCACTCACGTGGATGTTTTGTTAAATTAAATGTACATTAAAGAACCGTTCTAGTTCCTTGTCTTAAAATTTTTACTAGGAAGTCCTAAATAAAAATTATTTTAATAAAAACTTTAAAATTATATATATATTTTTTTAAGGAATTCATTCCTCCTTTTACTCTAAACAGATTTTTGAATAAAACCAGCAAGAATTCTTAATATATATTCTATTATTAAACATTAATGAAGAAAAGTGGGAATATTTAAAGTTAATCAAATTCTGTGCTTTTAAAAGTTTGAATGCAAACATGTTAAGGTAAAAAGTATTTGAATTGTTTTTTACCTCTTCAACTTCCTGTAGCCACCTATCTATGCCATCAAATGACCATTTATTTGTAATGTCATACACCAGTATGATACCCTAAATGGGAAAGAAACTCAAGTTAATAACTTTGGACTTATAACCACGTAATTGGATCACTAAAAACAGATTAATATGATAAGCATTTTTTTTAAAATTCTAATTAACAAATAAAGAAAATATATTTTAATGTGATAGTTAAAAAACATTTAAAAATTCAAACTAATTAAAAGTTTCAAGGGTAAGTTTCCATCTCCAATCTTTTAAAATTATAATTATTACAGTTTAAAAAAAAGATCTTTATATTGAGTATTTTCACATCATAAATGAAATTTAAGATTTTAAAAAGCTTTAAAGTTTTTACATACTTGTGCTCCTCTCGAATAAGAGCGAATAATTGTGGAAAATCTGCCCTGGCCAGATGATTCCCTATTAATAAAAAAACAAATTTTACTAATAAATAATAAAAACACGAATAATTAAATTAAATCAAATACAAACAGGGCTGCCAGTGCCAGAAAGCTTTGAAAATAGTTGCTTTAGTAGCCTCAGATGTTAAAAAATAGTAGCCAAAATAGTTTCCTCTTTTACCTAACTAAATAAACAACTTTTAATTGTTAGATAATGTAAATAATTTCTTTAAAAATATTTGCATTGAATGTCATCTGCGATTACATAAATTTTCCAAAAAAGTGATATAAGCTTAATATGCTTCAGTGCACAAATTTAAAAACTAAAAATTAAAACTTGTATTAGTGGAAACCTTAGAGTTGTAGCACTAACACTCAGTTGAAAGGATCGATAAAACTGCCAAAGTTTTTCGGATGTATTGCAACAGAAAATTTCATGTTAAATTATTTAACCAATTTATGTATAATTGTTAGAGAACATAAATTAGGGGAAATATTTCAAGTCTTTACTTATTTGTATTTGAATTTAATTAGCAAATTACAAAAAATTTTAAAAAAAACATTTTGTTAACAATTGGATAAGTTTTGAGAAACAGTCATAAAAGTGCCTTTTTTATCCTCCAAAAATATATTATATATGTGTACGGGCAATATATTTTAAATTTTTCATTTGTTTTAGCTTGACTTAAAAAAAATCTAGGAAAAACCAACATTCATCTAGAAAAAGCCTGTCATTTCACAGAAGCGCGAAGGAGAAGTTAAAATGCTAAATATTGCCAAAAATTTAAAATTAAAACTTAAATTTACAAATTGCAACACCAACTTTCATATGAAAGGATTGATATTGCCAGTAAAATTAAATTCACTTGAAAATAAATTTATTTTAACTATATATAAATATATTAAAAACAAATTTATTTTAAATAGTTATCAGTTATTCAAGACACATAAGGATCAATACAATCCATGTAAATATGTTTCACTGAAATAACTCGCAGATTTTAAAATCAAGCAAGGAGGGCTAAATTAAAACTAATTAAATTTTTAACGTAAATATAAGTATTAAAGTATTCTTGTTTACGACGATCTATATCAAAATAAATTCAAAAGAAAATATTACTTTTAAATTTTTTTTTTTAAAAAACGTATTTTGATACACAATTCTTTTATATACATATTTATTAAAAAAAAAACTTTAAACAAAAACTTAATTTGGCAACAATATAATTTTTCAGTAAAAAAAAGTTACTTAAAACTAGACATAGTGTGTTGGCAACACGTTTCTCCCTATTACTTTAGTAATTTAAGAATTTCAATTAGCATTTATTTCTGGATTAATTTGATAGCAGTTAAATTTTAATCAAGTTATGGTACGTTTTGTTAGCATGCAGTAGGCCTTATCGCCAACTTACTGAATAAAAAATAAAATTTCAAAACAAAGCAAATTAATAACAAACAGAAAGATGTAAATCCGATTCAAATGCATTTTTTAAAAAAAATCTTCAACAAAGCATACAAAATCAAAGTTTTAGGAACTTTACATTAAGCTTCTAAAAAAAATCATAATCTATTTCAAAAATACATGGTTTTGCGCTGTTGGATTTGAGATGAGAACCAAAACGAAAACTAAAGGCATTTCCAAGTTTTGTGCATCGGTAGTATCGTCGTGGCGCCATCTATGCGAAAATTATATAACTAAAAAAATCTAAAAAAAGTCGCACAAGACCGAAAATAGTTGAAGGTTTTGCTTAAAATAGTCGTTTTGGGCCCTGTTTGGACTTAAATAGTAGCCATAGTCGCCTAGACGCTAAAATAGTCAGAGTCGCTTTAGTAGCCCTTTAAGTCGCCGCTGGCAGCCCTGTACAAACAAACCAAATTCTCATCAATTTTAGAAATGAATAAATGCCTAAAAAAATGATTTCAAATGTTCAGATATCTTTAGAGGATTAGAGGCAGACTAATTCAGATGGATGGAACGAGAACATTTTCCATCTACAAAAACTGTGACAAGTCTCAAACACATCCTCTCTTGCTTAGTGATTTACTTACACTGATTACACATATTAAAAATATATATATATATATTTCAGTGTAGGAATAAATTTGTATATTAGAAACACAATTAAAATAATTTTTTTAAATATTCTTTCAGTACACTACAAACTAGATTTTATTTTTAATATTGTCTAATTATATTAGACAATAATTGTGTCTAATTTAATAGAAAAATGTTCAAAAGAGGAAACATTGATGAATGTTAGCAAATTTAAACATACCATAGTTGAAGCTTTATACGCTTTCCATCTAAAAGTATTGTTGTAGTTTTGTATGCAACACCTAAAATTAAAGAAAATGTTAATTTAGTTTTATTCGCAAGATCAGAATTTTCATATTAATGAAAATAATAAATGAAAACTGAAGTTCTAAAAATGGTTATCTAATAGTTTGCTTAACTAACCAGACACAAACACAGAATATTTTTTGGTTTCCACATTTCAGATAAGTTCCATTTCCTTTTAAAACAATTACAAGAAACAAATATTCCTTGGTAAAATACTTAATTATTTACTGAAAATTATTAGGACCCTTACCCTTATTTTAAAAAGGGAAGGAATACCTGTATTAGAATGATTAACAGCTAAGTTAAAATAAAGAAAAAAGAACAAAAATCATTCAAATACATCGTCCACTTGTAGGTTTATAAACTTTTTTCACTTAATATTGGTCAATAATTAATATTTACTATTTTTTACTTCCAATTATTTATATTAAATGTGAAGTAATGAAAGAATTGGGAAGGGGTCAACACTCCCAAATAGAGAGTTTGTCTTCTACACATTATAAAAAAGTGGATTATGCATATTGGTCTATATGAAACCATTCTACAACTTAAACAAAAAGAGCTACAGAATTCAAACTTGGCACACGAGTTCCTAATATTTGTCGGAGATGATATATTGAGTTTAGTTTGAATTATCGGCGCACTAGAGCTACACAAGGGCTATTGGCGACGGACGTCGTATTTTAGAACCAGTCAAGTGATAAGCCAACACCTGAGTAGACACCCAACACAACCGTTAAGGACGACATCATACAAAGCGTTAGGATTTTGAAGGATATTTAACGGGCACTTCCTCAACACGGGGTATTATTTGTTGGAAATTTTTGACTGCACGGGCAGTTTATAGGTCAGCAGTAATTTTGGCAATGCCCGGTCAAGAACCTTTCGCATGCTAAGTGAAGGCCTAACCGACTGGGCTCCCCAGCCTGACATCATTAAACCTTTTGAGTAAATTGTGCATAAGCAAGACACAGAACTTTTTGGTTATAAAGGTATTGAAATTATCCTTATATGGTATATAATTACGGTATTCAAAATCATGTAGTGTTCCACAACAAGTTTTAACAAAAAAGTATGGGCCCTACTAATGGAAAATAACTTTCTCGCTTATTTTGTTATAGTAAAATAAAGTCTTTATATTTTCTCACCAGAGGACCCACAGAAGGGCGATTCCTGCGAGCCATCCTCCAGGCCCCCTAGGATCTCCTGCTTCCCTACATCGCTGTCTCCGACCAGCAGGAATTTTAGCAGATAGTCGTACGATTTGGGGTGGCTGCTTCGGATCGTGGGAGCCGTTCTGCTCATGAGTCCTGTTGGAAGGTTCAGGTATCGGAGATGGAATTGGGTGGGAGGAAACACATTCTAGGTCATGGCGCTGAGGTTGTTGGATTATTCCTGAAACTGTGATTCTATAAAGATAAAAAGATTAGATGTTATAAAGTGTAGTTTGGTTGGTTTTAATTAACATTCATGTTTTAAATGGAAATCTTTAATATTAATAAACACAAGGTTTTATTCCATACTATATTTTCAGGGATACATTTTAAATTTGTGTTCTTTTCATAAGAAGGCAAACTTATGATTGACATTGGGATGATGAAAATTCTGCATTATAAGCAAGTGATACTAGATACTATAAATATTTTGTTAATAAACAGCCTAATACCATGCATTAAATTCTTATCAGTACGAGAAGTAGGGCAGCGATTAAAATGCACTATGACTGTTTTAAAGTAGTACCTTTATGGTTATAGAATATGTAGTGAAGAAAAAAGCAAAATGACAAATATTTTGAAGCATAGTTAAAGTCTCTAACAATGAGAATTGCGCCACGTTAAACAGGAATTCAGAAGAAAATTCAAGATCCATTAGTTTAAGAGTTTAAACTAATTCAAAGTATAACATATATAGCTATACTACCTGTTATCAAATAAAATGTAAATGTCAAATAAATGTGAAGTTAAAAAAACATCATTAAACACATTACTTAAATATGGAATAATGATAAATTTATTTAATAACAGAAAATTACATGAAAAAGAAATGAAATAAACAGAAAAAAATTACTTTAACACTAGACAAAATATCAGTGATTGGAAAATTGACACCATTTAAGAATCAAATATTAAGTGGTTTAACTCATTTAACAAACAACTGCCGCAATATTAAAAGTAGTTAAGAAGGACACAATGGTTTATAAAAGATAATTAGAATTTATTTCATAACAGCTACTTTTGCCTCCTAGCTGTCAAATCTTGTTTACTAATCATACATACATATACAAATTACACTAACATAATTTACTAATAATATATTGTTATGTTATGAAGGCTATGGATATCAATACCTAATATCGATGACATATCTCAATACAACGAAATTTAAAGTTATGAAATGCCGTTTGATAGGCAAATGTGAAATGGTGATACTTCGAATAATTTAATACTAGACGAAACTACCTTTATTACTTAAGTGCAATATATGTTTACAGAATAAAAGTGCACACAACAAAAATGATTTCTTTAAAATATCAATTTACGTTTTAAAGAAGATCGAGGGCTACTGCTTATGTTAGAATAATTTGACGTAAAAGGTAAAGAACTTTTTTTTATGACACTAATCAGTTTAAGCCTACCTGGTCGTCTTAATGCTCAATGTGAGAACAAAGTTGCTCGCACTTCAATACATGTATTTTAGACTAATTAACTATCTAACTTTGGTTAAAATAATGTCAAAATTGAAATAATTAATCTATAATACTAAATAAGACAATTTGTTCTGCCACACAAACTTCATACATAGCATTCAGCATTCAGTGTCCTTATTTTGTTGATTTTAGTAAAGTGTTGCCATTCTTCAGAGAAACAACGGTTGACATTTTGGTTTATTTATTTTTTCATTTAGAATGGAAAAATTTGTTTCTTCATTTAATAATTCGATTCGATCACTATTCAAATTCCCGTTTTGCATGTGTACTTATTTACTATGTTTCAATTTATCTTGTATTTAAATATTTTAGTTTATTCTGTATCTGTAACTGTTTTGTTTGACTTGTTTACGAAACAAAATTGAGCTCGCCGCTTTTTTGATTTTTAGAACATTCAATTGATAAAAAGAAACTCTTATTTAATATTAAATTAATAAGTAATCATGGATGTCCAAAAACATTCCGTGCATACTTTGGTTTTTCGATCGCTAAAAAGAACACATGACATGTTTCTTGCCGATCAAGCTAATCCCCCACCACCCAACGAGAAAAGTGACAAAATAAAAATGTCAGTGAAAGCCCATGATGAATATGGACCGGTCCTACACTTGGTGAAAAACAACCAAAAGGTTTCTATGAATGCCGATGAAGATCACCAAACAAACAATGCCAAACAAGAAGGGGCTGAAGGTCCTAACTTAGAGAGGCGAATCACTCCCCTTAGTGAATTCGAAGGCCGTGAGTTGTACGAAACCGATGCCCCACCACCAGGCTTGGAGGACTTGTATCCGGCTCCAACACCTACTTTGCCAACATCACAAGCCTTAGTATT
Source organism: Hylyphantes graminicola (assembly GCA_023701765.1). Classification (NCBI taxonomy): domain Eukaryota; kingdom Metazoa; phylum Arthropoda; class Arachnida; order Araneae; family Linyphiidae; genus Hylyphantes; species Hylyphantes graminicola. The sequence goes on from CM043113.1 coordinate 53,686,907, forward strand.
AGCTGGCACCCAACAACAAGCTCTTACTACCACGCGACGTATGCCAAGTATCCCCAAGCCACAGTGGCACCCTCCATGGAAGCTATACAGAGTTGTCAGTGGACATTTAGGGTGGGTGCGATGTTTAGCCGTCGAGCCTGGCAACGACTGGTTTGCCACGGGTTCTAATGACAGAATCATCAAGATATGGGATCTCGCCAGCGGGAGATTGAAGCTTTCTCTCACTGGCCATATCAGTGCTGTTAGAGGTATAGCTATCAGCTCAAGACAACCCTATTTGTTCTCATGCGGAGAAGACAAGCAGGTCAAATGCTGGGATCTCGAATACAACAAAGTTATCAGGCATTACCACGGTCACTTGAGTGGTGTTTACGCCATTGACCTTCATCCAACCATCGATATCCTTGTTACTGGCGGTCGTGATTCCTGTGCAAGAGTGTGGGATATGCGATCCAAGGCTAACATCCACTCTCTGGGTGGCCACACCAATACAGTGGCCAGTGTCCAATGTCAAGCGACCGAACCCCAGATCATGACCGGAAGCCACGACTGCACTGTCCGTCTCTGGGATCTGGTGGCAGGCAAGACAAGAGTCACTCTCACCCATCACAAGAAGAGCATCCGAGCACTGCTCATCCATCCCAAGCTGAACATGTTCGCTTCTGGAGCCCCTGACAACATCAAGCAGTGGAGATGCCCGGATGGGAACTTTGTTCAAAACCTCAGCGGCCACAATGCCATCGTCAACTGCATGGGCATCAACACCGACAATGTCCTGGTGTCTGGGGGTGATAATGGGACCCTGTATTTCTGGGACTGGAAGACCGGTTACAATTTCCAGAGGTTGCAGACTCCTGTTCAGCCAGGTTCCATCGACAGTGAAGCTGGTATTTTCGCCTGTACTTTCGACCAGAGTGGCACAAGGCTTTTGTCTGCCGAAGCTGATAAGACTGTCAAGATATTCAAAGAAGATGAGAATGCTTCTGAGGAAACTCACCCTGTCAATTGGAAACCTGAAATTCTGCGGAGGAAGCGATTCTAACTTTATCACCAAAATGAATGACTATTTCTCTTGCATGCATTTCATTTCACAATTACTAAACAACATATTGTTGGAATATGACTTTTATTTGAAATTTCAAAAATGTATTCTCCTTAATCTTTATTAAAACATTTTGTTTTACAATTTTTTTTGTATATCCTTGTCCTCTTGTTTATTCCCACTTTTTCCATGACAGCACACGAAAAGTTGATCGGCCATTTCCAGTCGACGATTTGGCAACCTATGTAACACATTTAAATTAACTTAAAAAATACTTCTTTACAATACAAACATAATTATTTAAATGTTTTTTATTTTAAATTTATACCAACGAGAAAAATTATTAAATTCAAAAACATTGTTTTTATTTGAAAAGAAAGAGCTAAATTTGAAATCAAAGGCATCAGTGTTACTAAACATTATTTATTAAAGGCTGTTATAGTCAATTTATGATTTTAAGGTGTTTCTTACACTGTCACTAATTTTAGTAAGTCAATAATAGTCATTTATGATGGAGATAAAGCAAATATTTGCCTTTATGTATCATGTATTAAAAATTACTAAATGTCATTAATTCTACTATTAACTATGATTTATATTAATTTCAATGCTTAAAAATAGCTCAAATTTGTCTTTATCATATTTTTTATAAACAAAATGTATGTTGTTTTAGTTCTCTACGAGTTGAAATCGGATTTGAAAAGAAGTTATGTGCTCTTTTGTAAGTATGAAGATAAAGCAAATATTTGTCATTTTGTCCTTATATATATATTTTTTTATTTAAGTCCGGGAGCTGGCTCTATTAGACATTTCCCTTCTTGCAGCACAATATAGCATAGCTTTTTTGATTCAAGTTGTCATAAGGTACTTATATATCATGTATTAAAAATTATTATATTTCATTAATTCTGCTATTAACTTAGATTTCTATTAATTTAAATGCTCAAAAATTTCTATAACAATTTACTTTTCATTAACAAAATTTATCTGGTTTTAGTTCTCAAGGAATTGAAAAAGAATTCGAAAGGAAGTTTATATTCTCTTTTTGTAAGTAAACATACATTACATTTATTCTTATTTGATTTTTATGTTGTAATATAATTTCAAAATTGATACTTTTATGTTCTTTTCTTCATGGTTTTACCCTTTTTTTGCAATGTAAAACCTCACTGATTCACATTTTTTTAAAATTATCGTGTTGATATTTAATTAAATTTGGTAGTAGGCTGTGATTCTAGATAAGCTACTTTCCATTAATTTTGTTGGGAAAATTTTCGATAAGCTTTTGAATCTCCAGAATTACATTGATTATCTTAACAATGTTTGTGGAAGCATTGTTGAGAAACTAATTTTACAGTTTACTCTGTCTTACTTTATGTAATTGACATAAATTTCTCTGTTTCCTGATAAATATTGAAGTTGTTATATTTTAATTAGTATTTCTTACTTTAAATTGGATTGTCATTCTTTCAAATAAGTAAAGCCATTTTATGCTGGTTTTGCGTTCGTCTGGAAGCTTTAAGAAATCTTGTACCTATGAAAAAAAAAGTCTGAATTATTTTTATAGTTTAATGTTAATCAAATTTTAATTAGAACTAACATTGCAGCTGCTATATTTTTGTCAGAAAATCCTAACAAAATTATAAATGTTTATTTTGTGTCTATTTATGAATTGCATTCTTTAAAAGGAAATGTTTGTAAAGAATCTATAATTAAGAGCTGCTTCCACACAAATAAAAAAAAATCACTGACCAACGCACCATTTAGTTCTATATTAAATTAAACTTTTAAACATACTATTTTCATAGAAAATTCAACAATTATTATTTACTGTTTGCTAAATTTATTTGTATAGGGTAGACTGACCAGTGAATGAACAGGCCCCAGTGAATGAACAGTTGGTAAATACATTTAAAAAATAAGGATTGAAAATAATTCCACTGGATGGATTGGCAACACAGACTTCCTCCCATCTAGTAGGAAGCTATTTGACATATGATTGGTTGTCCTGGTCACATGACCTTTTTTTAGAAAAATGCTGACAATGTTGTTATCTGTGCATCAACTTGTTTCTCTGTTAAAGTAATAAGGCAAGTTTTCTGCTATCACCTCTTTTGATTGTAATTAATGCTTCTTATTAGTTTTTTTCACTAATTCTATTCAGGTTACATTGAATATGCATATTTAAGCAATGATTCTGATTGTTTCAAGCATTGTAACATGAGTAGATTGTAAGTACAAGGGTGTTCAATAACTGGCTAGGCAAATTGTGATAAAGCCAATGAATGTACACATGTTCATTAACTGGGATTTGTCTGTGTTGCAGAAAATCAAAGCAAAATAGCATTTTTCTAACTTCTTTAGCCATTTTATACAATAAAACTCACGTGAATAAGTAAAAAACACCTCCTAACCAGTGACTGAACACACATGTTCATTCACGGGTAGCAACACTTTAGGCTATTTTTCCCAGTGAATGAACAATTTGTAATTATGATTTTGTAATGTCTAGCATAGCTTATATTTTTAAGGAAGTTATTTTATTGTAATTTATGTATGAATATAACGAATATGTTGCAAACTGTTTTTATCCATGGCTGATTGAAAATGGTATCAAATTTCCCATTTTATTCTTTCTGGATGGTCACAAATATCACATTAGCCTGGAATTGAGCAAATTTTACTCAGAGAAACGAATCATCCTCTTCAGTTTTCTAACAAATGCGACTAACATACTTCAGCCTTGTGATGCAGGAGTTTTCCGCCCATTAAAAGTATGATTGAGAGCTTGTGTCGACGTTGGAGACAGAAATATGGTGGTTCAAAAACGATAAGTAAATTTAATTTTACCCCAATTTTTAAAGAAGCTTTCGATGCATCAGTTGATGCCATCAAAATTCAGGAAGCTTTCTAGAAAAGTGGAATTTCCCCATTTAATATAGAAAATGTATAGACTTCAACAAATATATGCAGCACAGACACCAAGTTGAAGAGTAAGAAAGATCATGAAGAAAAAGAGCTTGCTCTGAAAAAGAAGCGAGCTATTTCTTCAAACACTTGAGTCTGAACTTCCTCCAGACATATGTTGAAGTCTTTTAATGAAACTTTCAATGCTGAGTCCAACCTGTCAAACATCCGAGAACCTGCACTTTTTTCAATATGGACAAAATATGTACCGAAAAAAGATAATCATACGGTTGCGCTAAATCCTATTGAAGTCGAAGCAAGGAACAATAATAAATTATTATTTTTTAGGGTAGGGTAATGGTAGGGTATTTTACATATATATTCCGACTTGTGTGCTTGCTCAGTGAGCCGCTTATAAGTCTTCGTCAAGTAAGACAGACACAGAAAGATTTTTTTACTGTCACAAAGAGAGGAAATACACCCAGGGCGAAGGCGGGAATCGAACCCGCGCCCGTTACAGCACGCAGACTGCTGGCCTGCGATGCTTACCACTCGGCCATCCGGGCCCCTATTATTTTTTATTATTTGAATTTAATTTGTTATATGCACAAGTAACATAAACGTTTTAAAATAATAAATTAATCAATAACTAACTAAATCGGTAGTATTTTTTAAAGAATTTCTTTTTGCATTTTACATTAGAAAAATTGTAAGAATAGAGCAGAGGGAATAAGAAGATAATCACTCGCGCGAAAATTTATTTGTAAGGTGGGGAAAATATAAAGTTTACTAAATTTGTGTAAAAGAAAAATACAAAAAAAAAAACACCAGCTTCAGCACCTACTACACCATAAAAAGCATAGTTAAAAAGACCAATTGAAGAAATGGCTAGTTCTGACGCACGGAAATCTCTTTTAACATTATAACTTTATCAAAACAAAAAAAAATATTTTAAGTTTCTCTATAATTTGATTTGAATAATCCCTGTTCATTGACTGGACATTTTTGTGTTTATTCACTGGCAAGAACTGTTCATTCACTTGGCTTTTGTACCACTTCTTATTTGGACCCCCAAAAGACCCGAAGCAATGTAATATTATTTCACCTCCTTTTTTTTGTAGAATTTATACATAATGACAGATGTGTTCACATTGTCATACACTCAGAATTTACATGTACTGAAAATGTATGAATTTTCTTAAAACAAATTGTCCTTAAACGTTCATTCACTGGTTAGTCTACCCTACTGAAGAATAAATATGTAATATTGTTCACACTTAAAAAATAATAAAGCGTTTCATTTCAACATACAACATAGAAACTAACTATATTTTCAAAACATAACCTAGCTAAACAAATTGCTTTTTAAATGCTATCTTAATCTAAAAAGCATAAGACCATGAAAAATCTTGCCGAATGGAATAATTAGTATTAAAACATTATTTATTTAATGCTCGAATGTAAATGAAGCAAGTAACGTAAAGCAAGTCTGCTTAAAATATAATGTCTTATGCTTCTTTCTTAACAAATATAATACGACTAATAAAGAATCTCTTCATGACATATTGTCGGTCAAATGCCGAAACCATGAATTTGCAAAATCACTGAGTTGGAAAACTGGATACTGTCATGACCACAGTTTTCAAAAACGGCCTATCTCTAGAATTTGTACGTTCATGGTTTTGTCATTTGAGTGTCGATATCTTATGGTATCATTCGAAACTGATGTCTTATGGTATCATTCCAAACTGATTTATATCACAACAATAAATTTCCTTGAAATTGTAATTAAATATTAATATTTCGTGCGTGATTGTTGTGAATTTTATTGATTTAATTCTAATAAAAACTGACTTCTTATGTTCTTGAAATGAGTATTAAATTTTGCACTTTTTTTCTGAATAATTGAAGCACTTCGAATGAATTTTTTTCTGAGATATACAATGTTATATATTGATTAGCAGAATTCTTTGACATATCACACTTGTCTGTAGTATTTTTAGTTTGGGCTATGAGATTGGGTGAGAGACAGAGGGCACAGCCTTGATTAAAGCTTCCACTTTTTATGCTACAAACATGTTGGGAAATCTAAAATTAACAAATTGTACATCAATCAATTTTATCTAATCAAGAAATTAATTTGCAGTAACGTACTGGAAGACCTAGAAGATTCTGGAACACATGTCCAGGAACAAGACATCTTTGTATGCATCCTGAGTCATCAGCCAAAGATAGCTGTGTGTCATACATTTCTTCAGGAGGTAAATTACTCATGCCACTACCAATTTCACATGCTCCATTAACGCATCTGTCTTCTAGTTTTTGTACTTGTCTTAAACATCCAGGACTGAAAATAGTCAATCAAGTTAGCTACCATTGCTATGAAATAAAAGTGTTAATTTGTTTACTTTCTTCACAACTTAATCTTATACTTATGAGAATTATCAAAAAATAATTAAATCTAATGTAAAACTAGTTTTTTCAGAGTTTCATGTTTGGATAGTTTTACATCCTTTTTAACTAACTTAAACCTTGGGAATTTTTTGAGTACTGGAATCTTTGAAGATGATTATTAAAAAAACATTCATTAGTGCAATTGCAACCAGTATTCCCCACATAATTTAGTTTTGTATATCGTTCAAAATAATTATTTTTGAAAATAAGTCTTACTTGTTAATTTTATTAGTGTATTTGCATAGAATTTTATGTACTAAATAATAATGTTAACTTTCTTAAACAAATATTTTAGGATGGGAATTAAATTAGTAATATCTTATGTCCATGTTCCTATTCAAACTGCAACTACTCAGAGCTTTTTTTAATTTATTTATAAAAATGTTAGCTTTTAAATTTTTTTCATATTATTGATTTATTATTGATTTTTGTTTAAGGAATAGAAAAAAAACTTTGTAAATGTAAACTTTGACATCAAGATTGGCATTGGTCTCTATTTGAAAATTATGTCACTTATTTTTTTTTTTAACAAAATTCTATCTACCATGTTGTCAATTGCCTTTTTCACAAAATTTGATGTTATGCCTCATTACTTTGTCTTCAAAAAAATCCTGTATACTTTTCACTTAATTTAGAAAACTCTGTACAAGGTTTCAAAATATATTTGTTTTGTAAAAGAAGTAGGTACCATCTTATTGAGGATATCTTCTCTGAACTGTCTAGATCAAACATTGATATCATTGCTATTAGTGTTCCTTGAATATCACCCGATATCATTTCTGATGAATTCATCATTCTTAGTACTTGTTCCACATTGTAAACAGTCGATGGATCTACAATAATTCTTATATTTTAGAAACATTGAATTTAACAAATAGACAATTGTTTTAGTATAAAATGTTCCTTTAAAGTTTATTTTGATAAATTTTAAAATATTGGCTAGTATGATTAAAATTGTATCACTGTTCTAATTTTCTGTTTTGCTTTGTTTCAGCCATAATCAGTTTATTTTTAAGCATTCTTCCTACATGTGAACAAGATTTAAAACTTATTACTGAATGAATATTTGTTGTTCAATTGTTATATGTTGAGATTAATCTTACCATTGTAGCCATAAGTGTCATTCCTGGAGTCTTCGGACAAAATTACTTTCATTGCATACTGATACAGCACCCTAGCATCTGGAATGTCTAAACATAACCATGTTATATAACTTCTGAGTTGTAAATGTTTATACAGCTAATTTTTTGTGTTTAACATGTATTCTTACCAGGCTCGGGTGTAAATATAGTGGTGTTTCCGGATGTTGCAGTTATTTCCTTCATAAAGTTATTGTAGCTTACTTTGATGTCAGATATTAGAACAACTTCATGATATTAAAGAAAAAGAATGGAAGAGTTAAACAAAATAACTTGTGATAAATAAACATGCCATATTTATAGAAAATTAGGTTGACATGGAATAAGTGGTTTCTATTTATAACACTAATGATTCATTAACAAGGAGTATTTGGATTCTTTTTTTTTCATAATATATATTCATAATATGTGTGAAAGAGATGTATAGATTTTTTTGCTGTGACTGAAATTTTTTATGGTTGCTTTCATTTTAATTTTGGCTAATACCCAGGCAATATCATTGATTTAAGGGAATTTCTGTGTTTTCTTTAAATCTCCACCTTGTTCAAAATTTTGAAGATAATTAGTTAAATATTTTTTGTTTTATATAATTTGTATAACTTAATTAGACTTAATTTTTTTAAAACAAAATTAATCAATTTAATCAAACATATAATAAAGTTCACACTTTGCATTATTTATGCTGATGTATACAATATTTATATTCTGACCTAAATTATATCTCTTTAAAAAGTATTTTTTTTTAAAGAAAACTTAATCCAATATTATTGAAATTTCATTTTTCATTTTAGGAATAAATTGCATGAATCACTTAAACTCACCACTTCTCTTGCTGCAATATTTGATAAGAAATTTGGCTGTTTCTGCATCCCAGCTGTATATTTTAAAACAAATAAATGCACCCATTAAATTAATTTGTGAATTTCTTAATTGTAATAAAGCTAGGCTAATCATACATAGTTTAATTTAGTTAATCAAAATTAACTTTTAGAAACACTTATTGTTTTGTAATCAGGTAATATATTTTTAATTAGCACACTCGTTAAAAAGTATTCAAAGATTTGAAGATGAATTTATAGGAGTTAGATAATTAATAAGAAAATATCAGTGTTTTATATGTCTATAGATTTAATTAATCATAAACTTATTGTTGTCTACAATTAAACATGTTAAATATGTTTTGCTTGAAAAGCTTTATATTAGGATATACCTAAAATGTTTTACATTGAATAAAATACTTAAAAAAATATACACAATAACTCATCCACATTTCAGTATTATGGTTTTGTTATAGTCATATGTTGTATTGCTACTCAAGCTATACCTGTTTGTAGGAATCATACGTAATCAGCTATGTGCCTGAATTCAAACATATTGTAACGTTAAGACAGAAGGATTTACTATTGAACTTATTATAGTTTTGTATTCATACAATGTAGAATAATTATTTGCACTCTTGGTTTTCTAAAAGGCCTTACATTAACACTGGAAATACTGGATGAGATTGATCAAAAACTGATAACTGAAGTTTCTTGGCTTCTCTTCCATCTTTGGTTTTAACAGTTTGCAATTGCCCAATCTAAGAATGTTGAAAATATATATTGTATTTAAGTTCATAATTATGATATTGTTTTCATAAAATCTAATAATAATGTAATTTTTAATGTAATAATGTAATATTTTAAGTGTCTATGACAAAATTATGCATAAAAAGGTTTCTTAACACAGGTGTACCAAAAATAAGAAAGGAAACTTCACAAAAAGCGTTAACCCATTAAAGACCTATTTGGGAATGGCATTGATGCCTTTTTAACCAAATAAAAAAAAGTTTAACTTTAAGTTTTTGAATTCATTTTTCATATGACTAATTTGTCCTTCATAATTTGTTCAATATTATAGCATTTATTTGTCTTATATTTTGTTAATTTGGATAAATTAAAGTAGGAAACTTATTCTGGCTTGGCCAGTTTTCTTGTCAGTAGTCTTAAATTAGTTATGTTGAAGGAAAATTGATACATTTTCTGATATAGATTCTAGTAATTTTAAATAGATAAACTAAAATTTCACTTCTTTAATTGCAACAAGTAGATTAACTGTAAGTCCTTCTGCATTCTGGCTGTTGTACACAACATCTGCTAAACTGAGTATTTCAGAGGCTGTATGGGCTGAACAATGCAATAACTTTTCATATCCCTTTATTTCATCACTTGCACAAACGTTAATTTCACTGTACTGAGGACTAATGTTAAGTTGATATTGGCTATGTGAAAAGGAATATGGTATTAGAAATAAAAACTATTTATAAAAAAATAATATTTGATTACAAATTTGTTTGATTTTTCTTACGAGAAGTATATAAAAGTATTGAATGATGTAAAAAATGCATTTGTTTTTTTAAGTTCAGGTATCATATATTTAAAATAAATAATATTAAGTTTGCTTGAAATTTTAACTAACTTAAATTTGTAAGTGTTTGTGTGTTAGGAAATGCAATAAAAACTTAAAACATAACACTTTTCAATTTAAATCTTTTAAAGAATGCAAGAAAGGTTTTAAATTAAAACCTAGTTTTTTAATATGGGAACAAACTTCTAAACCGAAGACAAAAAAACTCTGCTGCCTTGATTTTTAAAGCATTGTGTGCCTATGTCACCATGAAATGAGTTTTTTTAAGAATTATTTTTATTAATTCTGAAAATGTTTTGACTTTCTATATAATTCTTTAGTTCCGAAATAATCTTAATTATAGTGTTTCAAATCTTAAATGCAGTAAGGTTTACTCATCCTTTCATTTTTTAATAGGTAGATTTCATTTGAATAAGATATTTTTAATTATTAATTTTGTTTATGAAATTTCATAAATGCCTTTGTTCACCCCATTGCCCTTATTCTAGTAAGCATGCTAAAATGGATTTAGTAGTCCTTGGCTCTCTATGAATGGATTGTCCTGCCACTAATTTCAGCTTTGTTTCATAACAGTAATTATTTTAATTTTAGTAAATTTGTAAAAAGTCCTAACTAAAACCTGCTAAGATTGTATTTATTTTGTTTGGTATTGCCCTGTGCAGCAACAGTTTGAGAGGTGATAGTTTAAAGAAAACGGAAAATGTTTTTTTTTTATAATGGTTCAAGTTTTTTCGTTTTTTACATGGATCTTATTTAATACTCTCAATGTCTCTTCTAAAGTAACGAGCTATAGATTTCATATTATAAGTTATACTTTAAAGGTTATGCCTTTTAGCTAGATGATTTCTTCCCCACTTCAACTAACTACAATAATGTAGTTAAATGATTTTTCAACTGAACAGGCATAACATATTCATACTTACCTACTGGCCTTTGGTTTGAATTTATCGTCCGTACTCTCAGATTGTCTTTCAATAATTTGTGGATTTTTAATTTTTACTGTAAGCAATAATTAAATATTTTTTTGATTTCGAAAATTTATTTTATTGAATTTCATAAAGTAAAATAAAAAAAGAATATATCTTTACCAACATCACCGATAGTGAAAGACGAACTTAAAACACTTGTGGAACTTTCATCACCCCAACAAGCTGCATTGATGGTATCGTTTGGAGTATCTCTGATCATAAAATTTAAAACAAATCGGTAACTTCCTGGCTCTAAAAATAAAAATTATTACAACTCAAATTTTCAAAGTTACAGAAAAAAATATTACTGACGAATTCCAGCACAGTATTCGCATGTCATATCAATAGTACGGGCGCAATTTTTAAAATGCCTCCTCCTTTCGAATAAAAATTAGCTGAAAGATACCATTTATTCTAGAAGCGAATTGTTCAATTGTCGTTTATATTGTTTTAAAATTACCGAAAATATTACCGACGTAATTCCATATGATTTTAATCAAGAAAATAATATTTTTACTTTTAATATTTAGGGTCTTTGTAGGAAATTAAATTATTAAAAAGATATGTATAGTAATTCGTATAATTTATAAAAAAAATATTATTTTTTCTTATGAATTATTGAAGGAAAGTTAGATTTCTTATAACTTAATGTTTCTGTAAGAAAATAATTATAATGCACCAAGAATGGTTTACCATAAAATTTATCTTCAAACCGTAGAATAATGGTTTAAATTATTCTAATTTATTAAGTTATGTTTATACGCATGTGCAATTAACAACTCATAACAAAAAGTAAAAGACCTCCAAGTTTTTTTTTGTGTATTTTTTTAATAGTTATATATTCTTAACATTTAGGTTTCAATTTTGAATATGTTTACTTACGTTGCTTGTTGGGAATTCGACGAAGGTCTTGCTTAGCAATTACCATTCCAAATACGACAGCCTGTGAAACATCGGAAGATAATTGATTTATGGATACTTTTTGGTATGTGATATCAGTTTCATCAAATCCATAATTATCGGATATCCACATTTTTTCCAACTCAAATGTAAAAACTTTATTTTTCAGTGGGCACAAACAACAGTTATTCTAAAATGCTGCTCGTCTCGTTTACACTGGAATATTTTCGATTCGACTACCTTTTTTTTTTTAAAGAATCAAACGATATTTATTCAAATTCATTATTATTGAATAAATAATTAAAAAATATTTGTTTTAAAAAATATTTGCAGTGTTGTTAGGATATTGTATTTGGGTTTAATAATTTTATGAACTCAAAGGAAAGAAATTATAAATGTCAATGAAAATATTTGATTCCTATTATAGGATTATTAGTAGTGAAATTAATTTTTAAAAAAAATATTTCAAGCCGATCACCTCTTATTTTCAAAAAAAAAAAAAAAAAAAAACTTGATGCATGATACTTTTTGGTCGTCTGAATTTATTTTCAGTTTAGGTGTTATGATTTTTCGAAGACTGAAAAATGGTTTTATTATGATTACTTGATGAATTAAAAACGTTAAAAAACCATGATTTATACAGAGTTGTGTAAGATACCATTAGAAAAAATTATATGAATTTTAAATTGATATTTTATTTGATTTTTTTTAAAAAATATTTTTCTTAAAATAAGAATAAAAGCAGTTTTTAAGAAAATCTACTGTAAGACGTTGAAAAAGTATTCGGAATTTAATTATAGCATGAAGAAAAGTCTAGGCACTTTAGCATCTTTTGTGTTGTGAAATATATTCATTACCGCAGCCTACTATTAACTATTTATTCACTATTTAAAGTAGTTAATTAATTATTATTAGTTAACTAATAATCAATTATTTAATTATTAGTTAAAAGAGTAATTTTTTTAAAAAAAATAATATTTACGTATATTAATGCACATCGCACATTTTTTTTTCTGTAGCATCTGCTTTATCATTTGCTCGGGGAAATTGACTTATGTCCTTTTTGTTTACAGCAAATCAATTATAAACTAATCAAGAATTACATTTATAGTAAATAAAAATTAGAAAATTGTGACAAATAAAAAAATTCTAGATTAAAATATTTTATTTATCCAAAAAAAAATGTTGCATAAAAAGGAACATATCAGACAAATATTTACAGCACTGCATCGATGGGTACAAACAACATTTTCAAGATAACATTTTATATTTTAAAATATGTATATATCAATCGTTATCAGTCATTATACTACCTCAAAATTGCCAATTTAATATATTTTCTAAAATTGTAGCATTTTAAATACTATTTTAACAAAGTGTTATAACTCCCTGACATTGATTCATATAACGTTTAGGAACAAGTATCAAATTGAAAAAATTAAGAGTTTTTGACAAATCACACAATGCAACTTTAAGAACACTTAAACTAATCGCACAAAAATGAATAAACGAATATATTCAATAATAATTAATTCGAAAAGAGCGTCGAAAAACAATATACTACACAAAAGCAAAACAGAACACTAATAAGCAGCTAGAAAAGGTCCAAACACTAGAAAATAAAACAAAACTAATGGCCAACTTTATACAATTACAGGAAATTTGCTGGCCCTTCCGCAACTCAATTCACACTACAAAAATATAGATATAAGTGGAAAAATACATGTAAAATAAGAGTCACAGAAATCACAATAAAATGCAGTCTTTGTGAAGCTGATGCTCATGACACTCAATGTGTATAAAAATATACTTTTAAGTGAACTGGTGAATTAAAAAAAAATAGATGAGCGATGTATATAGTTCAAAGGAGAACCCAGTCTTCATTAACGCTGAAAAATAAAAACAGGAATTAGACAAAAAAATTAATTTAGGTTGTATTTAAAATATCAAGATAAGATACTATCGTCAATTGGTCAGCTTTCGCTTAAGAGGACTCCCTTGGAATTCCACATCTTGAAAATCGTAATGTTATTCCTATGGAAAACATTCGCAAGTCAATTACCGCCACAATTTTAATAAAAGGTGACTAGTTTCTTGTATCATTGTAAAGAACGAAAGGAGTAGATTTTGTGAAATTAATTTGTTTTTTGAAAATCACATATTTAGTATTTTTAGTAATTTTTTAAAGTCAGAACTTAATGTGTATACCATTTTGTACTTCAAAAAATTATTAAAAATACTAAATATGTGATTTTCACAAAACAAATTAATTTCACAAAATCTCCTTTCGTTCTTTACAATGATACAAGAAACTAGTAACCTATTATTAAAATTGTGGCGGTAATTGACTTGCGAATGTTTTCCATAGGAATAACATTACGATTTTCAAGATGTGGAATTCTGAGGGAGTCCTCTTAAGATTTTCTTTGTAAGAACTTGGGTATAATTAATTGTTTAGTTGTGGGGATGTTTTTAGTTAGTTGCTGAGGTTCTACTTATATTAATTCAATAAATTGTGCGCCACATAATGTGACAAAATCTGCCACATATAACCGCTTTCGTAGAAAATTCATTTGTCTAAAAAAGAGCTAGAGCCAGCATTTAGTTCTATATTAAACTTTTTTTTAAATGTGAAATTCAAACTATTTTTCTTGTAGTAAAATGTGGTATTGCTCATACTTAAATAGAGGCAAAATGTTTCAAATCAACTTGCAACATTAAAACTATTATATCTATAACCTTCAAAACATAAATAAATAATACGTTTGCTTTTTAAAATAAAAAAATAGAACGCTTTGTGTTTCTTTCTAAAGCAACTATGCGAACAATTAAAGAATAAGAATCTCATTGTGAAATGCGTTATAGACGTCAATCCACACTGATTTATATCACAAAAATAAATTTTATTAAATTTTTATTTAACATAAATAAAGTTGATCGTGCGACTGTTAAACGGCAATGGTGTTTTTAATTCTATTAAAAATAGCTTTCTTAGGCCTTTAAATGAATATTATAATATGACGGCGTGTTTTTATAAATAATTCAAGTACTTCGGATTCGATTCTCCCCCTTAAGATTTTCAATGATTTCTGGTTTCGATTCATTTTCGATGATTTCGGTTTCAAGACAGATTGACAGACGGATAGACATAGCTTTTGTAAAAGCTTCCACTTTTTACGTTGTGTGGAAGCTGAAAGTGGTCGTATTATAGATAAACTGAAAATTAAAAACGAGAGAAATACAAAACTTTTTCTTACCTTATTTAAAGGACCTGTATGAATACTTGTGGTAGGAGCTCGATTGCAAGGCAAGGGAGAGACATGGGTGCTCACGGGCTTGGGTGCGGGGATTCCAACTGCGTGAAAACATAACAGTTTATTATCATTAATCTTGCAACATCTTCTTGGATTTAAAATAGTTAGGCAAATTATGACAATAATTCTTAATTATACGATTGTTTGGAGTTGGTTTCAAAGATAGATCCGGTGCGACGATGATATCCTATATCAACCATTCGCCATTGCGTATTTTAATTTTTTATAAGAAAACTATAAATAGTTTATTCATCAACGTTGTGGATTTCCTTTCATCGAAACATTTTTATTTTTTAAAAAAATAAATACAATTTAAAATCAACTCCAAATAATATAAAACTTTTATTAGAGTTTTAAAATGTTAGCTATTAATATAGTACTTTAAAAAAATACTACAGCAATTTATTAAGATTTCATATCTTATCACTACAAAAGATTAGACTTAGCTCCTTAAAAACTTGCATTATTTTAACGTTATCTATAGTTAGAAGATGCAATTGTTGATCAGAAAACTAAAATTTGGGGGATGGCATTATAATGGGATCAGAATATGTAAAAAATCTGTGGAGTGGAGTACAACGGTTTTCCAGTTAACTTAGATGGTAATGTCGTATAGTCTTATACTCTTATGAGACATTATTCATTAACTTGACCCAAGACAACACTATCTTATAGAGGATTTTTGGTCATACTTCATAGATCCATCGATTTTTTTTTTTTTTTTGCTAAATAAATTACCATCTCTCCATACTATACATCATTTATATACTGAGTGCCTGATCTATAGGAAAACTCGGACTATAGGCGCAATAAATTTTTGGGAGCCCCTTTACTGAAAAAGTTGTGGATTATTGCCCGTAGTGATGGTGTTAGTTGGCTGCTGTATCTTATTTTGTGCTATCATTTAATCTGACTAATTATAATATCGATCAAACCAATCACGTTATAGGTCAATATCTGAGTCAAAGTCAATCTGAACACATAGTGGGGCTTTGAAAATTTTTTAAAGTTCCAGAAATTCTGGTAATCAACAGAATTTAGCACATTAGAAATTAGTATTTAGTCGCCCTAGACCCGGGCCTTATGGTAAATCAGGTAACGTCCATCCTTGTCTTACAATCTCAAAACAAACGAGCGAATTTAACTCAATCTGAGTAATTTTCACTCCTCCAGTCTTGAAAATGCACTTCTCCGAAAGGAGTGGATCCTTTGTGTGTTAAACCTCCAACAGGACCACTCCAAACGAGTGATTTTAACTCAGTCTGAGTTAATATTTACTCCTTTCCAGTGTCGAAAATGCACTTCTCCAACTGGAGTGGATTTCACTCTTTTGTTTTAAGAGTGTAATGTGATTTTCAATCTAGAGATGATTGCTCACGTTTGTGGGAGGCTCCGTTCTCAAAGAACTGGTAGAACTGCGACACGTAGGTGGCGATGCTGAGGGTGTCTGGCTCATCGTACTTGACCATGTCCTCAGCGTCCAACAAAGCGGGGATGCCGAGCCTCTCTTCGGCTACTTGGAAGGCCTGAAGAAATAATCGAAAACGTCACATAAAAGCATTTTATTTTGAAAATGCTTAAGTCATAACAAAACATTAAAGCTAAAAAGAATTATAGGCAACATAAATTACTGAATTTGAAAATGTTCATTAATCCCATTACACTAAAGATCGGTTTTAACCCTCTAATGCATGAATTTTTATTTTCATTCCAAAAAATATATATATACGTGTCTTTAATACTCACACATTATGGGAAAAATACTAAAAAAACATTTAACTGCATTAGAATTTAAATAATTTCAATTTTTAATTTTTTTCCATATGACAAAAACCAACTGCAAAATTCCAATTTTGATAATAGTGACAAGAAAACTACTACAAATATTTCAAGATAACCCTCTTCAACTATAATTTATTTTTCAAAACAATTTATTAGTATTTAGTACTAATATTATTATTCTTTGAATACTGCCAAAAATGTAATTTCACAACAGTTAATAACCTCACTCTTTAATTTTGAATACACTTTTACTATACTGTCATTTATGAGGATTATTAGTAAATAAAACTTTTAACTGAAATGTAATGGATGAAAAAAGCACAGATTTGTCTAGGGGGAGCTCTAATTTAGTAGAATAAAGTGGATTATGTTACTTGTTACCAAACGGTAACAGTATGCATTCGAGGGTTAATATTAGTCTTATGAACAAGATGCATCGTAAAAGCTATAAAAACTGCGAAGTAATTTGCGGAAATTTTTCGGCGTTCTTCAAGAAAGCTCAACAATATCTTTTGAAATTTTAATGATAAGTTTAAAATGAAGCACAATTTCACATCGGATCATTATCCTTTATCAACTTGAAACTTGTACCATAGAAATTTCCAAATTCAACAAGAAACACCCAACAGGTAATCTGGCATCCCAAAAAGCATTGTGAAATCACCGTAATTGATCCCAACACGAACACATAAAACCAACATAAATTACGGTCTCCCTTCATTAAAAGAAGAGACTTCCACGGTTGCGTCACTTCCCACCACCAATTAATGACCAGTTCGCAACCTCTAACACGGAAGTTCACAATCTGCCTGACAATGAGCGGCCCAGAAGTGAAGCATAATTAAGAAGCGAGATGTGCATCGAGAAGGATGGCAGCCACCAAACAAACCCACACAATAAGTTATCGTTATTCAAGAACAGAAAACCTCGTTCTTGTTCATTGTGTTTTGAACTTCGACCTGTCTGTACTTTCTGTCTGAAGAGAGAAGATTATCTCTGAGCAAGGAATTAAATAGTCGTGTTCTTCCAATAAGACCACACTAAGTCCACACTTCTACAGTTAGCCTTGCTATGATGATAAAGGCTAAAAAATGGCTGTAAATTTTATAAATTTTGTCTATTGTCTTCACCCAGACCATCTTTCTTCAGCCAGACAGAAGCTTCTTCACAAACTAACTCAATTTCTTAAAATTACCCTGTAATTTTGGCTTGGTTTTAAAGTTGTACTCCTTACTATTATAGTATTTTACAAAATGTAGTACATACACTGGTTAGTTAAAAATAAATGAACCATAATGTCATGACATCTTTTTATGTGGTAAGAAAGCTGCAAGCAATCGTAACTCCACCGACTTTATTTTAATTTCAGGTTAATATAGGCATGCTGTTGGTTAGTCTTGAAGTCTTAAAATTTATATAAACTTTCTTTCCTAAAGAATTCAAATTACACCTAATTAGAAAAAAAAAATACTTATAACAAAGTTTTTGAACTACTGTTCTTAAATTTCAACGCACACAACCCATTAGCTGTCATTAATTTCCAACAAGTGTGTAATTTTGCGCATCTTGTCCGCCCAGCCATGGACGTTTGAATGCTTCCTACTTTCTCTCTTGCCATGCAGATTACAATCCTTTATGCAAAAGACGCGTCGACATTAGTAGGGTAAGAGTTCAGCGAAGAGTTAGTTACCATGGCCCAGATACTACACAACATCCAGTCAGACGATTCGAACGTTCGTGACAAAAAGATTCGACGAGGCTTCTTTCGCGCGGAATAAAATTTTGGAGACTTCTTGAAAAGTTGGGTTGAGAGACTCAGGTTCTTTTTCAAGAAAAGTGATTTGTTAGATTTTTTTTATTATTTAGCTTCTTTCACCAGCCAAACTGTTACTTTTTTACGTTTCATTGTTTCTCAAAAAAAAATCTTTTTTTATATTTACTCTAAAATAATTGAATGTCGCTTGGAATTTAAAAGTTTGAATAAAAGCCTGTATATTGCACAAGTTAAATATTTGATTGTTTGATGCTCAAAAATGAATTTATCTGATTTCTACGCGTCACATTATCACTGCCATTAAGTCACCTTTTTGGACTATTTTAAGGTGTAAAATTGTGTTCCTTGCTAATGACTTTACTCCAATATAAATTAAAATACCATTATTCAGTTGAATACAGCCTCTTAACTTAACTTATCACTCGAAAATCGTAAAAGAAAACTCAGACTGTTCATGTTTAGTGGATAAAATAAAAACTAACGTGTTATTTTACTTTTGATCCATCCCTATTGAAAAGGGTTCCGTCTTCAGAAATAAAAAACAGGTTTGTGAGGACAAAAGTGGGTTTTAGCTGGGTAAATCATAACTGAGAAAAAAGATGTGGGTCAAACGAGACCGCAAATTAAGTTAGCTCTTTTCAAACCTCCAGGGTAATTTACGAGATCGCTTATGAGGTTGTGAAAACAAACAACACCCATAGCATCGATGCGTTTTCTTTATAACAAAAATAAAACATGAACTGTGAACAAGAACTTACTAACGTTGGCAGTGGCGTAGCCAGGATTGTTCCAAGGGGGGGGTTACAAAATTTTGAAGTTGCCGACTTAGTTTAAAGGAAACTTCCTTATAATAATTATGAATGTAGTTTTTAACTGAAAATGCTAATTAATGAATATTAATAATTAGAACTAATTATAATTATCTCTTTAAAACAAAGTTAGTTATAAATAATAACATTCATTAATTTGTATAACTAAGTACAATGCATTTAAATTATTAATTTTAAAGTATTAATTAAATATTAAATTATTTATTACAAATAAAATGAATTTTATCATAAGAAGTCAAATTTCTTCATTAATGATGAACTTAAACACATGATAACTATTAATAAACACGCTTAAAACTTATTCCGGATTAAAGTTACTGATGTATTGTAAAGTTAACGAGGATTAAAGTTACTGATTTATATAAGTTAGCAAAAAATTGACGTTTTGGGTAAATAAATCTAAAGCTTTCTAGTATTTAATTTTTTTTAAACTAACAAACAAGATTCGCATCATATAGCTACTACAAAAGACATGCAAAAATGATAACAATTAATAAATACAAATAATGAATAATAATAAAAAATATAATCTAACAAATCGTCACTTACCTCAATATCGTGATTAGTGAAGACTTATCAAAATACGTGATTTATTTTGCAAGAATTGAGTAATATTTTGGTTGTATTAATTTTTGAACCAAAATAGTATCATTTATTTTATAAAAATAGAGGTGAAGGTGAAATACAGTTTGGAGTTTCCTAGGGCTTTTAAGTTCGACAATGAATGACAAGTACAGAACGAGGTGCCTTGTGTATCTATGTGTTTATTTTCCAAAAGACACGCCCCCCCCCCCCCCCCCCCCCGGCTTTCTAAGTCACAGAGGGACTAGTTTATTGGCTAAACTAAGAGAAGGGGTAGGGGGTGAAAAATTAGGGAGAGCATCCTACAAAAAAAATTCCAAGAAAAACAAGACGTTTTCTACGCGGAATGCGGATAGTGCCCCTTCTGCTACAAGTGTGAATGGAAAGTTGTCAATAGCGCGGGAAATCCAGAAATAGATAAGAGACAAAAAAGATCCCCTATCCGAATGGGGGACCCTTAGAAGATGACCCCACCGGAAATGCAGAAACCAAATCTCCATTCTCAGATGGTCATTAATGCTCTAAAAAAACTGTTTGTCCGCCGTCTGAACAGAGAGCGGAATTTTACGTAGTCTTCGGATAAGTGATTAGCAGGATATATTTTCTAATGAAATATCAAAGATATAACAATTTTTGAAAAAAAAAAACTGTGACAAATCAAAAATACTACATATTTCGGAAAAATAGCTATACAGTATTTCCTTTTTATTCTTATTACATCCGAAATACAAAAGAAAAGACAAAATTGGGAATCAGTGTGATTTTATAACACTCATTTAACACAACATTTTGCGACATTAAAACTGCAAGTGTCGAAGTGTCCTACTATTTGATTTGTCCACCTGATTGCAATAATATATACTAACAAATTTTACAAAATTAAACAAACTTTTATGCAAATTTCTTGTTGTAATGGAACGCAATTTTAGGTCTTTCCGACTAGGGGCCCTAATCCTGGACAATTACATCCCCTAACGCAATTTTTCCTGAGTTTAGAGTAGAAATTGGATTGAAGCAACATTAATTACACTGTTCGACAAAAAAAAAAAAGCAATTGTTTGTCCCGAAGCTACTTTGGCGATTTTTTGGTCCTTTGGATGTCCAATAATAGAGAAATGACATTTTTAGCCCAAGTTTAATAGGGGGATGCATCAGAGATCAAAAAACTGATTTTTTAGCGTTTTTTCATAAAAAACTCCTTTTTTGACGTTTTTTTGGCTACAAACAACCTGCAACTGGTTCTTACTTCTATATGGGTGTGAAATGAGTACCGATGGGCCATTTTAGAACTCAAGCACCGCTCCAAAACTGTCTAAATTAGCGATTTCTGGCCCAAAACGCCATTTTTTGATGTTATTACATGTTTTTTCGTGTGGTTACTTTTTTGGCTACAAACAACCTGTAAACCGTCCTGCAACTGGTTCAATTACATCTATGGGTGTTAAGTGAGTACCGATGGGCCATTTTGGAACTCAAACACCGCTCCAAAACTGCCTAAATTAGCGATTTCTGACCCAAAACGTGTTATATACAGAGTAATTAAAAAGACAAGGGGTGCGATTATCGAGATGGCAATAAAGAGGTTCTATGTAAAAATTATTACAGCAATTCAAAAAGTTAACTTTTTAGAAGAAAGGTTTGTGATTCCCCTTCCCTTCCCCCCCCCCCCCTGGGGGGGGATTTTTTTGAGATAATTGGTATTGGAGCTCCGCAAAAAAACTGTTTAAGTCCCCATGGGGGGGGGGGGGGTTCTGACCCCCCGTAACCCCCCCCTCGCTACGCCACTGAACGTTGGTAAAAGACGAATGCTAGCATTTAACATTGCGTTGGACAATTTGTCATAAATATATACATATTTTTTTTAAAAAAATTGTTTGGATTTTAATATTCCAGAAAATGAAGCTCAGTTAATGTTCTAGCCTAATTTTGTCATTATATAACGAAATTAGTTAAATGCTTTCTTAATATTATTAAATTTTAAGTTATTTTGATTATGCATTGTTTTCAACATACAAAATGGAATATCGTCAGTTTCAAATTCACCGGATATCTAAATGCATAAGGATTTGGACCATAACATTCTTCGATTAGCTAAAATATTTTTTTTGTTCGAACGAAGTGTGCTAATGGAAACTTTTTCTGGTTTTAAAAACCAGAAAAAATTTAAGCAAACTAAAATCGTTCTAAACTACATATCGTTTGGACTAAAAAGGTTTTCATTCAACATTCAACTAATCGAATTCTAATTATATTTTTCTGCCACACAACGAACTTGACAGCATAGTTTTCTGTCAAACAAAAAAGGGGTTTGACCTGAAAAGAGTTTAAAATGCAGGAAACTATTTGCAATTCAGAGTCGTGTTTTATTTTGCTGGCATAAAACTAAAGCTAGACGTCTAGATAACATATCACCGTTAAGGTCTGTCGCTTAACCGTTACTTCATACAACAAATGGTATCCTGTAACTACAGTCATCAAGGAAATGACGTGCTTCCATTCATTCAGTCCTCTAATACTTTTGGCTTTTTTTTATGCTCAGCACATCCAATGGTAATCAAATTGTTAGCCGATTTAGCTTCACTTTTATAGGAATGTTTTAATCTTAAGTTGCGGAATTATAGAATAAGAGCTTTCATTTTTAGACATTTGAAGTGAAGTGCTTTTATATTCTTTTTGTGAGTTAGATACATCAATATAAGATATCGATGATAATAGTCAACAAAATATTGCATAATAAAAGTTTAAGATGCATTGTATATATAAATGTGGACGACCAACACTCCAAAGTCTCGGGGTGTTGGCTCGTCACCTGACTGTGGTTCTAAAATACGACGCCCGTCGCCAATAGTCCTCGTGTAGATCTAGTGCGACGATAATTCAAACCAAACCAAAATCTCGGAAAGGATGAAAATTTTCAATGATCATTTACCAGCTACAATTGAATACTTAAATTCTTTTTGAAATCATTACTTGCAATATATGTCACATATGCTAGACAAAAACATTTCTTAAAAACTGCATTAACCTGTTTTCACAATCTTAGCATTAAGCGAATACATCCCGAGTTGAGATTAAGTAGCAAAAATGAAGCCTTTTAACAAAAGTTATCAGTATTGTATGCCTTTCTTATAGTGATGTTTTTAATGTTTCATACACAGTCAAATTCTAATAATAGGTATTAAGAATATAAAAGTATTTACTCGTAAGCAAGTAAAACGGGTTTTAAATTCATAATTATTGTTGAAAATTTTGTACTTACCAAAGCATTATTGTACAGCATGTTTTCTTTAGATAAGGAGTCAAAATTTCTGCAAAAGGATAATTTACAATATATTATTGTTATTTATCAATATAATTTCTTAAAATAGTTATTTATTAAATGTGTTTTATTTTAATTAACAAAATTAGCACAAATAATCTATGAACGCAATTTTTTTTCACATATTGGTTGTTCAAAAAAGTACTACAAAAGTGTTGTAGGAAAAATTTGCAAAAATAATTACGAATATTTATTGTTCATTCAAAGATGGAGAAAAAAATGCGAAAGTTTTTAAAGAATAGAAAAATACATAACGACTTTTTATAAAATAGCGACTTATAAATTTTAATGAACATTATACCTCCTGAACAGTTTCATGCATAGTTCCAATCAATTGAATCAATAAAAATACCGATTAGCGATGATAACTATAAACAAGTAGTTTTCTAACAGTGATTGTCACATATAACCGTTTCTATGGCATTTGGTTCTAATTTAAACTTCCAGGCCATAGTTACCTATTTCCATTTCGTACTTTTTTTCGCAAATTCAATTAAGGTAGGCGCATACCAAAAATTCTAAAATTTTTACTATTACTTTAATCTTTTCCAAATTTGGCAAAGTGATTTCAAATATAATGAGCAATGCTTTTTAGGCAATTTTTTTATTTAAATATAATTGATTTATTTTAAACGGTGTTTTTCACCTAAAAAAAGGGGGGTTACGCCAACCACTTCTAGTATAAAAAGTTTTGCATTAATTTACCTGAAATTTTTTACAGATGCTATTTCAATATATATCTGTGCTATAAGCCTCTAACATCTAGTGCAAATATAGTAGTTTTTTTTAATGTTCAAGTGTAAGTTAATCGAAAAAAAATCCTTTTTTTTATTAAATTCGTGACATTTTTCTTAATAACTTCTTTTTTTGTAATTTGTATGTAACTCTAAAGGGTCATTGCGTGAATCAGTTCAAAACGGAGAATTTAACACATAATTAATGTTTATAGGATGAAAATTCAATGTGGTTGACTTGTTAGCGTAAACCTCTTTTTTTAGTAGAAAAACACCGTTTAAAATAAATAAATTATATTTTAATAAAAAAAATGTCCAAATAGCATTGCTCATTATATTTGAAATCACTATGCCAAATTTGGAAACGATTAAAGTATAATAGTAAAATTTTTTAGAATTTTGGGTATTCGCCTACCTTAATACATAAACATGAAAACTTATGACTTTTTGAGTATAACTCACATGAGGTCGGGTCTGAAGTGGTGTATGAGAGCGCAGAATGCCAGTCCGTCCTTCCAAGAACTGGACATGTCGCTCACCCGGACATTCCTGTATCCGTCGGTCACCCGGCGGCACCACAGCTCCAGAGCTCGCATGCCTCGCTTCTCGCCCATGTCTTCTTATGTGTGCTGGTTCGATATGTATGCTGTAATGAAAGAAAAAAAAGGAAATTTAGACATACTGTAAAGTTAAATAGAAATCAGTTAATGTTAGAAAAGAAATTTATAGAAATCAACACTCTTAAAACAAAAGAGTGAAATCCACTCATATAGGAGAAGTGCATTTTCGACACTGGAAAGGAGTGAAAATTAACTCAGACTGAGTTAAAATCGCTCGTTTGGAGTGATCCTGTCGGAGGTTTAACACACAAAGGATCCACTCCTTTCGGAGAATTGCATTTTCCGGACTGGAGGAGTGAAAATCAATCAGACTGAGTTAAAATCGCTCGTTCGTTTTAAGAGTGTATAGAAATCAATAATACCACCTTCGGCCCTGACGGCAAGATAAACATTTACAGTACTCTGCATTATGAACTTTTTTGAAACGTGGCGACAATGTAAAATGTATCGCCTTATGTAAAAAAAAACCCTTAAAAATCAGTCCTTAGAGAAGATAAGTCCGTAATTTCTATAGGTAAATTTGACTGTCTCGAGCAAGCTAATCAGTTAGTCACCTACTCGTAGAGAATATGTGAGTACCGTATACCCGATTCATTGAAGCTAAAAAATCCATTTTAAAAACCCTTCTCTCCCCTCCCTTTCAAATACAAACCATCAAAATCATCCATGAAGCAATTAATAGAACTTCTTAAAGAATCTCTTCTCAATAATACCTGTGATCGAGTTATCATCAGGTAGTACTCCAGTGAACCCGTTCCCAAAGCCCTTTTTGCCGCCTCATCCATTCAACCTGTTCCCATCCTTCCTGGCTGTTAAACCCGAATCCCCCTTGCTTCGTAATAAAAAGAGGTAAATTGTCCTCCGGATATTTCCATACCGTAATCTGTGGGTGGAAACTAAGACTCGTGAGAACAGCCCCCTTCCTTTACACACGAAAATATCGATGTGATACATTTACAAGACTTTTAAAGAACAGTTTATCCATGCTCTGAAATGTTTATTATTATTTTCGTAACTCCGTGGATGTTATAAAATGTGTGCATGCTTTGGATGCAACAACAATACATCTAAAACAACTATTTCTGTGGTCTAGTGCAAAGCTTGATAGTTCATCAAATTTTGTCAAAAATGATCAAACACAATATTTTAAGCAAAGCAATTCTTCTAAAAAATGAGAACTTAAAATGAGAACAACCTTAGTTGGAAAAATAAAAGCACGATTTATTATTGGGCCGCATTTCTTGAAAATAAATTACGGCACACAACATTTTTCTATGATTCATTGGCTTTTGTAGAACTGATTATCAGCCAAATCATTTTTTGAAGTCTTCAATCAAAATAGTAAAAATAGAATTTAGACTCGTATAGAAGAGGAAAGCTGAAACTAAAGAAGATTTGAAAAATGTAAACACGTAAAATTTCCGAGCGATAAAACATGCTTGTTTGGAAAAAGTCACTCAATTCTCAATATTGAGAGGTTTTCCACAGAGTTCCAGTTTACTCAGAGCAACAACTGAAATCGAACACACTGCTACGTTCCTACGCATCTTTACATGAGCAAAATAAAAAAAAAATCCATTCATCCCGCTGCACCATCTGCTCTCACCATGCGAAAGGTAAAGGTAAAAAAAAAATACTACACGATGTAAAGAAACCCCAAAGGAAAAGAATAAAATTATAAAAAATAAACCCAAGAGGTTTCTGAGTACAACGCCTCTGACCCACCCGACAAAGAGACTGGGTCAAGGGTGGAACAAGAAAAAGATATATGGAATAAAAAAAAATGTATTATTCTCTGCTTTAACGGAAGAGAGAAAACACCCATTTTAAGAAGGAGAAAGGTAAATGTACGCCATAGAGTTTTGAGCAGAGTTCATACAATATTGAAGTCATAAAGGAGGCTAAGTATGCATACAAAGATGATATCAGCATACTTTGGCCGAAATTGAGTTGTTGTTAAGGCTGAATGTTCTCACAATGTTCAAAATTTGTGTTGAGAGTAAAATTGTCCAGATTTGATTACGTATTTAAGCTATCATAGTTGTAATATAATTCCGAGTTCTAAATTTATATTACAAAAAAAAAGCCTTTATAAAGATGTCTAGGTTCAAAGAACTTCGGTATAAGAGAAGAAATAAACAAATTTTATCATTTGCTGGCATTACACGTTACACGAAATTTAATTGCATCAAGTAGAGAAAAAACCTATTATGAATAAATACATAAAGGTGCTATTTTTCCGCTTAACACTTAGTTTTTATAGAAGAATTTAATTAATATTTAAAAAAGAATTGGCAATATCAAAAAGTATGTAAGCCAATAATAACAATTACCATTCAAATATCACAAACAAAGATTTCATTTCACATTTATCAAACCTTAACAAATATTTGATGTTTTGCAATTATTAAAACTCATTTAAAAGAAGTTTTAGACATTAAAAGTTGGAGCTAAATGGCTGTGACTTTAAATTAATCCATATAAAACAAGAAAAATTAAACTTAACTTGAACTTAAAGGGAAAGTAAAAGTGAGAGAGAAAAATAAGAGAAACTGAATAAAAAGTTGAAAAAATGTTTATAACAGATAATTTTAATAATTTTAAGGAAAAAAACCCAATAGCAATAAATCAATATTTAAAGATAACGACTGAGATTTAAATTAAAAAAAAAGAATACATGCCAATGATTTTCGTATCTGAAGAATAGTCAGTTTCTTTATTTCCTTTGACTTTACCTGATTGATCAAATACGGACTTCTAAACAGTTGCTATAAAGTGAACAATGAAGACATTTGATGCTGCATTTCTTTACAAATCTAATGTTAGCAATTCCCATTTATCAACTAGATGTAAAGGTTAAAGAATCAGACAGGTATGAAAGGTTGAAGGCCTTTCAAGAGACCGAAGTTTAAAAAAGGAAAGAGAACCGATTGAAGACATTTGTAACCTTGGATTTGGAACCGTGAATACAGCAATAAGCAAATAAACTCTTGACTTCCCGGGTTTCTTCTTGGATTTCATGGCTGTCCACGCTACGTTATTTCTCATTACAAAAAATCATTCACATCATAACTATAAATGGCGTGGTGTTTTTCCAGAGGAAGTTAAAGATCCGAGGTGATTCTGATGAACTTTGTTTACTTGGAAAAAATAACTCAGAGTTTCATGGTTATCCACGGTGTTATTTCCCATTGCAAAAAATCACTCACATCATAACTTTAAATGGTGTGGTCTTTGCAGAGGAATTTAAAGTTGTGAAGGTGATTCTGATGAACTTTGTTTACTTGGAAAAATATAACTACCCGGGATTTCATGGCTGTCCACGCTATTTCCCACTACTAAAAAATCACTAACATCATAACTATAAATGGTGCGGTTTCTTTCAGAGAAAATAAAAGATACTAAGATGTTTCTGATGAATTTGTTTACTTTTAAAAGTATAACTCTGGATTTCATGGCTGTCCACGCTGTATTATTTCCCATTACAAAAAATAAAAATCACTCACATCATAACTATAAATGGTGAGGTGTTTTGTAGAGGAAATTAAAGTTGCGAAGGTTATTACGATGAACTTTGTTTACTTGGAAAAGTATAACTCGGGAATTTATGGTCGACGGATTCCGATTGCCTATTATTCGTTTTATGTGTCATCTAATTATTAGATAGATTGTTTTACTCATTTTCATTTCCTTTTTGTCAGAAGAAGGCTAAGTATATGATTCAAAACTTTGTAAATGTGAATTACTGGATTCTCAGAAATCGGTCAAGGAGATTACTTGAGAAAGAGGACATTAATTTCCGACTCGGATAAATATTGACTTAAGAATTTTCAAATAAAAATAACTACTATTAAAGTTTCTATTTTATGAGATGAAAGTAGCTATCATTTTGTTAAAAAAATATATGTATTTTTCTTAGGAATTTCAAGATTTAAAATATTTAATGAGCTTTTTACAAATAATGTCTAGCTTTATTGCAATCTCTCTGCGTCTAATGATAAATTGTGAACTTTCATCACGCTTTTCGAAAGTGTTTTATACCATTTTCCATTAATCTTTCAATAATGTCGCAAGTTGCCTTTTTATTACTTTGTATCTTTGAAACACCATCAATTGTCAATTTTATGGCTTTGACTCCTCAAGTCCGAGCTGTTGCTACAACATTTCTGCCCGATATGGCACTAAATACATCTGCACCTCTTCTAAGAGAAAGAAGTCTTCACAACCACCAACTGTGACTAAAGTACACATAAAATCTTTTGTCCATTTCATCATACGATAGAGTTGAAAATCTAACAACCGACGGATTGGGATTAAACTGTCTTATTTTTTTAAGGGTCACTTTATCCGTCCAAACAAGTACGCAATGAAAATGAATGGAAGGGTAGAACAGTTCACACAGAGATTATAAGGTGCAATAAAGATTATAAATAAATTTGTTGATGGATATGGGGAAATTCATTGCCAAATGTCTAAAGTTCCTAGTAAGAAAAATAAAGGCATGTTGTTCAAAAAGTCCATTAACCAAATGCATTTTTTTATTGGACTCTTTTATAGGAATGATAAAATAAATACTAAATTTATGGTTTGGTTTTTATCAAGTTATACCAATACAAATTGATATAAAATTCCCTTCTAGTTCTTCAAATTGTTCTAAAATTCCCTTAATTTTCTAGCATAAGACAATTAAAATTACAACTAGTTTAGAAATTTAATTTCTGGAGTCTCAATAAAGTCCCCGGAGGAAAAAAAAACTACTTGTACGAGTTTCTCAAAACTTTCAGAGCCTAAAGGACCAAAGGCTACCACGAGTAAATACAATTTCGATTCTACGCTTACGAGAGAGAGACAGGTCTCTTTCTAGAAGACTTCACTACCCCCCACCGCGACTAAAGCACACATAAAACCCTCTGTATTTTTCATCCCTGCCATCAAGCGAGATGGAGTTGAGGGAAGATCAAACCACGGATTAGATTGAGCAGTCTTTTTTTATGGGCCATTGTTGGTGACCCCCATGAAACAGGTGCGCAATGAAAACGAATGGAAAGGTTCAGGTGCGCCGAGTTGTATGGCTCTGAGTTGTATGGCGCTTTATGACCCACCGCCACGAAGAAGTAGGGCAGCACAACGGGCCCACCTCCCATCGAAACGAAATTTATCGAATCCACCGATAGGTCAAACGGTAACTAATAGCTGGGGGTGGAAGCGAGAAGGGTGGAATCAATCAAAAGACCGGTCAGGTTTCTCTTCTTCTTTTACTTATCTGGTTTTATTTTATTTTTAGTATCTTGGTATATTGGATAGTGAAGTAATGGCAACTTTTCCTTTCCTACCTGCTCTTTGCAGTTTTCAAAGTCAAGTGTGTTAAATTACAAGTGTCATGCTCATTTCAACGTTTTGTCTGTGAATCAAAGCAGGGCCTCCTAGATCAAAGTGCTATTAGCTTTATTCTTTCTCAAACGCTGAAAACAAAAATACAAATAGTTTCTCAGATTTTTAATGTAGATATTTTGTAAATTTTTGAATTAGTAATTACGACATTTCACACTTGCTTCTTTAAAAGAATTCACACCTAATCGTAAACGTTTTTTTAATTGAATTCAATTCACACAATAAGGTGAGATTACTTTGAAAAATGTTTGGGTAGGCATGAATTTAAAAAACAAAACAAAATAAACGAAAAGGATTACAAAGCTCTAAAAGACATAGGAAATTGTCAAAAATTATTTGAAATTTCTAAGCACTTTTTAAAAACTTATAATTTTCGGATGATTTTATTTTTTGCTCAAAGTTTGCGGTTTTTTGGTACTAACTTTAAAAAAAATCGAGCATTATTTAGCAGAATTTTAATCTATAGCTGTGATATAGAATAATGTGGGTGCATCCATGACAATTAAAATCATAACATAACTTTTGAAGTTTTACAAAAATGCTTATCGTTATGTTTTGCTTTAATATGTGTTTCTCTCTTGTAATTGATATTAAATGATCCGCCTGCATAGAATGGCGCACAAGAAATGAGTCACAGTAGCTGTTCTCTAGAAAAAACCAACTAATTCTCTTATAATTTTACTTTTAACCTTTCAATCCCAATGACAATTTGATTTGGCATCATCATTTTGGATTTTTTTTATCGTCTATAGCCATTTATGATATCAAAAAATACATCATTCGATTCTTTAAATTTTTTTCTATTGGAAAATATTTTTTTTCAATCCCAACAGATGTCAGCCCTATGATTTTAAAAAAATATATAATCAGAAGCATGATGATGCCAAATGGCATCACTGTGACTGAAAGGATTAAAAGTATATAAATAGCTTACTTCTGATTGTTTAAGACAAAGCAAGATCAAAAAGTAGCTGTTCTTTCCCATAAAACCACAAGCGTCCCATCTCCTGGAAACAAGGTGTGTTATACCTGTTTACGACTATTGCGATGGGGGGAGATCTCGGCTACCGATGCCCACCGTTGGGGGTAACGGATCGTGGGTTCTTCTTTGAAGTCGTCTGAAAATGGATGGCCACTTGGGGTGTCGTCGTAAATTTTCGAGAAGGGACCTCAAAAGGGACCGAAAATGTTTTTTTGGACGCTGTCTGGAAAAATTGATAGTTTGGTTTTTGGGGGCATAAAATGTGTTGGTCTTTTTATAAGTAGTTACCAGTTGTTGGTATAAAAAATATATATTCAAACAATGATAATGATATTATGTTTTTGAAAAGTTGGGGACCTCAACAGATTTAAAATTTCGAACGTTTTGAAATTCAAAATTCGGAAATCGAATATTAGACTTTGAACTATCATTAAAATCTCGTAAAGTAATTGTTTTTATTTCATTAGTTTAAAAAGTTTGTATGAAAATAGAAGCGAATTCACCACTGTTTTAAGTAGGACATTTTTCGAAAAAAGACCCTTTACGTTGATTACTTACCTTTAGTTTTACATATACTTTTACATCGTAGAGATATTTTCATTTGTTAAGTACCAGAGCCCGTATTTTCATTTGTAGTACAATACTGTTACTACTACTTAAAAAGTATTTTAATTTAATCGTTGACCAAACAGTTAATAAATGTCAAATTACATGAATTAAAACAAAAAACTTTTTTTCTATTCTATACCAATGATTATTTCATTACGTGTCTTCGAAACACTGCGGAAATTTTGATGCACGTCAAAATTTAAAAATTCCCGGCCACCCACCAGTCTACTGTTCGTTAGAGACATCCATTCTTCCTCTATACGTGCTGAAAATCGAAAGTTAGATGCCCCATCCGCCCCTATCGCCAGATCTGACCTCAGTGTTTGGAACATCCTGCACATTCATCCATAGAAAAAAAATGTATACAGTTCAATCCCATTTCCACGCGAGAATCTCGATTCGAATCATAGGAAAAAATCAGCACAATTAGGGGAAGAGACGAATTCGCAACACATGGAACACACACAAAAAAGAGAACTTCCTAGTTTCAATGTTCTTCCTTGCATCGTAGAACAATGGCTGATGACAAACAGTCACGAAGAGAGGCAGAACTAATTGCAAGGTGTTAAAGAACAACAACAAAAAAAAAATGGTACCGTTGGCTGGTGTGACGAAGAGATATCTGTTGTAATTGGGAGGCTGGGAACGGTGTTACATTCGGCCCAGCCATCAATCCTTTCGCTTTGTAGCGATCCGATGACGCTTCTGTTTCCTTAATAAACTCGTGTTGCAGGTCAAATAAGAGCGTCAGCTGCGCCTTCGGGAGATATAAAGTTGGGCAACAAATAATAGCCAGCTGTATGTTTCAACCAACTTCTATTCGAAAAAACTCACATGACTGTTATCCTTATATTATAGCCGATAAATGTCGCTAACAACTTTTTATATTCATCAACCGTCAAACAAATCAACGGATGTTAACCGAGATTACCTGGCTATTGCCAATATGGTTAATATCAACATCAATCAAATGAACACTTCACTAAAAAATGTAAATTCGTAGGAAAGAGTATTTCAATAATTGTACAGCACCAATTATATTGGGAAAAGATTCAATCGAAACCATTTTCAATTATTTTGACAAACGCAAAAATATTTCAAATTATCTTTGATGCTTTTAGGGGCTTCTATAGAATAACACATAATTATGAAAAATCAAATCTTTAAACATTTAAGACCGAGAGATTTGCTATTCACAGCAAGTTAATGCATGGTATTCTATCGACAATTGGTTTTGAAAGTGATTGTAATATTACCTCAATTTTATTTCCTTTTGAATAATTAAGATCTCCATGCTTTACTTGATAGATCAACCCAGCAAGGCGAACTAAGAATAGCATTAAACTCTAATGAATACTAGCAGAAAAAAATGCTTTCTCTTCTAAATCTTCATTCTACCACAACGACAATTAGTATAGTTAATTATAAATATTTAAAAAAAATCAAAATATATTATAAGAGACAGCTAAAAAAACAAGGAGATTGAAGCTTTCCCTTTTTTAATTCACCCTTTCAAAGGAAGTATTTGTTTACCGAAGTACACCATAAAACTGGTACCATAAAATAGGATTAACCTTGCACTTTCTCCGATTTTGTGATGTAACGTTACTCCGTGAGACAATGTGACCAACTACCCTCTTCCAAAAACCTATAGGCATATCACTGTTACCAACGAAGGTGTAAAAGCTAGTATGGTGTTTTCTAAAAGCACCTTACTTAAGATAGTATAATGAAAAAATGAGGTTTTTAGATAGACATTTATTATCACTATATTAAAGTTTTCTCGATTCTTCAAAATAACCCCAAGAACACTTTTAATGTTAATCCTAAATTTTTATTATTGTCAAGTATTCTAATGCGTATGGATTGTTATCTAATATTAGAATCTCCATTTATTATCATAAAATATTATAATATTTATATTTTATTATCAAGCATTATAATATTTATTTATTATTGTCTAGTATTATAATGCTTTGCTGATTGATAGTCCAAAATCAAAGCGTTTCAAATGAACAAAAGAATTTTAATGTAGAGGAAAAGTGATGTCCATCCCTTGAGTTAACCTGGAAGAAACGATCCCTTTTCACGAACCATTTTCTAAATTCGAAAAAAATAATTTCATAAACCACCTATGATCATTCCTAATGCGATGCATGTATTTAAGCACGTTGGGAAACTCAAAAAAGGATGAAAGAAAAGAAAAAAGCTGGCGAAGAAAAACTTCTCTCTAAAAGTGAAATCGTGATGCACGAAGCAGTCATTCCAAGTTAGCAATACGCTACATTTCTTCTTCTCCCTCCAGCCTGTCCACTTATAAAAGCATCAGAGGAAAATAGCAATTGTGCCTTGTTAAGAAACGGGCCATAAAAGGACCTCCATTGATTAAAGAGGATTCGTCACGAGGCAGCAATGAGCCAACAATTGCACCAATATTCTGGCTTAATGATTTTACCACCAGAGTTGATTTTCTCTGAACTCGAAAATCCGCACTTACAAAAGCTAAATTTTTCACTTGAGTTTAAATTGAGCCATCAGATTTTTTTTTTTATGATACATGATATGAGAGGTGAAGAATGTATAGAATTTAATTCCAAGAAAATCGAATTTTTGTACACATTCTAATAAAAAAAAAGTAAGCCCTCTAGTCGTTTACAAAATAAGATAATGTCTAGTAACTACAAATAAAAAATTTTTGACATTAAATTTAGACTACCTAAATCGTAATGCAACACATTATAAGTTGAGTGTCAAAATTTCATTAAATGTAAAATTATTAGGATTAAATTACATTTTATTGAATACTTTTAAAAGTCTTAAGGTTATTGTAAAAAAGAGTATCGATCATTGTAATAGTAACATGGATTTAGTTCTCACTTATTTAAAATAAATTACATTTAAAAATAAACATAAAAAAATAATGACAATGCTGCCTATTTCAATACCAGGTATTACAATATACTCTGTGATCGGAGAATTATGGGCAGTGAGAAGGGGATTCGACAATTCACGCAATTATTCACAAAGATAGTCAGAGACGATACGTTTTCCAGGTAAACTTTGATTTAAAAAATGAATAGCAAGATATTAAAATGCACAAAGTATACATATTTTAAGAATAAAAGAAACATATTGCCAATTCCAATATGATGATTTAAAAATTAAGATTTCTTTACTGAGCCGATGTTTACATTTAAATCAATAGTTGGATAAATATGTTTTTCAAAATTTAAATAAAAGAACTATAAAGTTCTATCCAGAAGCATTATACTTCAAATTATGTACTAAAAAAATAAATAAATTTTGTACTTCGAAATGGAATTTGCTCATTGTTTAGAATAGCTGTAGTTAGTGTTCGTTTAAAAAATTAAATTGCAATATATCTTGTTCGAAATTAGAGAGTATAATTTAGTTGATTAATTGAAAACATCGATGAAAAAGGATTCATCAACAATAAGCTAACAATTGCACCAATTCACCGACTTAATGATTTTACTGACCTGATGAAACAAGCAGGAACAAACAAAAGTCGGAGACGAGACGTCTTACAGATATCCTTTCTGATTCCAAAAGTAAAATAAGTATAGTGAAGAGGTGATAACACAACACCCTTTTTCTTAATCCACCGTCTCGATGTCTGTAACTGGATCAGGTCAGAAAGCGAATCAATTATTACCAACAAACCATTTAATGATGACCTCCTGATTACTTTTTAAAAAGGAGGCATCAGTGCCTTTCCAATCGAAGCAACACGTGTATTTGATAAGATTTCAGGAGGGAACAAATTACAGAATAAAAAATAAAGACTGCATGAAATGGCCATTTCCCCAGACTCGTTTACCTTGAGGGTGCAAAAAAAATGGAAGATTTATCTAATTTGGGGATGTCCCCGCGAGTGCGTCAACCTAGTCTTATACGAGTTTTGTTTCTGTTTTGAAGTTTGATAGGTAACCTATATTTGGACACACGACTCTTTTCAAGACGATCAGCTCCAGGCACCGAAAGCAAGTTCTTTGCTCTTTTCGAATCGAAGTGAATCCTTTCGTGGAGACATAAAAATTAAAAAAAACTGCCTGATATAAACGCATAAGAGAAAAATTATTTTTAATTGTATTAATTTAAAACTTTGTTTAGATTGAAGAAACTAGGTGGTAAGATTGGCCAAATTAAAGGTAATAAGATTCACAATTCGTTAACCAAAGAGGTCAGACAGAAGACTTCAGGGCAGAATAACAATTTCATTTAAAAAACCATTAGTTTCCCTTGAGACATGGATCATACTCAATTTTTATTACTTATTTTGAATCGGATACAGCTCTGTAGGTCAACAATTAATGTAGCAGCATTTTAGCTAAATACATTATTTATTGTGTGTGCTCTCTTAACATTATATATTAATTACATTAACACGAAATTTTCTATTCGTTTTATATTTAATTGGTACGAGGTAGATTGTTACCTGCATTTCTTTTTTAAACTTTTCTTTGTCACAAATTTAAATTTTTTTAAAGTTAATATAATAAGTATGTGATTATTTTTAATAAAACATATGCATGCAAATACATTGCACACAAGTAAAATGTTTACTTACTTCGCTTAAAAACCTCAATGTAATTTTGAAAGCCTTGAAGTGAATTTATATTAATATAGAATCCTCTAAGGCATATTTAAATTAAAATTTTAAAAAATACAATAAAATAAAATTAGTAAAAATTTCTAGTGAACCAGTGAATTTATGACAATTTTTTATCAACATGAAATGCTATTCTACCTGTATATCACTGATGACAACAAAAAATTATCTCAAAGTGTATTAACTCAAAATCCAAAGTCCATTCATTGAACCCAGCCACAAAAACAACAACAGCACACGAATCACTCATCGAGTAGTTTTCGTTCGAAGAATAATATAATAAACTTCGATCCTGACCACCAAAGCAGAATAAGATGGCCGTCAATCAGTCAAGTCATCTTTGCCAGAGTTTAGACTTTCCAAGATAGACTCAGTGCCTCTCTAAATTAGATAAAAGATAGCCCAAAAACAGAAAAACAAACACTAGAGGCATATTTTTTTTTAAGTCGCCGATTGACAAAGAAAGCTATTTTGTTTCAAGAAAATGAAATCTTGGCCTGCAATCGTGGGCATAAGCACGCAAGGATGGGAGGAACAACAAGAAGATCGGTTATAGAGGCCGATAAGAAAGAAGTTATGTCTTCTTTTTACTAGTGCAAGAAGCGAAATCGGGGATGGAATCATTTCCCCCAAGTAAAATGAGATTAGATAGCTTGCTCTGGGAAGCGCTTTGTTTATCGGAAATGTCCCCCATTTGAGAACAAGGGGAAATCGGAGAAGCTTTGTTATTTAATACTCTTCTCCGATAAGGAAGGGGGGGGGGGGGATAGGAGGGGTCACAGATAAGTTTCAGTTTGCAGGGAGTGTCATAGGTTTCTTCCACACTCCGGGAAGATTGTGACCTATTTTGGGAGAGTATATCTGAAAAAAACCATGAAACAGGCATGGTTTCTCCCAAACACGGAGAAAGAAAAGTTGGACATTTGTGAACATTTTTTTTAAATTACATGTAAAGAAGAAGAGAAACATTCCTATTCTATTAAATTATGTGTTGCGACAAGAGCGCCCAACTTTGTGCGAATGCCCAACTTTGCACCGAAAAAGTCTGATATTTCATTCAGTTTATATTTAGTTTCATTCAGTTTATATTTAGTTTCATTCAGTTTATATTCAGTTTCATTCAGTTTATATTTAGTTTCATTCAGTTTATATTCAGTTTCATTCAGTTTATATTACATGCAAATTGACATGACAATGAAATATAACACTGGTTTTATTACGTATAATAAGAATACACTAAGCACTGCAATCCAATTTTAAAATTTAATCCAAAGTAATTAAATTTAATAAATATAAAAAGTAGAATAGTAATTAAAAGAAAATTTTACTGTGTTAAATAGACATCGTGTTCTCTATCAAATACTCAGAAAAGTTAAGGATTGACAAAAAATGCCCTAATATATATATTTCATACTTTAGTGGATTTTTACTCAAAATCCCTTCTCATCACATTTCCTGTAACCATGCAATACTAATCCCTCTAATCACATCACTATAGCAATCCACATTAAAATCAATGCAATAGGCAATCAACATAACATCCAATATCAAACACAAGATTAACCTTACGCGAAGATCACAAATTACATATATTTAATACCACATAAACACACACGCAAGCAAAATCGTCAAATATAGACATTTCACATTTGCATACAGACCATTCCGGAAAAGAAGATTAGCTTCCTCATTCAAATTCTATAAAAAGATACTTCGATCAAACTGAAAACAAGAATAATGAGATCTAATGGTCAATAAACTGAACACTTTTTTTTTACTCAACAGACAGGACTTCACCTCCAGGATATTTTGCTTATTTTCTATGCACAACAAGGAAAGGCCAAGGCCGCCTCTTCATAAGGTAGAGAAACCGTTCGCAACTAAATATAGAGCGAAAACTGATCGTTAACCCTTCGTCCAATTTGCATGCCGTTCGCGCTGGTTCATAGACGTCACTCGATTTCGGTTAATTATGCGTGATTATTATTATTTTACATGTATTTGTCTAATGTTCGGTGGCATCGAAAACTAAGAGGAGAGTTCATGGTTGATCTTGGACATGTGTTATTTTCAAAAAGTATTTTGATCGAGAATCAATTTATAGCATGTCCTTTTCAGGAAATTTTTTGCTAAGATCTTCTCAATACAAACTATCACTTCAATTTCCATTAAAATATGTAATTAAAAGATTATTTTATACTATTTAAATATAAATTTGTTACAGTTAAAAAATTAAGTAACTTTATAGTTTTCGTGAAATCGGAGTATTTTTTATTTCCTAAAAACACGCTAAAAAGAAAAATAGGTGTTTTCTTATTCATCCTTAGTAAATACAATCACGTTTTTGAACTCGTTTTTTGTGAAATAATATTTTCAACTATTCTGCTGACAACTCAAACTAATGTAAGGTCAATCGATGGGATAATTATGTGTTTTCAAAAAACTTCATTTCTTTACCCTCGCTTTATTTTGTTTCAGGAAGATCTCGAAATTGATAAACACATTCGAAAAGCTTTGTACAATCTTTTCTATATTATACATCAATGTAATGAAAATAAAGACTTTGGGCATTCATAAATTTGAAACTCGAAAACTTGACCGAAATACAGGTAAAAGAGGGACATCTCACATTTATATTCTAAATTTACTTCCTCTCTACTTACATAAATAAATCGATCAAATTGGTGTCCATTTATAGAATCTTTAACTAGTAAGAATATGAATTATTGGAATTTTGATTAAATTAAGCGAATTTAATTGAAATAAGAATTGTGGATTTTAAAGAAGTCTTTATTTGTGAAAGTTTGCTTAAAAAGTAAACATGTAAAATGAACCTGATTCTACATTGCTCTACTATTTTCTTGTGACTTATTTTATGAATATTCTGATAATGATTTAAAAACAACATTTCTTTTCTAAAACAAATTTTTAAATTCCTACCACAAATTTTTTAATTCTTTAAAAACACACTGATGATTAATTTCAGTCCATAAAGGTACACAACTATTTAGAAACATAAAATTGTAATGAAATATACAAAACATATGTATAAAAAATAACTTTCAACAAATTCCATCCAAATTTAGGTCTTGCAATTATTTTTTAACTTAGAAGAAAAAGGACTAGGAGTTATTATAAAAGACATGACTTCTCTTTCTACTAAGGTATATAATTCTTTGAAATCTTAAGAAATTTCCACAATGAACGTAAAATTAGCCAGTTTTAAACATCAAGGTTTCTCAGCTGGAAAAGAAGATTTTTATTTAATTAGCGTTTTTATTTTTTTCTTCACTCCAGGCTGCATCAGCCTTCAACTTTAATTGCGAATCAATAATCATAAGATTCAAGCAGAAACGCCGCATTTTTACCTGACTTATTTTACTTTCTTTCGATTTGTAGAAAATTATGTATTCCTCTATTTCTGACAACTTAATGACTGTAATTTCACAGTTGGAAGAGCTAATAAATTCGGCTAAATAAATAACTTCATGATTGGTTTTAATTTGTTACTAAAAATGTGTTTCTTCCTTGCCGAATTGATTGGTCTTTTATCGTCACAAATAGGGATGCACCGAATACCAAATTTGGCCGAATACAGAATAATGAATATTCGGCCTGCATAAACCAGTTTTTTTGTCAGATATAAGTAAGTTGTATTTATTATTCATTAATTTTAATTCAACACAAACACATAAATAAACAAGCGCACAATAATTTTATAATACAATATAGAATTTTAAATTAAAGCAAAACACAATAAAGCTGTATACTCGTTTGTTAACAAAACAAGCTTTTAGAAAGTGTTTGAAACTTGGTAAAATCACAACACGAAAACGAAAATACGAAAACTTAAACAGAAGTAGGTAGATCCGATGTAGAATGAAAATTAGAAAAAAAAACCATGGCCTACAATATTGTTGTTCAAATATAAAATTAATTTATTTAATCTTTTATTGAAAAAATTACCATTGTGATCTATAATATAGTAATTATCATTTTTTCAAAGCTTGAAAGATACATGTTTATTTAATACAATTTGAGTAAAGCTTGATTTACCATTATAAATAACAAAAACTTACGCTGTTAAAACAAACGAGTGATTTTAACTCAGTCTGAGTTTATTTTCACTTCTCCAGTGTCGAAAATGCACTTCTCCTACAGGAGTGGATCCTTTGTATGTTGAATCTGCGACAAGATCACTCC
Organism: Hylyphantes graminicola; assembly: GCA_023701765.1. Classification (NCBI taxonomy): domain Eukaryota; kingdom Metazoa; phylum Arthropoda; class Arachnida; order Araneae; family Linyphiidae; genus Hylyphantes; species Hylyphantes graminicola. Next base: position 53,727,496 of record CM043113.1, read on the forward strand.
AATCGAGTGATTTTAACTCAGCCTGAGTTAATATTCACTCCTTTACAGTGTCGAAAATGCACTTCCCTTGCAGGAGTGGATTTCACTCATTTGTTTGTTGTAAGAATTTTTAGTCTATCTAAAACGAAAACGTGTCCTGTTTGGGAATTTTTCAATGTTTTAGAAGATGATAATATGAAGCAATTTTTTAAAAAATTATATCTCACTATTCGGCTGACTATTCGACCGAATAGTAAAGCTATTTGGCCAATCCGAATATTCGGCTAAAATGGCCGAATACCGAATAGTAACCGAATATTCGGTGGATCCCTAGTCACAAATGAATTATTACTAACTGCTAATGAAGCTATTCGTGTTGGCTGGGCAGTCAGACAGAAAGTACAAATTTAAATTCAAAGAAAAAATTTACATTCTTGATTGCATCCATGAAAAATTTGCATTTCTAATTTGATGAAAGTAAAGCATAAAATAGAATCCTTTGGGTAAAGTACTTTAGGTTTTTTCTAATTTTTTGACATGGACTTGAGAACTGGGAAAAAAAGTTTATGTTCTAACTAATATTTTTTTTTATCTACCATCACATTGTGACGGTAAAAGTGCTGCTCTCAATCTGTGTTGGGAATTTACGTATGATGAAAATTTGTTTTCTTTGTTTCTGGCAATGATAGGATGCACAATTTTTTCCCGTTCAAACGATATTGAAATAAGTTGCTTACATGATTCTGTAAGTCGTGAAAACATCAATTTGCTATTAAAAAAAACTTTACAACACTATAATGAAAAAAATAACCACAAATTGTGCTGTATTTTTACAGTATGTTCATAAGTTTTTCCGACAAACTTTCTTTTATAAGAGTTTAATGTTTTCAGTAAAAATTACACTGTAATATGCGAAATAATAGTTATAAAGATTAGAACTATTGATATGGATGATTATATGTTAAATATATTTTATATTAACTAATGTTATAGATGAATTTATTTTAAATTCATGCACTACATACCACTGACTAGTTTATGAACGATATTTAACGATTCGTTAACCTAACGGAGCCAGACACGGTCAAATTCTTCACGGATCACCAACAGTTATGGATTAAAACGGATTTGCGACACCGTTTTTTTTTCAAACGTCGTCTCGCACCCTTAGCAAAGTGTATCTAAAAAGACCTGTTGTCCGGTTAAACGGAGTTTATTCACGGATAAAGACGTTAATTCGTTATCCGGTCCATCTGGTCATGGCGGAAAAACGATTCATCATCTTTTGGAGTCGTGTAGCAAATTCGGAAGTGTGTAAAGGAGTCAATGATTTGGTTTATTTTAATCATCCAATTAGTGGTGCTAAAAGTTTCTATTTTGATTAGTTGGTAAATGAATGGTTTGGAAAAATGTAACTTAAGAATGATTATTTCTAAAAGTAAGACATTTTATAATTGTGTCATTTTGTATCGCAGCATTAACGCCCTGAACTCGAATTAATACCGAATAAAAAATGTATACATGTTTTGATGAATAGCTATTTATTATTATATTTTATTTTTATGACAGAAATTTTCTGACTTGTCCTTAAGAACTTGCTTTTCCTCTAGGGTACAGCTATCGAGAAGAAAAAAACTTCTGCTGACCCTGTAGAAGTCTTTATTCCTCTAGGGTAGGACTATTGAGGAAAATACACATTGCTGTAATGAACATACAGCATAACCTTTACTTTTGGATTTTTTTATATCATGAGATAGAAACCAAATTTTACCGTCTAAAATAAAACAAAAAGTTATTATTTATTTACGCGATTCAATACTTAAAACATTATCAGTTACTTAAGTACAATGAAATAATTATAAAGTAAGGTTATGCTGTAAATGCATATTACAGTAGAACCTCGATTTTGCGACCCCACGATTTAACGACCCCTTCGTTATAAAGACCTCTTCGGAAAGTCCCAATAATTTTACCATAGGAATAGTGTTAAAAAACCCTCTTTTTTGCGACCGAAAAACTAGTAGTTCCTCGATATTGCGACCGAATATTTGCAAGACATCAAAGAAAACAAATTGCTACCAGAAGCCATTTTCGTATTTGCTTCAAAATTTCAACTTGTGGAAGCGTATGAATGAGTAGAATCTGTGTGTGTGTGTTTGCTTTTGTTTGAGCACAATGAAGAAACCCCTCCTCAAGCAAGGAAAGGGTCGAACAATGGATGAATAGGTGAATAGGGCAGGGACGATTCCGGGAATTCGTAGGGGACCAGTGTTGCAAACCAAGCCAAGGTCAGCTTAATTTTTCACACATTCTGTGATAATAGGTTGTTGAACATAGCTGTAGAAAATACGGCACCACATTTGACCATTAGACTAACTGACCTCGTATAATTTGCATGTCTACAATATGGCTCTTATAAAAAAACGGAGCTAAATTTCTATCAATGTGAAATGTTGTCGCTGTTGTGTTGTCGCTACTGTGAGAGAGAGCAATGCCTCGAATTTTCTACAAAAAATAACAGAAATAGAAAATGCAATAATTAAGAACTCTGTTAGAACTTTGAAACAATCTTCAATTGCTTCATTTTTTATCTGCACAATAAGTGTAAATGCAAATTAAACGTTTCTATAGGTATGTATAAGTTTTTTCTCCGTTTGTAAGATTTTTTTATTAAAATTCTTTATAACGTCCCTTCGATATAACGACCGTAAGTTGTTGGTCCCGAGAGCGGTCGCTGTATCGAGGTTCTACTGTAATATGCAACGAGTTATTTGTCTTTCATTACAATAATGTGTATTTTCCTCAATAGTCCTACCCTAGAGGAATAAACTCTTCTACAGGATCAACAGAAGCGTTTTTTCTTCTCTATAGATGTACCCTAGAGGAAAAACAAGTTCTACAGGGCGAGTCGGAAAATTTGTCGTAAAATAAAATATAATAATAAATAATAATAAATTAAGTCATTACTTCGATTAACCTTTTTTTAGTTTTAAATAATCCTGCGTCACAAAAGGAAATTATTATTGAAAATAATTATAAATAAGCAAAATACAGCCATTACTTCCGCTGATTTTGTGTGTGGAATAATTTTTATTTTTTATTTTTGTTAACTTTTAAATAAATAATTCATCACACAAAAAGTAACATTAACGAACGAAAAATATAGCTTTTACTTCGATTAACTTTTATTTAAAAAAAAAAGCGTTTCTCGTTTCGTTTGCTATTAAATAAATCCTTTCAGCAATCAAATTAAGACCGAAGAGCCCGATCAAAAGTATAGACAATGGACAATGACTAACAACGATGACTCTTTCTTTAACTATACTTGACCCAACAAGTTTTTTTTAACAAACATTGATAACGCCTTGAAATCCATCAAATAACCTTGAAATTAGTAAATAAAAAGCAACTACACATGCTCAATCATGACTGATCTGCTCTCTAATTATTTTAAAAGTTACTTTGAAACCGATTAAAAACCACTTCTTTACGAACACTTATTATGGATTCTTTACAGGATTTTGCTGATGCTGTTGATAATATTTTTCGTCGTGCAAATGCGTACTTTATTTGTTACCACAAGTTTCTAAAATCTGTGTTGATTTTGACACATTTTGATAGAAATTTTGAAATATTTTAAAACGTAACTGAATAAATAGGTTATATTTTTCGACATAAATATGTCAATTGTATGCAATCGAACGCCAATGATCCGGATCAATTGGGACCGGCCCAAAATGTAGAAAGTCAAAAATTCGAATAACTGGATTTTTTTTCTAAAAAAAGCGTACATTTTAATATTAATTGCTGAGTATGGTGTTCAAATAGGAGAAGAAAAACTATTAAGAAAGAGTTTTAAGATAAACAAAAATGTAACACTTATTTACACACACATGCAAGCATGTTAAGTGTATGGGGCGGTGAATGGATAAGGTAGAATGATATTGAATGACGGAGTGCATTTCGTTAACGTTATAGGATCACCATATTTCTTTTGTTGTGGCAAAAGACTAACAGATTGGCAAGCGGTCTTCAGAACGCTTTGGGAATGCAGTGTATTTGAATTACCGAAAGAAGGACCATACATAAATGAAAACTAGATTATTTTCCCGAGCTACTGATAAACGTGTAAAGAAATAAACTCATGTAATGGAGGCTGGGAGTTCTCAAAAAGACCCTCGCCTAGTCGCCTTGTATGGTCATTAGCAGTAAACACGTATAAAGGTCCCAGGTTCGGACCTGGCAATGGCAATGCCTAAATAACTGCCGACCTATACACAGTGACGGACAAATAATACACTGTGTAGAGGGAGTGCACAAAAAAAATATGCTCTAAAGGCTCGTCGCTACGTTCGATGTCGCTCCTAAAAGTTGCGATGATTGCCTACTAAGATGTCAGCTCGTCACTTGACTGTGTGCCGTCCATCATTAATAGCACTCGTGAAGGTCTAGTGCGACAATATTTAACCCTTTAAGTCCCAATGACATTTTGGCATCATCATTTTAACGTTTTTTTTCTGATCATCGATAGCCATTTATGATATCAAAAAGCACATCATTCGATTCTTTAAATTTAAACTATTTCGATTAGAAAATATTTTTTATTAATCCCAACAGATGTCATAAGTATTATTTTTTTAAAATTATGACCAGAAACATGCTGATGCCAAATGGCATCACTGGGACTGAAAGTGTTAATTCAACTCACACCAATGCAACCTTAATCTCCACCGCTACTGCACTGCACGGAAATCAAACACTCACATCTAATACTTACCTTCTATTTTCACCGCCACGAAACAATATGATCAATTGAAGAGTTATAAAAAGAAACCTGTCTGGTGCCGTGTCCGGTTTCCTATCCTCAGGGGTGTATACTGCTAAATGACACCCGACATTAAATCTAATGTCAAACAGCTAAAGAACTTGTCGATCGGCTTGTCTTTTAATCGGATGCGACCTCGACATTCGTCTTTATCTGCCAGAAGAGAAGAAAAAAAAAGAGTTCGAATTGAGCCATCCGTGGCGTTCGCTAAAAGATGGAGTGTAGCTATCTACTGCAGCGTTTAACCCTTTTTTGTAAAAAGTATCACGGGTGATAGCTCTTAACTTTTTTTTTAATTTATAGGAAAACCCATTATAGGGTGACGTTTGCCTTACGTTTATTGCTTCGTTACTGTGGGAACACAGATTTGTGATAAAAAGCATGTGATTATATGATTTAGATTATAAGGTAATTTGTTTTTGCTATTCATGATTTAAGATAATCAAAAATATCGACTACGATCGTTTTTTACCTGCATCTTAAAATAACTATAGTTAACTTTATTGAAACTCATAGATACGACATTTTTATTTGGTAATTAAACAATTAATTACGGTAAATTATAAGGTATAGAAAATGTCAATTAAATTTTAAGCAAAATAATTTGGAAAAAGCGAAATAAAACATGAATCTACATTTTAGATAAACAAAATAATATTTTCTTTAATATAATAAGCTTTTCTTTAATATAAAGTAGTACACTGTATATTGTTGTAGTTTTAACTACAGAACTAGCAACCTCTGCATTCGAAAGTTCGAGAAAAAAGTTCGAATTGAGCCATCCGCTAAAAGACAGAATGTAGATATCTACTGCAGCGTTTAACCCTTTTTTGTAAAAGTATCACGGGTGATAACTCTTAACTTTTTTTTTTTAATTTATAGGGGAACCCATTACAGGGAGACACTTGCTTTACGTTTATTGTTTCGTTACCGTGGGAACACGGATTAGTGATAAGAAGTATATGATGGTCACATATTATTTATAAGGCAATTTTTTGTTATTCATGGCTTGAAATCATCCAGTCCATAGAAAAGGAACATTTGTACCTGCATCTTAAAACAACAGTTGTAAATTCTATGGAAAACCATGAATAAAACAATTTTATTTAGTAATTTTCCCACATACGTTAAATTAAAAGGCATTTAAAATGTAAATTGAAGTAAAAGCAAAAAATAATTTAGTAAGTGAAAATTCTGAATTAAACATGGTCTTCATTTTAGATAAATATAATAATATCTATAATTTAATATCTCAATATAACATAGTATCTTGTTGTATTTTAAATGCATAACTCTTTCAACTATCGTAAACTCTATAGCAACCCATGCGCAAAACACTTTTTTCCCAATTTCTCACAGCCTCTAAATTAATAGGCGTAGAAAATGTCAATTGAAATTAAGGCAAAATAATTATAATGAAGAAGGCAAAAATTATGAATTGAACATGGTCGACATTTTAGATAAATATAATAATTTCTTTAATATAATTTCTCAAGGCAACATTGTATCTTGTTGTAGTTTTAATGCATGATAAATAATTGCATAATAGCCCTCGAAACAAATTGGCTGTCTTCTATTTTTGTATACAGATTTAGAGTATCACAAAAAAAAAAACCTTTATCATACTTAATTTATGTCTAAAAAAAGTAGTTTAATGAAAGAAGGAACTTAATACAATATCGTGTCATGCAATTAACGCATGATACTAATTTTCAAACCTAATTACAATTTAATTATTGTTTTAGCATAAGTTAATTTAGACGTCCTCCTTATTTATCTACCTAATCTTGGATTATTTATATGACATTTTTTTCGTTGTTGTAGCAACAATTTTTTAGAATAACTCAAAACGTGCTTTTATTAACGTGGGTTAAAATCAGAGATCCTCCTCCTAAATTAATTACTTCAGAGGCAAACTGGCGTAACTTTATTATTCAAATATTATTGGATGACCATAAAAATTGTGGATAATCTTACTGGTTGTGTAGGCGAAGCTAATACATTCAGAAAACTTTTTAATGAATGTCCCATTTAAACATATTCGCATTTCTATGACAAAAATAAATACTAATCTTATTTACTTGAACAAGGGAAATTATGTAAAATTCTAAAGTTAAAAATATTAACTGAAGAGGTACACCAATACGTTAAATATTAATTGAATATGAAACTTTTCAATCTTTTGAAGAAATTGCTATCGAGAAGAAATTTCTATCAGCATAAATTTTGACCTAACTAGATATAAAAATTTAACTGTTAGAAATATCAATTTTAAGGAGTTAAGTGCTGCCTAAATTTTCCAGATGTCTAAATAAAAAAATATTATTTTTAACAGTACTAAAGTGATATAAAAAATGTTCAGGGGATTTTCACAATTTCCCAAAGGGGCGCAAAAATACTAATATTTGAATATATCGCATTCATATACATAAAAAAAAACTTTTTGTAAGTATGCTACGCTTTTATAAGTTAAGTGGCTAAACCTTAGCCATATTGTCAATTCAAAACCATAAAAAAATGTGAATATGATATGCAGTTCAATAGTTACACCAATTTGGCTCACAGGGAATATTTAACTTAAGGGGAAAAAAAACTTAGTGTGGAAGATAAAAAAAAATGCAAAGCTTAGTTGAGGTCACGCAAAACGACGCTAACCCTATAAACACGCAAATTAGAAAATACATAACTTTTCTTGAATGAATTTTGCACGTTAATCTGACAGATTTATGGAAAAAACGTGCCCTAATGGCGAGTTTCTGCTTCCTATTCGACAAAAAATGTACTCAGGGGTCAAGTTTTAGGTGACCATAATATGAATGCTGCAAGACATTAAAGAGAAAGTTGTAATTAGTCATGAAGATCAAAAGTAACAATTTATGAATGGGTCCCTATTTAAAATATAAGTAGTTTGTTTCATCCTTATCTTTATAAACTATCCAAGATTAGTTTATTTACGTAACTTCTTTTTTTTTATTGCTATTCATATGTAAATAAAAGTTTCATTTCTTCCAAAGAAAGTGAATAGTTAATATGTCCTTCCTTGAATAGTATGCGTTATTCTTCGAATTTTAATAGTATTCAAGGGAAATCCCTTTTCTTCGTGGTTTTTATGTATATGAATGAAAGAAACATAAATAACCACGTGAAAAGAAATGTAGTTGATGTCATATAAAAATACTTTTTTGAAAAAGAAATGCATGTAACTACATTCATGTAAGATTTTTAAAATGTTTTTTTTTTTAAAGTTTTGTTTTAAAAAGAGATGCACTCTTTTTTTTATTAAATTGAATTTGTAATTGATTTTCTGAACGAAAAAACGTTAAATCTAAAATACAGAACCCTTAAATATTGCTTCAATGTACGTAAACATATACCTAATAAAAATAAAACGCCAAAAAATAGTTTATACTTAAAACGTATTCTTGAATTTTTGTATAAAAATAAAAAAATATTCATAAATTTTCGAATTTATCATTTTTACGTGACAGCAACAACACGTTACAGGTGTAAATACAACCCACCAAGTCACCTAGAAATGTATACCTCCTTATACTACGGAAAGGATGTATCAATTTATTGGTGAACTACGGCAGTACAAGGGCACTACCGGTGTACTATGGCAAAAAGGAAGTCCGGCCCTCATTTTGTGAAATCCACTATATCCTACCTTTCATAACTTCTAGCGCAAATTTTGAAGCTTAATGACTACAGTTAGTTATTTCTATTTCGTAACTTTTCCTACGCTGAGTAAAATAGAATTCAAACTAAAACTATTTTCCACCGCATTTAAGAAAATATTTTCTACTACTCAACTTGAAATTTTGAAGCTGAGAGGCTACAAAACTTATTACCTACAGTTATTCCATTTCATAACGTTTCTAACTCTGAGTAGAATAAAGTCCAACTCCAAACTATTTCAAAAAAGATCTTCTTCCACTCAATTTGAAATTTTGGAGCTGAGGGGCTACAAAACTTATTACCTACAGTTATCCCATTTCATAACGTTTCTAACACAGAGTAGAATGTATATAAAATCCAACTCAAAACTATTTCAGAAAAGATCTTCTTCCACTCAACTGTCTTCATCCATATTAATCAGGATGCCGATTGATCCCCGAGGATAGAGATATCCTCCGCGATGTGACAAAAGCGAGATCCGACGTAATCGTTGTCGGTCAACAAACCAAGGAGACCGTTGATCCCGAGAAGCACCAAAACAATGCCTTAATTGGCTACTTATGACTGCCTTGGCGTCACCCGCCGCCACCAGACGAAAAGAAAGAAATGCGTCTAATTAATGGGGTACCCAGTTGGTAAGGCGCTTGCCTTGCTTGCAAGTGGTCCCAGGATCGGGTACGGGCATTGGACAGAATGATTGCCGTCCTATAAACGCCATATGCTACCAAAACGTCCGGTGAATATTGCCCCGTGTGGAAGGAGTGCATGTTAAATATTCCCCGACATCCCGACGCTGTGTATGATGTCGCTCTTGCAAAATATTGCGTTGGAGGTACCTAGAAGGTGACTTAACTTTGGTTCTAAATTATGAAGCCCGTTGCCAAAAGCCATCGTATAGCTCTAGAGCAATGATAATTTTACCAAAAATAATCTAATAAATGGCGTAATGTCAGTGTGTGTTAAGGCTTTATTTTTTTCGCGGCTGAGTTGGTAGGACAACCGTTTGTCTTCGAGTAAGGTTCTGGTTCGAATTCAGCCTTTACACGGATTCTGGCAGGTAATAATATAAAATAAAAAATCTACTATTGCGGGGGTTCTAAAGTAGTACATCAGGACAGAGCGGGCTAATTAAATCAGCTGCTTACATTTTTTTTTAGTTTAGTAAAAATTTCAATGCTTTCATTTTAAATGGAACTCACAGCAAGCAAAAAAGGATTATTTCAAACAAGTCAGGGTTGGGAAAAAACATGTAAAAAAAAACATGTTTTCTTTGTTTTGAACGCGTTTTTTTTGGTTTAAAACGTTTTTTTTAAACAATTAAATTTTGGTTATTAAACAAGTTGCACGGGTTTTAAAAAAACATGGGTTCTTTTCCATTATTGGTTCTTTTTGCATTTTGGTCTTCTATATTTACTTCCATCTCCAATAATTTTAAGCATATGGCCTACATCTTTTTTGTCAAAGAATCATCGAATACAAGAAATTCTTCGATTATCAGGTGATTCGGTGTCTTCATTTGATTGATTAAATCAGATGAGCTAATAGAAGAATTTATAAACTAATAATGTAATATTTTATGTTTGATATTATTTCAATTATCTAAAATTATCTATCACAATGATAATTAGCATAAATCTCACAAATAGGGACTATAATAAATAGTAACAAACGACAATAGTGTCGGGATCTAAAGTATCACACATGATACAAGGTTTACCCTTCAAAATCAGGGTCTACTATTTATCATAATCTTAATCTTTAAGGTAATACAGCACAGTCATATATCCTGAAATAAAATACGTCAATTTTTTAGACTTCTTTTTGTACAAAGTACTTTCCCATCTATCATATTTCCCTTCCCCTTGCAGTAAAAAACTTTATTTTTTTAAACATGTTTTTTATTACTATGTTTTAAACGTGTTTAAAACATTTGTTTTAAACGAAATGTTTTAAACGAAATGTTTTAAACGAAATGTTTTAAACATAACAACCCTGAAATAAGTCAACTTCGTTTTTTGTTACGAAATAATTCCATTTCAACAAGACATTTTTCGCTGGGATACAAAGTATAATATTTAGAAATATTTTTCTAAATAATTCGTATTAGATTTAGGTCAAGATTCACAACCGACCAAATTAGCAATTAAATTTCAAAATAATCTCTAAGCAAATGATGACGGAATAGCAGCTTGACTTACTGTTCGATTGTAAATTTAATTAAGATTTGTGAAATTTTAGAGGTTAAGGTAGAACAAAACAAATTATAAAAATATACCCTGATCCTTATTTTAAAATAAAACAACTGAATTAGTATGTTACTAATAATCAATTTTAACTTATGCAAATAATAGTAAGCGTTTTTTCTCCGGCAACATCATATTACTATCTCCGCAACAATTGTTGTGATTTGCGAGTCTGATTTCGATTTTATTCGGAATAATTCCCATTGCATAAAACTCGAGACCTTGAATTTGCTCCATAGAACATTTCAATAGAAATTTCCTTACAATTTAATATGTATGGATTAGGGTTATTAAGAGATTATGGAGTTCTTTCAATATAATGCCGCAGTTGAAATCCAGGAAAATGTATACGGTTTTTTATGCAATATACACTCTTCTTTTGAAAGAGCAAGTGTTAATGTTTTTGCCACTTTTTATTTTCCTTTAACTGGATCCCTCCACATAGAGGTTTCTTTTTAGTTTTATTGTTCACTACATTAAAAAAATATATACAACAAAATATTGAAAAGCTCTATTGGAAAAAGTGACAGTTTTAAATGTTAACTCAGGGGAAAAGTCAGTTTTCGAACACAGTGCGATATTATGTTGGATAAAATAAGAACTTATTTTTGCTTTAAATAATATTCTATAAAAGAAAAATTCTTTAATGAATATTTAGATTTTAGTATTCGAGATTTGAAAAAATAAATCAACGTATCACGAATTATCAAAAATGTAAAAACAATTTATAAGGATTTAAGCATGAAGGTGGCAGTTAACTAATAAAAATTATTTTAACAAAATCTTAAAATGTATTCCATTTTAATATTAAAACTTATGCTTAGAATTATGTTTAGCATTGAAATGAACAGGTGAGAAATAATGTTACGCTCTTTTATTTCATTGCACTGGTTTGTGGAAAAAACTTTCGTAATTTTGAAAATGCAGGAACGAACCATTCCTCCATGGAACGAACAGAGATTTCAAAGCTAGGCTACACTGCAATACGTAAAGTTTCCATATGAGGATGAGGATCGTAATCTAGGAAAAAGCTTTTTGTAAAGGAAAAATTTACTTTACTCAGCGCAATAATATATTTCGAAATGAAAAATTATTGTAAATCTTATGCATTTCGTACCATCATTGTGACAGTGAAAGTCAAGATTACTAGATACTAACTTATTTCAAAATCAATAATATAGTATGAATGTAACTTAACAGATTCAAGGATATACAAAAGCGAGTATCGAGCAATCAACAAAAGCGTTTTAAAAAAATAAAAATAAACACATCAGTAACACACAAAAATCCAATTAAAAAGTTACCACATCAATTATGATCTTGATAAATTATGGAATACACGACCAACAAATAATTCAAGAATCTTTCATGAAAAGCCAACTTGAGTTACAATTCCCTAAATGTATTTTCAAGTCGCAATATTATTTGCTTTCTGAACAATAAAAATATATATACACACCCCGTGCCAACTTAACTTGGGTAAAAACCAAGAGTAAAAAGTCAGAGGAAAAAGCGGGGTTGGTCCGTTAGTTGGAAACTCTTGTAAGGTAATGTTTACTTACAAAATTATCTGAATATAATTTAACCACAATACGCTTTTCATTCTGATTAAATTGCCACATTTTCTCAAATAATATTCAAATCTGTTAGGCCTTAAACTAAATTAATGTTTTGAACATGTTTTCTGGATGGATTCATAAATAATTTATGAAACTCTTTACATGTGCGGAAGGATCTTTCCCATAGAATATTTCTATTTACCCAACTTAGGTTGGCAAGGAGCGTAGAGATATTTTTAAGTTACTACATTGAGAGAAAAGCATTTATTTTTCTACCCTTAACAAAGTAATGCAGTATGCCTTCCACGGAATACCATAATAAGTGACACTGTCGATAAAATGTTACCAGAAGCTACTATGAATCAGAAATATGTTGAAAAGATTCTGTGCCTCCAAAAAACGGGACACGAGTTTTACTAAGGCTAATGTTTTGCCCATTTCAATTCAGCAGCTTCTGCCGACCCGGGAACCGGTTGAGATACGGCAGATTGCTGGTTGAGTGACAGCATACAAAGAGAGTAACCAGCATCTCGTCGAACTGTAAACATCCCGATCTGGGAGATTTCTAAAGCTATTCCCACCCTCACACATGAAGAGCCTATTTGAGATACACAATTTGCTAAATGTATTTTCAAGTTGAAGTGTTCATATTATTTGCTTCTCGAACAATAAACAAATTTGTTTATAAAAGAAACTATCACTTTAAACAGCTACCACACAAATTCCCCTCTCTGTCCTACAAGCGAAATTCAACGCCATTTGAAGGTTATCACTTTTAATTTTAAATAATTATACTGCATGGTTATTTATTTTGTAAGATACCAACAATAGTTTCATATTAAACTTTTAAACGTTAGAATTTACCTAAGTCTATAAAAACACTGTCTGTAGCAATTGTAGTTTGGGCTATGGCAAGTTGGTAACGGACAGAAAGACGGACGGGCATAGCCTATAAAGGGTTCCAAGTTGTTCGAAAAAATATTACCGTTTCACATAATTTCATATTACTACATTGAGACAAACGCATTTGTACTTTCTATTCTTAAAAACTAAGATAATTCTTTGAATTTATATTTCTAGAAAAGTTTTATTTCTTGGAATTTTGTAGTTAAAGTGCATTTACAAAACAAGTTATGAGAATTTTATTAATGCTGGTTTTTCTTAGGTAATGTTTTCATACACTATTTTGTCTACACCACTATTGGAATGAGGAGCGTGTGTGTTTTAACGCAATTTATTAAATATTCCAAACATTCAGAAATTAGTTTAACACACTAACACAATTCCCGACTATGTCTTGATAAAAAGCAATTCACCTTTTTTTAAATCTATTATTCAGTAAAGAATATATTGAATGATATTCAATAGTCCTGAGAAAAACAATTTAAATACGACCAGCGGGTGACCGAGCTCTGCTCGGAGAAAACAGGTATCGAAGCTAATTCGAAGATTTAAATTTTCAATTGTGATTTATCAAGACAATACATACCATAAGAAAATTTGTGAAACCATTGGTGAAAAGATAACCGGTTAAAGTTAATGTGACCAGATTTTCAAACTCAAAAAGTGGGACACTCCATCACCCCCCACCCCACCCTCGGTGTATTTTTTAAGTATTTTTTATGCAAATAATAGTCTCTTCACACAACTACGCACTTGGTATAAGAAAGATAAGGAAGGCGCGTTCAACAGCAGCAGTGGTTCCAGGCAAACAGAAACCATACTCCACCAATTTGTTGATGACTTTAACTTCATTTAACAATTTCTAAAGACGTCATAGCGTTTTACAACGATTATTCACAAAAAAAGTCTATCTTATTTACAATTTCCTCGTTTTTCGGGACATTGCGGGACTTTTACAAAAAAAGTGGGACGTTTTGGCGGGACATTCAGCCCGCGGGATAGTAACACAAAAAGCGGGACTGTCCCGCCAAAAGCAGGACGTCTGGTCACATTAGTTGCAGTGCACCATTGTAAACAAAGTTAGAGTTTGGAAAGGGACCTATTCTGTACAAAGGTAAAGTTTTAAAAGTCATAGGAAATGGAATGTAATTGATAATTGGCGTTGCGTTGAAAAGCAACGAAAATGTCAAAATGTGGTAAACATTCCATTTCATACTTCATTGAACTCGATAGATATAGCAACCATACGTTAAATTTTCAAGATCGCCAAAAATCGCCAATGAACAGAATAGAACTAAAATCGTCTGCTGATTGGAAATAAAAATATATTCATGTTACCATGTCTGAAAAACTCAATAAAGTTTAAAGCCAGGTTGAATTTATTTAAATTTGAAAAATTAAAATCTTAACTAAACATTTATAGCTTAAGCAGAGGCTTAGAGCTTTAGCAGATGGCGAACTAATGAAGTTTGAAAATATTCTATCTGTAACTCAGAACTGCTTAACCGTAGCGCTTCAAAACCTGTGCCAATCGATTCGTCGCGGCCAAAAACCTCAGACCCCCAAGTTTACCGGAGTCCGCCAAAAGCAGGACGTCTGGTCACAGTTACGGTGCACCATTGTAAACAAAGTTAGAGTGTGGAAAGGGACCTATTCTATACAAAGGTAAAGTTTTAAAAGTCATAGGAAATGAAATGTAATTGATAATTGGCGTTTTGTTGAAAAGCAACGAAAATGTCAAAATGTGGTAAACATTCCATTTCATACTTCATTGAACTCGATAGGTATAGCAACCATTTGTTAAATTTTCAAGATCGCCAAAAATCGCCAATGAACAGAATAGAACTAAAATCGTCTGCTGATTGGAACTAAAAAAATATTCATGTTACCATTTCTGTAAAACTCAATAAATTTTAAAGCAAGGTTGAATTTATTTAAATTTGAAAAATTAAAATCTTAACTAAACATTTATAGCTTAAGCAGAGGCTTATAGCTTTAGCAGATGGCATCACGAAAGTAGCCATTATGGCGAACTAATGAAGTTTGAAAATATCCCATCTGTAACTCCGAACTGCTTGACCGTAGCGCTTCAAAACCTGTGCCAATCGATTCGTCGTGGCCAAAAACCCCAGACCCCCAAGTTTACCGGAGTTTATTAATTCTGGGGCGATTTTCGACTTGGGTCCAATTCCTCGTATTATAGTATAAGATTAAAAGAGATGTCTCAATTCCCTTTTAAGAAAACAGATGTGAAATGAAAGGTAAGAGTCATTGTCAAGCAGACAAGATGATTGGTTGGTAAGATTGTCAAACAACTAAGAAGATGAAAGAAAAAACATCAAATGTTTAAAACATTCACCAAATCAAAAATATCAGACAGTCTGTTCTACAAATCGAAGAAAAATACGACGGATATTATAACAATAAAACACTGATGCCGCCTGCTGTTTATTTTGACTTTCTTCAAACTTTAATTAAATTGTATTCCATCTAACGAAGTAAATTAAAAAAAAACACAATGTACTGTATGGGGGAAAAGATAAATTAATCAAGCATGACTGTTCGATGTAATTTGTTTTAATTTTCAAAATTTGATCGGGCTACTGGATCAAATCTTTAATTGCTTGTTTCACGTGACGTATTTTCATTCCTGCTTTCAGTACAGTATTTCATTAGTGCTGTGGCAAGGGTGGAACTAATGCCACTCAATAAGTGAGAGACAAATTGAACGATAAATTAATTTGGATACAGTTTGCAAATCCTTTTTTCCTTTTATGAAATGCATTGGATAAATAAAACTTCTCTCGATAAATTAACATTTTGCTGTTCATAACTTTGTCGAAACCGTTTATTACATATCTAGGGAGGAGTGCAAAAACAACAGACATGGGATCTTAGGACGAAATATAAAAAAATACTTGGATGAGTGACAGTTTTCAAATCAGTCAATAGTATGATTTCAAGTCATTTTTTTTTTTAAATAAGATTAATGTTGTATTTAACTCTGCCAAAGATTGATATTTTGGCGCACGATCATAATCGCACAATTAACTTAAGGAACATTGACAACTAAGCATTTAACAGTGCAACCTTGGCCTATTGCTACCCTAAAGCTAAAAGGCGGAGGCGAGAAAAACTTACTAAAACTGTTAGTATGATCATATGAAAGATTGAGGTTATGACACAAGAGTTTTTATAAATAGGTTCTACTTAAGACTTCATTCCCCATTTTCACTTACGAGATTTTCACCATGATGTTGAATTATTTAAAATTAAAAGGAAAACCTTCGAAAGGATATTAAGACGTTTTTCTCCATTTTCTATTACAAAACATACCACCATGCTGTTGAATTATTTAAAATTAAAAGTGATAACCTTCAAAAGGCGTTCAATTTCGCTTATCTTTTTCAATAAACAAAAAACTTAAACTTGAATATCAGTTAAATAATTATAGTTTTCGTGATACTAGAAACTTTGATTTCGGGTTTGCAATGTATGAATGTATTTTTGAACTTTTTTTTCCATCTTAAGCTAGCAATTTTCTTAGTAATTTTTAAAAAAATCAAAATCAAGGGCATTTGATTACTTGGATATTTCAACAAATTTTGAATTGCAGTTTTAAATTCTTTTTAAACGAATAATTCGCAGTTCGTTTTCTTTAATCACATAAATATCGTTGGAACCGACATTTTGAAATCATTCGGGCTTTTTTATTTCAATCTTTTAAAAATGCTTTCCGAATTTCACTTATAATTGTTTAATCTCTTGTTAGTTGCAATGTTTAAATAAGTAATTCGTTCTATTCTATAGAATTAATTATCCAATAAATAGATCGAATTACAGAAAGTGTAACGCCTAAAACTTGTTGTCGAACATTGGTTCTTTGTATATCGGAACAGAAACTGCTGTCAATCACTGCTATTTGTGATAACAATCACTGATAAATAGCTGATGTATTTTCTTTAAAGAAAAAATAACACTATCGTGAACGACTGACTTGAATAAATATTATTTTAACCGCGTTCTAAAACAAGGTTAAAAAGTTTATTTCATTCGAATAATCTATTATGGCGAATAGAACGTCAATCAAAATCAATTATCTTCTGGCATCTACAACTTCTGTGCATTTTATTTAATTTGTGAATAATTTGATTTCGAATCCTGGCCTTTGTTCGTGAAAGACTTTGATTTGCGATGTTAAGGTAATTATAGTAATAGATTATAAAGTTAAATTTTGATGTTTGTTGAATTGAGTAATTTGCTTTCACTTGTTCGAAAATTTGGAACTCAACATTATAAGTCAATAAGTTATTATGTTTTGTGATTAAAATAATGAACTAATTTTTTTAATTAAAAGATTTGAAATATTAAATAATATTTTAAGTAACTTTAAAGCTTGTTTTTATACAAAATAATGCTATTTTTTATTGTAAATAAATGGAGACAAACTAATTATCGGAAAATCAGTTTTAAAGGCTGAAAAATTATAGTGCAAACATAGGCTTGATAGCCCATAAAAGTACGTTTTATTTGTGCCGTCTGTGGACGTTATATCAACTTACATTTTACATCATCTTACGAGATATATATTTTTTGTTTTATAGTTTCATTTAAATGTATTCGGCAGGTAAAAAGAGACGAAAAAGCATAAATAATAATGAAAAAAAGATGGCCCAACAGATGATGCCGAAAACGGTTTATGAAACTGGTTTTCTCAGGGCGTTGTTTAGATCGTAGATGGGGAGGACATATATTTTGTGTGCGGAGTGTTCTAACCTATTTGGTTGTTTTTACGAATCCCGCGGCTGCTTTATTGTTCGTTTGTTTTCGAGGTAAACAGTGGGCTGCCCTTTGCTTCGTTTATGGCCAAATAAGCAAAATTATTGTTCTGTGGCACATACTTCGTTCGCTGTGAGATAGAGGAGAATAGCGTTTCTTCCTATTTTACTTTTAATTGTGCATTCGCGAGGTCTTCTTTTCGAATCGTAAAACAAAGCGTAATTAAAAACGATACGGACAAAACAAGACGCACAGAGGTTATTCCTACAGAATTAAGTTTTCTTTATTAATTATTTATTTTTATTTGGTACATCAGGCCTGTATTACCTCGGAATCATTTGACTCGACCTCAAACAAAAATACGTACATTTATAGTTTCCGAGACCTGACTTGCCTAATCTTAGTAGAATCAGAGTGTAACATTACAGTAATATTGTTTGCAATATTACAATCCCCAATCAAGTTTTAAGCCTATATAAAACAAATCCATTCATACACTCTTTCAGGCAAGTACAAAACCAACGTAACAAATGTGCGCTATTTTCATCATGCAAAGTTATAACATAAAGCAATTATCATATCATTGAAGTAATTCTATCTTATCATTTCTTAATTCGATATAATATATAATACAAGTCAAGAATGATGCTTTAAACTCTAAAAGTGTGCAAAAAAGGACGTTTTAGTATAACTTATAAAATAACTTGCTGTGTTTTGCATAATTGTGGACTAATCATTTGAGTACTATTTCCTTTTCACATTTGTTTGTTTGCGGAATAAATAAATTAGAATTGCGATAGAGAGATTTGTATCTCAAGGATTAGCATGGATGCTGGCAATAGAGTTAGGGCTAGATTTTTGCAAAATCCATTTATTATTTATTTTTTGCTTTTTATGCAGTTGAGGTGTTTATTAAAACGAATCAATTTTCACAAAAGAGCATAAAATCGCCGATTACTTTTTTGTTTGTTTAAAAATGCAAAGTCAAAGAGAACCTTAAAAACCAGAAATAACCTAAAAAATACATTTTTTTGCGAAATTAGTTTCAGTTCTGTATTATTATTTCGTTGAAAAGGAGAACGGCACATACTGGAGTACTCTGTGCATAGATAGACTAAAGTAATTAAAAGTTGTAAGAGCAATTAGTTAAAATAATCTACGCAATAAAACTATTTCCGTCTTCTCCATTATAATAGGTAAACTATAGAACGTGGTGAAACGCTCGAAACTTAAAATTTGAGAACAAATATTTTTTTCTTCATGATAAATATGACAATTAAAGGAAGCTCCAGGAAAAACGATAATCAAAGATTGTCATCACAAAAATGGAGAAGAGGGCTTGGCAACGAACAAAACAGTCGAATTACCTAAAACTCCAAAACATACATAAACAACAAGTTAGTCTGTACTCTCTTATCTATTATCAAAAAACAGATAAATCACCTACCTATATCCTCAAAGGCAGCTCCTCTCTCACCAAACTCGAGCCGACAAGAAATAAAAAGTTCCAAGCACCACCGAAAATCACACAAGCTGAAGTGAACAGCAGCGAGAAAATCCGTCTACCTGTCTCGGACCCAAACAACAGACTGAATTGAATATGGGGAGCAGCCGAGCACACAACAAGCCAGAAAGAAGCCAAGCTCTGTCTGTTGCACTTTTTTCCCAGGCAGTGTTTCGGTTTGAAGCAAGCCGCTTTTTCACACTGTTTGTAAGGGGGGATGCGGGCGGGTTCTTTTGTAAGGACTGGTGGCTGGTGATTTTGTTATTTTTCCAGGGTGATGGTAATTTTAAAATATATATTGACACTACACACTATAAGGCATAACTAAGCGATAGAAAATTGGAAAAATAACCTCGACCCAAGCAAAATCCTACACGTTTATTCTTAATCTAAACATACTTTTCATACAAATATATGCTAAAAAGTATTTTTTTAAAGAAACTAAAAAAAACCCCTATGTTTAATTGTTGCTTAGGGACACACCTTAAACTCTAAAAATACACATTTTTTGTTCTATAAATGTACACAAAAGGCCGTATCACTTATTTGTAGTTAACAGATTATTTTAACATTGTTTTTAATGCAAAATGCCTTTAAAATTAACTACTAAAAAACTTGTTTGAAAAATTTGAAAAAAAAATTAAACAATTATTTTAAGAACTCTACTATCGAATTGACATTCGTTCAACTTGATTTTTAGTAGAAATAAATGACTGATATATGTAATCAAAGGTTGAAAACTGATATTTTGATCTTCTCATATCGGTCCAGTATTTCTGGAACTAATTAACGTGTTAATTGTTTGTGGTGAGGTTTTTTAAAAAATGTCCCCAAATGGGGACGCCAGGTCGCAAGAATATAAGGCATTTGACTTCCCCCAAAAAGAAAAAGGGGCCAAAGTAGCAAGTGGACAAAACTTACTTTAAACTCTCGCCTCGCCTAAGTGTAAAAATCTGGTTTACTATTGCTCCAAATAAAATATAGTGTAACCGCAAAACACACATACCCACACAATTTGGAGACCCCAAAAATACCTTTTTAAAAATATGTTATGTTAATTATGATTAAAAAAACGATTATCTTCTCCATCGTCACTCCATAAAGCAAGATGCAGCAAGACAGCTACCTGTTTTGTTCTCATGACTAACAAAAAATTTATGAAATTTACTATTTTGTTATCGTTTAACATTACGGAAATAAAATTTAAAAATTTCACTAATAGTATATGTAAACTTAGAATAACGGAGCATAGTTCATCGGCATTTTTCTTTATATAAATTCTTTTTAATAATTCTTTAATAACACATTGTAATGCACTTTTTATTCTAATTTATTGATATGTCACCTGAATGTACTTAAAAAATTTCTTAATAACTAATCAACTTGAAATAAATGCAGAATGTTATAATTCCTTTTCGAAAAAACGAGAGTTTCTTCATTCCGCTAAGCTAACATATTCGAATGGGGATTTAAGTCAGCTGACTTCTTATCGTCTTTCTGTATCTGTAATAGACTCTAGAAAGACAATTACAAATATTGCTATCATAATAGGTACACGAGAAGACTAAATTTTATTTTTGAGGACATAAGTTTGCATTGGAACCTAGTATTAGTACGAGAGTACGAGGAAAACATATTGATTTTTGCGTTAACATTACGATAAGGTTCAAAATGCTAGAGATCCGAATATTGGTGTATGTCTCAAAGTGGTCCAACCCAACCGTAGGTCTACAATAAGAAGAAATAGCATTTTACCACACATAAAATGTAATGCAAATTTTTGGAATTTTTTTTGCAAAATTTTCTTTGGACGATACCCTTACTTTCCTGCTCATCGAACGACAAACCCAAGAAAAAATACTACAAATAACAAATATCTTGTCTACTTCTCTGCATCCACCCCCTACTCACAACACAACGGAGGCTTTTAACATCCCAATAACATCCCATTCCTGCACTGCACATATATTAAACGGGTAACACAAAACAAACGCGTTCCTCCCCAAACACACCTGTGGTTCCCTTTTCGCAAAACCTGGTTCTGCCAAACGCAGGGACAGGAAGTGTAGCTTCGGCTCTGACCTGCCTCAAGGCAGAAAAGCGGCTCCTATGTCTTCTTCCACACACACACACAACAAGGAGCTGTTTTGCAGCTCATTTGAGTGGAGAAGCAGCAAGAAGAATCGTAAAAAATGATGGGGCACATTTGATTTCAATGGACCGGGCTGTCCAGAAAAAAGGGGACAGGGTCCGTCGTGGTTTGTTATTTGTGTGTGCTTTAGAACGTCTGTCAGACGTGGATGGTGGTTCGGTCTTTCGTTTTTTTTGTTTTGGGGAGGGGGTGGAGGGTAAAGGATTGGTCTGGCAGTGTAAACACAATTGAACAGTTTGGTGCCAGATAACAGCTACAAATTACGACAGATCTTTCGATTTAATTAGAAAATGTCATACAGTAGAGTCCCGTTTACCCGAATCCCGGTTATCCGAAATTCGGCTAAGCCGAAAGGTTCCGGATTTTTTTTATTTTGCTAAAATATAAAATGCATATGCATAAATGAAGAAATACATAACAAAAAATACGTTCTTACAAAGTTGGATTTATTTCTTAAAATATGCAGTAATTTTTTTATTTTTTGCTACTCAATTTTGTTTCGTTTTAAAGCCCACCATCTTTTAAACAAGGCTATTCCGCCATCTTTTAAACAAAAGAACGTCTGAAGCAGTGGATTCATCTTGCGCTTCCATAATTCTAAGGGCCGGATCTAAGATTTTTTTATAGCTTCCGTATGTGAAATGCTGCATTTGATAGACTCGTAATTAGGAAGCGCTTCTTATGTCCTTTTGTGCTTCAGTCCCGTACCTTTCGGATAAGAGGGACTCTACTGTATATATATCAGCAGAATCTACTATACTATTTTTTATACACTGCACTGTTAAAAAGTTTGGTACCAGATTGCACCGGAAAACTGAAGCTTTCTTGCTGCCACAACAGATGATGGAACTCAAAGTTATGGTTTTACCACAAAATTAGTAAATTCAATCTCCAAAGAGTGGTTGAAGCTTTAAAGTTCCAGGATTTTGGTGCAATCTGGCACCAAACTCTTTGACAGTGCAGTGTTCAAGTTTCATCCTGAAATAGATGTAGAATCTGCTGTTACGTATATGTTAAAAACATAATTTTATTACATGTAATGTCGTAATTTAGAACTGTTATCAGAAAGCTTATTTAATAAAGGAACGAAAAAAGTAAGGCCTGTGTAAAAAAGTAAAAAAGTAAGGCCCTAATGTTGTTTTCCCCCACAAAATTTAGTCGTGCTTAAAATTTACGAAACAATAATTTATTCCTTAAGCAAGAAAACAATGTTTAAATATCAACTTTTTATTTAAAAAAAATGGCATCCATAATACTTGTATGCATAAAACAATTATATATTTTTAAAAGCCAAGTTCAAAAACAGTACTCGATGAGATTACAACTAAGGAAGCTTTTGCAATTCATTTAGGTACAATTGAATCTTTTTACAAGTAAAAGCATTTTTTTTAAAAAATTGGCATCTACAGCATACTACAAATTACTTCAAGCTTTTATTTTCCATTATGTAAATGTAATGACTACTTATAAATATACCTTTTCACATGAACAATAGAAGTACATGGCATTTAAATCAATATAAAGGTCAACTTTTGCCACGGCAAAGAAACCAAACAATGTTAAATGCATACCTGAGTGACCCAATGACCCACGGTTTTTCAATTAAGCAGCACGAACGAAAACAATGTGTTATTAAACAATTTTTTAATATAAAGTAACTCAATTGAAATAATTATATTGGAGGAGTTCTTTTTTTGCTAAATGAATTGAGTTTAAATATGAATTAATATCAGCTATTGGGGAAAATAATAACAATGAAACAATAGATCTCATGAATAAGTAAAAAATATTTAAAGTATGTATATATTATTATTGAATTCTTTTTTAATAGTCTTGAAGAATTAATAACTTAATTGAACAAAAAAAAACCTTTAGTTGTTAATTCGGAAATGTTTTAGTATTTTACCATTTTTTAGATTAAAAAAAAACTATTTTTTAGTAATCTGACAAATACCCGCCAACTGGATTATCTAGGATGTATATTTGATACTTCATTTATGCAAATAATTGGTGCAAAACGAATTACATAGCTGTGTTTCTTTAACGAAAAGAATTTTTTTTTATATTTTCTGATTTTTTTAAAAAAGGGATATCCCATTATTTCAACACCTTAATAACTTTTTGAATTCACCTACACATACATTTAATTTGCTTGGTTAAAGCAAACATTGTGTTTTTGAGTCTTTTGTATTTAAATCCCTAACAAATTGTAGTAAATTTGATTGTTTACATACTGTGTAGGACACGAGAACAATTAATAAAAATATCTTAATCAATATTTAATTTCTAACAAATTGTAGTAGACTTAATTATTTACAAAATGTGTTGTACACGAAAACAATTAATAAAAGTATCTTAATCCCTATTTAAACCCCCAACAAATTATAGTAAATTCAATAATTTGCAAAATGTGTTGGACATGAGAACAATTAATAAAAATATCTTAATCCCTATTTAAATCCCTAACGAATTGTAGTAGATTTGATTATGTACAAAATGTGTTGGACACGAGAACAATTAATAAAAATATGTATTTTATTTTTCCAGCTAACGTCTGCCAAAAGGGATAATAATGCTTACCTTTCAGGTGAGCAGCAACCTTGCTTTTCGATCCCCTCATAAAGTGAAAGGCCCCCTTCTTGTCAGTGATGAAATGGTCTCGGGGGAGGGGATGACCTTGGAATATGACCTCCAGCAAGGTGAGAGAGGTGAATGGAAAATGGTATATAGTGTTGTTACCCACCATGTATTTACTACACACACCGGTGCTTTCACTTTTGGACTAACGGAGTATTTTTGGTGGCAATAAATATTAATTATTTCAATATATTATTTTTTCTATATGGTAGATTTTTCCCACTTCGTAAACATTGGTAGCAGATTATATATTAACAGTTATTGGTCTGGTCTATGTTATTTAATTCTTCAATTACTATGTTATCAATTTCTTCAACAATTTAGGAAATAACTAGGAGAAAATATACAAATAATAAAAAAAAAATCATTTTTTCTGTATCAATTTCCTATTTTGGTAAGGTTAGGTTTTGAATTATCGTCGCGTCGCACTAGAGCTACACGAGGGCTATTGGCGACGGGCATCGTATTTTAAAACCGTAGTCAAATGACGAGCTGACACTTGAATAGGCACCCAACGCAACGTTAAGGGCGACATCGTACGCAGCGTTAGGACTTTGAAAGATATTTAACGTGCACTTCCTTAAACGGGCTATTATTCGTCGGACATTTTTGGCTTCACGGGCCGTTTATATTGCGGCAGTTATTTTGACGACGCATCCGAACCTGGGACATTTAGCATGCTAGGCGAGTGCCTAACCGACTGGGCTCCCCAGCCCCTCCTATTTTGGACAAGTTCTAATAAGTTTAAAATATTCCAAATTTAATCAAACATATATACGTAAATGCATTAAGGTATCCGACTACGTTTGACACTTATTTTTTTAATTAAATTTTAATACTTATATTTTATGTATTTTTTTGTTCATCAACAC
This sequence comes from Hylyphantes graminicola, assembly GCA_023701765.1. Lineage (NCBI taxonomy): Eukaryota > Metazoa > Arthropoda > Arachnida > Araneae > Linyphiidae > Hylyphantes > Hylyphantes graminicola. The sequence goes on from CM043113.1 coordinate 53,752,627, forward strand.
AACTAATAATAATAATAAGTCACAATTTTTATTTTAAATAAATATATTTTGTGTATTTTAAGATTTTGTAAGTAAATTTCGATGTTTTTTGCCTTTACTGTAGACTTTATAACTAAAAAAATATTTAAGAATTTTTTAAAAATAATAATAAATTAATAAATCTTAATTTGATACCTAGGAAATAGACTACAATCTTAGATATTTATTGCACCAATAAAAAGTTATAAGTTGTCGAAGCTAAGTAAAAGATTTTTATGTACTTTTTTTCTATCATTTATGATAGTAAGCGTTATAATTTTTATAATATTGCTTGAAATTACTAGTCTGTAGTCTATTCCCTAGATAATAGCACAACAAATATGCACAAAAAATTTGAAAACATTCGGTTAAGTACTTTTTGAGAAATATGGTTTGTCGAGAAGAAAATGTTCAAAACTTACATTTTGCAGAAAATCAATTTGAAGTTTGAGGTTACATTCAAATAGCAGGAAAGCCTTCTTTTTGGTACATAAGACATTCTTCATCTTCAAGTTTTATATTTTAAATTTTTCTTGTAGATCGCAATTTTCTACTAGTGGTCTTTTCTAAAGGATTTGAATGTCGTTTTTGTATAATGGAGTATTAATGGAGTACCAATGGAGTTCGAAAATATTTGCCGCACAAACAAATTAAAGAGAGTTTTAGAATCTTAAGGAGTGGTGCTTTATTTTAAGAATTATAAAAAAAAATTCTGTTTTTTGCCGAAAAATACGATTTCAACGTAGTCGGATACCTTAAAAATTTCCATCACGATGTTTTCGTAATTTCACAACCACCATCTGCTACGTGTCCATACTCGATAAGGTCAAATTGCATTAACGTTTGTAATAAAAAGTACGTGTGAATAGCGGTATAAAATTTAAATCAGTAAAAAAGTAAATTACAGGCATTTATGCTTTGCAACAAATTGCTGAATAGTTCTTCAATAATTTAGACTACTATGTCAATAGTGCAAAGAAAACAAAATATCCCAGTTTTTATCTTTTTTTTAAAACTTTTTTTGTTCTGTCTCCAATACATCCACATATTATACAAAATAAGTGTCCCGTCCCATTCATATCCTATCCACTACGAAATTTTTAAGTAATATAAATAAAAAAAAACATTTTTATTACTAGAAATGTAACGCTTGGATTGGAGCCTCTTTTTTTTTGTTATGGCTTTCAATGTATGATACGGTGGCAAACCATTGTCTCGCGATGGAATGATTTACCTTTCAGTTGTGCTTTTATATGTTTGGCCATCTGCTATGTAAACTTTATTCTTCAAACAACTACACGGTTATCAATCAAAGGTGCCTCTCAACCAGCAAACCTATAAACTTTTTATTAAAAAATATCCAGGATGTGTAAGTACACATAACACATACAGCTGAAATGCTCTTTGTTTTCTTTGGCATAGTAATATCGAACTCTTTTTATATGGACTAAAATGCTCCATGCTTCAACGGGGCCAAAGTTATCAAAATTAGGGCGGTTATTGTTGGTGGTTATAGAATTGTGCATTACTATTCTAATATATTTTTAATATAAAGGGGCCAAGTTGCAAAACTCATATTCTTCAAAGTATATCTAAGATATACACTCTTAAAACGAACGAGCGATTTTAACTCAGTCTGAGTTAATATTCACTCATCCAGGAAAATGCACTTCCCCGAAAGGAGTGGATCCATTGTGTGTTAAACCTCTGAAAGGATCTCCAAACGAGTTATTTTAAATTTATGATAGATTTAGTGATTGAGTTAATATTCACTCCTTTCCAGTGTCGAGTTTCCACGTTCTTTGGCGATTTTCGATAATGGTACATACTTAACATTTCTGTGATGGCTAACTATTCTGATGGGAGAAAATACTATTTGCTACAAATATTTTCGGATACAAACTCGTTAAATTTATCTTTGCACTTTGCACAGAAACCCGAAATAAGATTCAAAACAATACAGGATTTCCGAGTTTAAAAAAACAAGTGACAAGTTTTTAAGTTCGGAACTATCGGAATTAACTCTTAACGCCTTATAATATTTTGAAAACAATAGTTATCACAAATAAATATTTTTTTTTATCATTGCTAAACTGTTTTCTTAAAGCTTAGGAGAAATTATTCCGTTTCACATTTCTTTTTTTTTTAATTTATAAATAAATAGCTCATGCATAGAAAATCTTAAATTGCCTTAAACCTAAGTTATTATGTTGTTGACCTATGTTTTTGGTGGTTGTTGTAACACGAAAACTTTGATGTTCATTTGTTCTTCGTGTTACCGTATTCAAAAGCAAATAAAAATATTCTGGACAACTGAGCATATCTTTAGCAGACAATCATATTATAAGTGTATGATATCATTAGAATTATTAGTTACTACAACTGTAACAAATGCATTGGAAAGTTTAAAAGACGTTTATCTTTTTTTCTTCTTTTTTTTTGGTCAAATTCTTACGTATATTCTCAAACTAACAGCAAATTGCAATAATACAATATCAATATTTGTTGTGCCTCAAACCTTATTCGATGCATCTGACATAATTCCAACTGCACAAGTAGTTTTTTTTAAACAACAAATAATTGATATTTCGTCTCAATGATTTCAAAGAAGAGTTCAATTAAAATTTATTTAGGACACTCTAAATAAGATACTAATATTCTACAAGATATACTCTGTACCCTGATTAGATAGCGAGAATATATAGATATCAAATAGAGCGTAGCATTAATTTCTAAACAACTTTTTTGAACTAACTATTTATTTCGTTCACATAATTACATGACTATTTGGGGGAAAAAGACAACATACATCCTTTTCCTACCAGTTTCGAAAATTAGTCCAGAAAATCGACGTTAACCATAAAAACTCAAAACAAGCTGCAAATTATTTTTAAATTAAAAGGCGAATAAAAATCTTTAGATGAGGAATTATTATTATTAGGATTCCATTGAGATCATTTTTTTTTAACGTCAAACGACTCATAGAGAGTTTTTATTTCCTTTTAGAAACTTGCAAGGATGGAGAATATGATGTTACGAAACAATATAAGAAATTTGCTTAACTAGCATTTTCTAATAAGTGAGGAATACAATTGATCAAAACCTGCAGTTCCATACCCATTAACTATCATTGTTTTAGCCTTTATGTTGACAAATTTCTGAAAGGATATTTTCTTTTAGTGTGAAGTTTTCGTAACTGAGCCTTTACCAAATACGAAAATATTAATTCTTATGTCACAGGGATTTCTTTACAGAATGGACATGTTTTAGGTATTGAGTGGCAGCACAATTTCTGAAGGAAAATAAATTCTTACTCGTGCGATAGGCCAATCAATGTCACGTGGTAAATTAACACTAATCGGAGCACCAATGAAGGAAGTGCATTAAAGAAATCTGGAAGGAATGCGTGTCATATGAAACAAGCCTATACATTATTTCGCTATCTGAGCTGTATTCAGACAGTGCTACAACAAGCCATTCACTCTTAAAACAAACAAGCGAATTTAACTCAATCTGAGTAATTTTCACTCCTCCAGTCTTGAAAATGCACTTCTCCGAAAGGAGTGGATCCTTTGTGTGTTAAACCTCCAACAGGATCACTCCAAACGAGTGATTTTAACTCAGTCTGAGTTAATATTCACTCTTATCCAGTGTCGAAAATGCACTTCTCCAACTGGAGTGGATTTCACTCTTTTGGTTTAAGAGTGTTGAAATTTGTGAAACTTCCACCAAGGCGTCAACGGGTCACAATCTGGGAAAGCCGGCCCAAGAGTAATTGCGAAACATCTCTCTTGAAAAGCCTCAAAAGTAAATCTCTACTTTTGTGGTCATTCAAATGCTTATTCGAGACCACCCAGGAACCTTCGGATTGCTTCTTCTTCTCATCCTTCTGTTCATACATATGTGTCTCCTTTGGTCACACCCTCAACCTGACACGATTATTGTGTGGCGACTACTGTATGGTAATGCGGTTGCGGGCGGATCATGACAACAGGCGTCTCTCTTTATGTGCTGACAAATGAGATAATTTTCTAAAGGCGATTTGTTCTTTTGTGAGATTTGCATTCTCCATTTGCCTGGCTTTATGAGAGATGGCAGAAAACTTTGCTTAAAATTCAGATAAATTCATTTTTTTCAGAGTCTGAGGTATGTTGTTGGTTGTTTTCTAGCTGTGGAGAGATTGTTATAGAGGTCGGCTCCCATCTAAGTAGGGCAATATTCATTTCAATTGCTTACTGGTTTCCATCAGGAGCCATTTAGTGGATTTAAAGAGTTTGTCTAGTGACTTTTTGAAATGATCGATACAAAAAAAAGATATATTATTAATGATTTCCAATAATGGAATGGTGGATTTTCATTTGGTGAATCTTTTATTTTTATTTTCAATGCACCTTTATCCAACATTGATAACAGATTCTGTTCTAATATATATGATCTATGAGTCAGTATACTGATGCTTTATATATGCTTCATATCTTTATGCTGTTTTTAATATGATGGTTGCTAATGTGTAAAATTTAAAATACTTCATAATTTTAAAGTTCAATGTTGCATGTGAATTTTAGAGCACTATATGACAAACTTAATCAAACTTTATTAGTTTTAATGGTGTATCAAATTTCCTCATTAGCTTTATATATCCTCATGCTTTAAATGACAATGATCATTCATAATATTATACATGTAGGTTTTATAGGTTAATTGCTGATAATTTCTGTTTCAATCTTACGTCTGTAACCGTGATCCCTTATCTATACACGAGGGATCTTAAAAATGAAGCTTAAAAACAGTAGGCCTCCTCTTAAAATTGCTTCTTTTATTCGGATCTCCGCTATAACCAGACGATTTTTTTTTATCTTCAAAATGTATAAATTATTTGAAAATAACTTGTTTTATTATCGATCCCCAATTCATATGATGCTGATTTTTAAAAAAGAAGGCGAAACTATGCGGCAAGTTTCCTATTTTCTAGGCTTCAAAAAAAAAAAAAAAAACTAAGAAAAGTAATGGATTTTTTGGGGATGTAACTTGTAATGCTTGAATGCATTGAGTAAAATGGGGCATTACTTTAATTGTGTGTTTATTTATAAGGCAATTATGATAAATGTATACATTAGTGCAATCAAATGTACATCCAAACCAAATTAATTTAACTTCTCCAGTTTTTCTAAATTTTCGCTTAACCGGATTGCCCATTTAAACCGTTTAAGAAGGATTTACTGCAATAGCAATTAAAAAGTCAATACATTTAAATGCCCAGGTTAAAATACTAAACTGTGTGCAGCCAGCCCTTCTATATTTCCCATGACCTGCCGATTCGAACTGAAAAAGCATCTCTGTTGACATGTGCTGCGGCGAGCTAATGATCCAGCCTGCTGTTGCAACAACGCCATGCCGGAGGGCACGGATTCAATTCCAAGTCCATAAAGGATCATTTCTTTTTTCATAATCCCCTCGCATGTAAAAGAAGACATCTTTTTTTTTTAGAGGAGTCAACAAAGGAATAAAACGTCAGAGGATAACAACCAGTCGACGAAAAACCTCACAATGGACGACAAGACCACAGAAATGCTTTTGACCTCCTCCGCGGAGGAAGAAAACCAAAGGTGAACTATGTTTTGGAAGAAGAAATGACCTCAAACTCACTAAAAAAATGAATGTTTGGTTTTTGAGTTAGTTGGAAGTTTTTTGTGGACGAGTCTGAGGAAGGTAATAATGACTTCAGTCATGATCCGACACTTAAGTGTTTTGTGTTGGATATAAATGGCGGTCATTTCAGAGACATTTTGTGGTTCAATGTAGGTTAAAATTCAGTTTAAAATTCACAATTAAGTTATTATAACATTCAGTTGGGAACCACTTCAGGCATCAACACGCACATTCGTAGCATATTTTAGAATAAAAGCGTAATTAAATAATTTTTATTAATATTATATTTTGGTTATATTATTTTCGTTCATAATTTTCAGTGCATTATTTGAAGTTCAGTACCCCTACGATGGTTATAATACATTGCCAAACTGTCATTTGAATGAAAGAAATTCAAGTTTCTATTTTAAAAAAAATATTGTGAAGCTGTAATAAAAACTAGAAATTGCTTCTTATATTTTGAATACGGACACGCATTCATCTGTGTAGAATTCGTAGTATTTCTTGAAAATAAATGGGCTCTTGGAATTGAAATTTACGCAAAGGTTTAGATTTATAATGACAATATATTAATTTACCTTAGATATTAGCTGTTTAAAAAATTATTATTTTTAATCATTGGTATAAACAGGAAGGTTTGAAACAATACGTGAAATCTCATCTACGCATATAACCTTTAACAAAATACATTTAGCCAAATACAAAGAATCACATATTCTGCCTCTGCACTGCAACTTTTTCACGACACCTAGAACACATAATAATCTTAGATGATATAATAATCGTCAAGAAGAGGCGCAGAAATAAAAATGGCGTGCTTTGATGAAGCTTTTTGACAAAGAAACGGAAGAAGCGAAAAAGCCATGATATCTTTTTATCATCGTCAAACCATTTCTTTTTTAGTTCACAGCTCAAAAGGAATCTGAATCAGATCTAAAGATGGGCTGGACAGATTAGATTTACATCTCCGAATAAAATCTTGTTCTATTTTAATGGAGACAGGAATAATGGTTGTGGCAACAGTATTCACACTGGGAGATACTAATTCGAAAAAGGCGTAGTTTCCGAAATTTAGACTTTTGATGTGTTGGAGATGGAAATCCAAATTAAGTTTATTTCTTCGACGATTTTATTTCCTAAACTATGAATATGTATTGCCTACTTACGTTTTTTTTTAAAAGTTGAATATAGTTAGTTTAACTACTAGTTCAAAAGGGTATGCAATTCGTGTTTTTGATTACCATACGTTATTAATAGAGTTCATGCCAACATGGCGACATTTGTCGACAATTCGTGTACAAATGTAGCGAAAACCATACCAATAGACGACAAAATCATCATCATTATTATTATTTAGACCACTAAATTAATACCTGTTAAAATAAAAGATAATTAAAAATTGTAGTTTATATATAGCTTGTTTCGGTTGATTTAAAATAATTCTCTAGTTTCTCTTATTTATATTTTCTATGAGACAACTAAAATTTTGCCTCAGTTTAAAAAACCGCTTTATTCTAGCGTGGACTACCCTAGTTGATTAACTATAAAGGATTTTTTTTCCTCAAAGCAATAATTTCATTAAAAACTCTCAATTATTATCCTTGAAAAGCATTTATTAGTTAACTATTATTTTTAATATTTTTAAGTGCGACACTGTTGCTCTGTTTTGCTCCTTCGCACACTATACCTCGATTTTTGCAATTCTGTAGACATGCAATTTTATTTATAAACTAGCAAATTTATACCCGTACTTCGCACGGATTAAATAAATATCAAATCGATCCAAGTATGTGTACCATATAACCTGTTATAAAATCATAAACTTAAGTTATTCTCTTCCCACTCGTTATCAAGTAAAAATCTCAATTCATTGCCCTAATATTCTAAAATCAGAAATACGCTGTAAAATGTACTCATAAATGTCATCACAATTCCCTCATAAATACATAAAACCTTTTAATTCTTTTGGCTCGTTTTGGTAAATAATTTGGCGAGAAAATAGATATAGCTACAAACACACCCATTATACGGCTCGAACACAACGACCTTAGCATATCCAACCAGCTTATAAATTATTTAAAAAAACATTTTGCCCATTTGGCGAGTTTTAATTAATAATTTGGCGAGATTGGCAACATATTTGGCGAAACAATAAAGACATAATACCCTTATATGCAGCTCTAGTGCGATGGCTTAATTAACCATCGTAGTTCAGTAATAGCTTAACAAACATTTTGCTCATTTGGAGAGTTTTAATCAATGAATTGGCGATATTGGCTACGTATTTGGTGAAAAAGTAAAGACATAAAACCCTAATATGCAGCTCGTGCGATGACCTTTATTAACCATCATTGTTCAGTAATAGTTTAACAAACCATTTGCCCATTTGGCGAGTTTTTATTATAATTTGGCGGAATTGGCAACGTATTTGGCGAGAAAATAAAGACCTAACGGCAGCTCTAGAACTTATAGGTTAACTACACAGTTATTGCCTGAACATGCATATTTGTAATCAACAGAACCATCATTGACGAAATCATCAACTAAACCCATAACAAATCCAGAAATCAAGACTTGTCGGAAATACGTCACTTGAAACATATCAATTATTTTCAAATAATGAATTTAGTTTCTGAAAGTTATGGCAACACAATAAAATAAACATTTTCAATTTTATTTATTTTCGTTGAAAGTTTTATTTAATTGTTTCTTCAGATGGCATCAGGAAAGTAAAGAAATCGTCGGATTTGAGCGAAAGTGGTGTAGTTTTCCCAGAAAATTCGAATTTTCTCTAAAAATAGAACACTTTGAGCTCTGAAAGTTCTTATTTTGTAACTCAAGTAGGAACTACGCATTTGTGCCAAGTTACGAGTCAAACAAATGTCTAGTTTGTGAGTTTCGGAGAGACATACATACACACACATACAAAACTTCATTTTTATTATTATAGATAACTAGACTGTAAACTTATTATTTCTTCAAAATGGGTTAAGAAGATTTTCTCCTGAGCAAAAGCGCAAAATATTATTTGCATTTTGAATGTAATCCCGCATTATTTAAACGCTTGTATTGAATCCATAAAACCATATTTAACACCATTGCGGGACAGATAGTTATACTTATGTATACAAAATGATATAAGTGGAAGTAGTAACAAAAACACACTTGTATTTCCGTCAATTTATTATCATTACACGGCTCCAAACAATTAGGGGAATGCATGGTTTAAACCATTTCGCCCACAATGATTCCATTTGGTATCATCAGCTTCCGATTTCCCCCCCCTCTAAGTTGAACTTTTACTTATTTATTGTTAGATAGAAGAATCATGTCTTTTGAAGAACTAAATAATGTTTGTTTTAATTGAATGAAAATATGAAAAACATGGTAAAATAAAATTCACACCCAAAAACTTTTATGAAATAAATTGACCCTAAATTCTTCACGCTTGCATTCTTAGAAGTCTAAAATTTGATTTTACCTTTTTTTTAGAATTGAAATTTTGAAAACATTATTGTTATAATTTATTCAAAAGTTATGATTCCAATTTTTTGCCCCTTAAATTTTAGTTAAAAAATTAAGTTTTGTTCCCTTGTTTTTTTTTACCATTTCGATTTGGATGCAAAAGGAATCTATTTCACAAATTTTAGATTTTTATAATAAAAAATAAGAAGTCGGAACTGGACGGGTAATCAAAAGTATGCAAAGGGCACCCCTATAAATGTTTTGAGCAGTGTATTTCAAACTATTTGTTCTTTGAAACAATTAAGCAATCAACCAATTAGAAATGACGGCTCCAAGAGCAGAATAATTTCAGAATTCAAAATGAATTATCTCATCAATATCTCAGATGTATTGTAATTATTATTACATAATTATAATTATGCATGCACAAAAGCTGTAAGTGAAAGTAACTAACACACACTGATATTTCCCATTAATTTATTATGATTACTATTGTCAACGATTTGTTCTTTGAAACTATTAAGCAATCAACCAATCAGCAATTCAGTCGCCCAGATCAAAACGATCTCCGAATTCGAAAACGATTAATCTCATCAATATCACCAGAAGTTTCTTTTATTAAAGACATGACACTGTGTCGCTTTCTCAGTCTCCCATAGTCGCACGATTGAAAATGAAAATGCACATAGAAACGATATCCGACAATTACAGTTGTCGTGCAGAACAATTATAAACGATCATCACTTGTGAAAAAAAATCAAATCCACTTGCTGAATAAGAAATCGGTTCCCACGAAAGAACTTACATCAGCAGTGACGGCTTCAGGCCAAATCGGGAACGGAAACGCAAAATTTTAGGAATGGTCAAGGTGAAATGCTAACACAAAGTTATTTTACGCCTGTTCTTTTTTTTTTTATTGTCAATTTATTTTTAGAACTTTCTTACAAAATTTTATTTGAATTTATTAATTTGTTGAAATTCAGTTCATTTTTGATGTCCGTCTTCTTCAATGATAAGGCCTTTTCCAATGGTAACTGCTCCCGGTAGACTGCTTTTTTTATTGTTTTAATTACACCCTTTAACAAAAGTCAAATTTATAAAAGGATTGATGAAACAAGAGAAGACTTATACATTTTATTTTCTTGGGATAATAAAATTTGAAGGGGGCTTGCTTAATTTACATTGTGAAAAACACATACAATTTTTAATTCAAAAAGGAAAGAAAAATTCCGAAAATTATATTTTTAACTTTATTTCGTTTAGATGTTGAAAATATATTTGCAAAATAATCGAAATTTTACATATTTTAGCTTCCACACTAGGTTTATAACGCAAAAAGTGGAAGGTTTTATAATCGTTCAGTCCGTCTGTCTGTCAGTCTGTCCGTCCGTCCGTCCGTCTGTCACAAATTTTCACAGAACGAACCAAAAGTCGCATAAACAAGTGGTATACGTAATTTTAAAGCAAAAATCAGGCTAGGTTACATTCCAAATTTTTTTTAATTTAAATAAAAAGTATATTTAAAATTTAAATAACTAAAAATTTAATCTACATTGAAATAACATGCAAATTCCATTTTCATTCAATATTTTCACTGTTGCCATTTCATCAAACGTACGAGAAACTTTATTTAAAATAAATATAAAACGTTTGAAAGAATATTTATTTATGTGATATAAAACAGTTTGGATTGTTGTAATATCACAATAAAGTCCTTTTGATGGTTCATTGTATATATGTATGAAGAAAGAAAGATATATACAGAATTAAATTTTGCATTAAAATATGCAAAGTCTCGCTTTTATTTTTAAAGCATCAATTTTATTAATTATATATTTTTCGAACTGTAAATTATATGGTGGCTACTAAAATATATTTATTAAAAATAATTGCATCATTATTCTACGAATTTCAAACAAATTTAGCAAACGATAATGAGTAATTTTTAATTTGCGAAAGAATATTGATGAAAAGTATCAATTTTGGCGTTTAAAATTTTGAATTAGAAGTCCCTGTTAGACGAATTTCTTTCTGAGGTGTATAAAAAGTGTTTCTTGTGAGCATAAATATTGTGTGGAAGCGGTTTAAGTGACCGATTCTGTAACTAACCTACTTATTATTTTTAGCTGACATCTGTTCATTGACACTACTTCATCCATCAGTAAAGAAAACCCATAACTGAAAACACTATTTTATTATTGTTAAACTTCTTGTCAGGAAATCAATTTTCTTTTTAAAAAATTAACTAATAAGGGATTTTGTAATACAAAGACATCTATATGATTAAATATATCTTACGGCTTGCTAGCAAATGTAAAAATCTAATGTACTGCATTTAATGCGACGAATAAATATAAACATTTATGTTTTCCGGAATTAGAATTTATTAGAGCTGTTCTTTTCTCAAAAACAAAATAATCATTCAACTGTTCCATAAATTAAACCTGATACTCCATTATTATTGATTCTAGTAATTGGATATTGAGAGATCTATGAATAAATGCAAATTGGAGGGGTTATGAATTACCTGCTTCTACAAAACGATACTTTGCCAATTCTGATGAAAAGTATCACAAGGCATGAGAAAATTTGTACTCAAAATTCCCGTATGTTTATTGATTAGTTCTTCCATAATATATGTCACAATGAGATTCATCCATGGTTCATGTTATTTGTTTAGAAAGAGGCTCACAATGCGCTTTATTTAATTTTAAAAGGCAAACTTAAGTTTTCCTAATTCATTGGAGAATTTCCCGACAGTGGAAAAAAATGTCCAAAAGTACGAAACTTCAGTTTTAGAAGTCATACTGTCATACCTTTCTAAAAAAAATTAAGATCCGATGGATTGAACACATTTCGAAAGGTGGTACGGACGGACGGACATAATCAGCATGTCAATACCTACTTCTTCATTTAACTGACTAAATGTAAAGCTAGGACCAAAAGAGATACAAATCAACAAATTTTATTAATTCTAATTAAAACTATATTTTAAAGGGATTATGTTTTATGAATTTCCCCCGTCAAAACTGTCAAAACGACTCTGTTAATACTTTGGCTAAACAAAGGTGAAATGCAATCCTAATATGAATGACCACTTTCAACTGTTGAATGCATTAAAAATCAGTAAAATGTGAAACTAATTTTGCTGGTCCTTCAAAAAGGCTGTAACTAAACAATTTTGCGCCTGAATTCTCTTACATTCTTGTCTAAAACGGTCATTGACACTTAAAGAAAATTGCTTACATTCATGAACTTACAAAAAAAGAATTCTTTTGGATTAAGAGACTATTTCTTAAAAATTAAAATCTAGCAAAATCCTTATTTTGATATCCGTAAGAAAGTTTAAATTTGATTACACCCATGCAATAAAGTGCAATAAAAAATGCAATTTACTTTTAATAGAAACAAATAAAAGCAACGCATCGATATTTTTTGTTTTGTTTAATGAAATATTAATTGTTCATACAGAAAATACGTTTTTTAGACAATTTACATTTCATATCAATGGAAGAAAGAGAACAACTTGTTATTTTTTCTATATTCTTACATCAATCATCAATGTATGGTTGCTTTCTGAATTCACGACCCTAACGAAATGTATATTGGTTTAATACATTTAATGCAAATTCCTTAAAAAAATTACTCTTCTGGAATTCATTCATTAATGCCTATAAATCTATATAGTCTGCTAATAAAAATATGGAAAAAAAGTTTTGAAGTAATTATTTTGCCTTTAAAAAAGGCCAACAAAAAAATCAACTAAAACAAGAAGTTCTAAAAGAACTAAAATAGCCTACTTTCTTGTTACTCTTAAATACTAACTAAAATTCTTATCTTGAAAAAACTAGGTTCGTAGCAATAAGTGACATCAACAACCGTTTCCACGTTAAATTTATATTCATTAGAAAAAGTATGAAAGTTGGGGGGTCTGAGGTTATACCTTTCTAATAAAAAAAGAATTTTTAAGGTCGGATTGATGGAACCGATTTTGGAAGGGGGGTACGGACGGGCAGACAGACGGATGGACATCGACAGTATGTCAATACCTACTTTTTCATATTTTTTTTTATTTCCTCGAATTAAAAAAAAGAAAAGTAATCTAAAAAGGTTGTCGTTGTCATAGTCACATTTTTGGCACATTGTTTCATGAATATAGTTCCATATTGGACAGTATCATATGACCTGCGTGGAAATGCACTTTTTTAAAACAGATTTTCGATCTTACTCCTACTACTCCTTCACTTTAATATTCCATTGCTCCATTGCTTTAAACCAAAGAATTTTAGGGTCATCCAGTTTGTTCTTATCGCATTTCCACTAATTTTGAATACGTTTCCATTTAGAGGTATTTAAAATAAACATTTTAATTCAATCACACAGAAAAGCCGTTTCTTCTTCTACAATTTTCGGAAAGAATTGTCGGACATCAGTTCCATAGAAATAACATATAAGCTGCGCAACGATGTTTCTCCAAACAGTAGGAAAGATCGCTCACAAAGAATAAAAATCCTATCAAACAACCCTTGATTCGACTTCCGCCCATCCAGAAAATTCTAATCAATTTAATGGTCGGAATCACGGTGCGAACACTGTAATCGTTGAAAACACCAAATTACAGACAACGCCAAAGCTTTTCCAGAATGGTCCCTCCATCATCATTAAAATAAGAACTTTCCATTGAACATAAGAAATTTAGTAAACTCACAGGAGTATTAGATTTCTCTTTTTATAGTAGTTTAGGAAGTTTATAGGATATTTTCCATTCCAGGACTGCCGGTGGTTATGAAATGAACTGAATCGCCAAATAAAATAAATATATGTCGCCAAAAAGTAATGAACATTTTGGAAACGTGTAGATTAAATATGAACCATGCCATACGCCATGGATGACATGTGTAGAAAATCACGAACAATAAAATTTAAAAAACTTTTTTTTTAATATTTTAAACTGTTGAAACTGTTTTAAACTTTTCTAGTGTTCAAAGTTATCTCTGGTGACTCCAATTATAGTAATATGCATTTGGAGTTGTTTTTTTAATAATGGCAAAGTATGCATTTTAAACTTCCAAATGAGAGTTTACCAAATTCGTCAAAAGGTTTGCATTGGTAAAAATGTTTTTACAAGTTAGATATATTTTGTTGAAAATCGAAATAACTAAAATAAGTATTCTAAAACAACAAATATATAGCTATCGGGGTGCCCTATTAAATATTAAGCTTTTAATTTTAATGTAGTACTAATGAACTATATGGGTTTTGATGAGAATGTTATGAGTATATATGAAAATAGGCTTTGTTTCGGGGCAAGATAGAGTACGAAAATCATCAGTGTTACAATTTATTGAAAGCAACAACAATAAATAAGAAGCGTTGCTAATAAGGTGTAATAATGGAGTAAAGCTTCAGGAAAATCTTTTTCATTTGATAGTACTGATTTTTTTCTGGGCTTTATAGCTGTTACTACTAATGCCTAAAAATTAGTTCATGTCTCGGTTTTGGAGAATACAAAAGTCGCTACCTCTATGAATACCCTGAAAAAATTTCCCGTTAAATTTACTGTCTTAAACTGACAGGTGAGTAACCAAAATTAAATAGTAAAAAATACGGAATGCCTTTCTGTATAAGTACGGTAAATTACTGTTTAAAATATGTTTTGTTCATTTCAATATTCGATTTTAAATTGAGAATCTTTACTTGTACTTTGAATCTTTACAAACTTTGATCCCTCATCGAGAATAAGTTTTTAGAGGAAACGGTTTTAAACTGTAAAAGCGCTTAATAAATTGAAGTGACAATTTTTTGTTGCGTGTTGTCACATCGTGTTCATAACTTGTATTTTCACACTCTAAAAAATGTATTCTCAAAAACAACGAAATTTTCCTTAATTTTGACGATTCCATTACTGGCAAATGCTCCGAGTTTTCGTTTCCTCAAAGTGAGGAAATTTGAATCGTCATTTTTATGATGATTTGAATGTCGTCTAATCTGAAGAAATATTTCGACATTTTTGAGCATGTGAGTACAACAATGAGATTCTGTTTCCTCAGAATCAAGATAGAGAATCGTCGAATCACGATCGTATAAGTGAGGATTCGTGTTTACTCAAAAGTCACGCGATAGTTTGACGAAACAATCCTCAAAATTAACGAAACGAGGCTTGAGAATTCGCGTTTACTAAAAAGTCACGCGATAATTTGACGAAACAATCCTCAAAATTAACGAAATGAGGCTTGAGGATTCTTGAATTGTCAAAAAATGAAATTGTTATTTCTGAGAGCGCAGACAAGCATATAAAAAAAGTCGCCAACTGGGCTAAATATTGCCAACTAAAATACAGCCAGTGGGGTGCACACACTATACAGAGGGGGCGGGCCATTCAAAGTGTATAGCATCGGAAGTTCCCTTCCCAGACGCTTTTCTTTGAAATCCCCCAAATGATGCCTCACAGAATACATTTTTTTTTAATGTCTTCAACAGGATGTTCTTACCAGGGGTGGGCAGCGTATCGAGATTTCATTGCTTTTATTTGCTTGCTTTTACTCCCCTCATGATTTTTCTGGGCCGACTAGACGTTATTTATTTTGATTTTTTTCAGGGGAAGTTTTTTTTTTCGGTGGTGGTTTCTCGGAATTGTATCTGGTGGGGAATGAAAAGGAAATAAGTGTGTGGCCTTTTACGTTTGTTCTTTTTAAATGAACCAAGCAAACGTGTTCAAACTCAAACACAATGTTAAAGGCGATTGCGAACGTGTAGATGTGCAGCGAGGAAAATGACAGTTTCAAATATGAGTGAATCTATGTTCTAAATATGAGTGAATTTATGAAACAATTTGTTTCAAATATGAGTGAATCTATGAGACAATTTGCTTGAAATATGAGTGAATCTATGAAACAATTTGTTTCAAATATGGGGGTTTCTATGTTCTAAATATGAGTGTGTCTATGTTCTAAATATGAGTGAAACTATGAAACAATTTGTCTCAAATATGAGTGAATCTATGAAACAATTTGTTTCAAATATGAGTGTGTCTATGTTCTAAATATGAGTGAAACTATGAAACAATTGTTTTCAAATATGACGTTCTAATGCTTTCAATTCTGAAATACCAAAAACACTCAGTTTCAAACAAAATCACTTTTATTTCGTTAAATTTAGTAAGTTTCACAACTGTAAGCTGGCCGAATGTATTTTTTTTAATTAATGTATGCATAAAATATTACATTTATAAAAAGTTGATGCCATAATGATCCATAAGTAATGTACTATGAATACATTTGGAAAATTGTGGTAAAAGAAAATAGAAAACAAAATAATACAGTTTCAAGGTAAAATTTAAACCTTCGATATTTGAACGCAACTAAAAAAAATAGTTAAAGTTGTCGTGATTGAGGACCCATCTTATTAAAAGACTGCTTTTACCATAGTTGAAGGTGCAGCCTCTCCCCAAACTGTTTATCTTTAACATGGAATTGTCTTTATATTCTAATGTACAATAACTATAGATGTACTATACCTGTCTTTTTTAAGTTTGATAGTGTTGAGAAGTTGTATTTTGAAGAAGGTTCTTTTGGTGAACATCATATTCGTCACTTGTTTCTCTTGTGTCGAAAGGTAAATATATATGGAGGAAACTCTTTAACTTATCTAAGCCATTAGCAAATAAAAAAAATATGTTACAATAACTAATTAATCATTGTCTCATTCTAATTTACCTCTTTTTAAGTTATTGATTAATACTATTTATTAAATTGTATTGTAAATAAACACCTGAAACATGGAACACCTGCTTTCGGAAAGTAACCTACAATATCCGTCCTCTAGTACACGAAATCAGAAAGTGTTTTTTTATCCTTTTAACTCCCAACCACTGCCGGCAAAATAATTATACTGTTGCAGATAGTGCTGATGCACGTTGAAGCAGTGTTTCTACGAAAGAGGTGGTGGTGGGGGAAATATCACCATTTTCTTTCTATGTTAATCTTTTCTCAGAAAAAAGGATATTCTGTGTAGAAGAGGCGAAAATCATTGTTCGTTTGTTTGCACAATGTGTTATCACTAGCTGCACACACAAAAAAAAATCTTTATTATGAGAGCCAACTTTGATGTAATGGACCATGGGCGTATTCGTGGGTTGCGCTGTGCAATGGAGTTCATGAAATTATCACTCCTTTCCTATAAGAAGTTCATTGATGTTTTTGGAAATGAAATTCTGGAACTGTAAGAAAATTACTGCTTTTAATTGGGACCTGAAAATTAGTAATAAATGCAATTCAGTTTAAGCTATGTTCAAAACGGTGGTAAAAATTTTCAATTTTTTTTTTTAAAATCCTATTTTGTTATTAATAGCAAAAATAATTTCCTGTGGTGTATTCTTTTAACTTGCAGTTTCCTTTTAAATTCCTTATTTATTTAGAAAATAGTGTCTAACAATTAATGAAAAAATACAAAATTACCAATCAGAGGATATAAATTTACTTTTTTATTGTTAACATTCGCTAAACGGACATGTGTTTATGAGCGTCATTGAAAGCATTTGCAAATAAAATGCCTTTTCTTATTCCATTTTCAACACCTCTCTTCCACATCAAAGCACATCTACATTTCATAGTTATTGCCCTTGCAATTAAGTCGAACAATAAAGGGTTATATGGTGTGATAATGTTTGTTAGGCCTCTATAATTCTATAGAGTGGACTGCATTTATAAAGATCCCACTACAAAAGTTATCCGCTGAAGGACGCCATTTGTCAGATACAAACTTTGCAATTTATAGACACTAATAGAAAACCTTTGTTTGTACTGGAACTGTACTAAAATTAATTTAAATGGCTGAAGTTGTGTAAATTAACTGTGTTTTAGATTCAGTCATTTTTATTAGACTTGTCATTTGCAGAATTTAAGTAACTTCTTGTTCTGCTGCTACTGTCCCGTTGTTTTGATCTACCACATTATAAGCCCAAATAGCATTTTTTCCAAGGAACTAGAATCAAAATTGTATATTATATTTGCTTAAAAAAACTTTAAATATTTTTAACGTACCATACGTGTCGAACATCAAATTTATTATATCTGTAGAAAGTTTATTTTGAATGACATGTGTGTGGTAAAATTTTCCTGCATATTTCATTTAAATGGCCGACCCGGCGGCGGAATGGTTAAAGACTATTGGAGACTATTTCCCTCCCTATTGTGGAGGTAGTGCGCGATAGATGGCAGCATCTGTCGCGTATGTGTGTGTGTCTGTCTTACTTGACGAAGGTTTATAAGCCGGTCTCTGACCAAGCACACAAGCCTGAAAATATACTATATCTACCAACCAACCAATCATTTAAATGCCGGATTCGTTTGATGGATCCTGGATTTTTATGATGATGCAATAGCCAAATCCTTTTTAGAACTGATCATTTACCTCGATAGCGGGATCGCCCTTGTTTGCAACGGTCCCATCCCACAATCTGCGGAGCTCTCGTTGTGGGCATTTTCCACACATTGCTGTAGCGGCAGCTCAAACCACCATCATGAATATGGCCATCATAAACCAGAGGCTGGGCCGAGCCAACAAAGCTTTATGTAAGAAGTCACGCTCCAATGGACCATGAAAACAATCCCCGTGCGTACTACTCTTGCGTGGCCAGAAACTGCGACACCCATCGCAAATGTGATTCGAATCGATCAAACCGGGCAGGGCTACTGTTGTGCATCTAACCCAGGCCTTGATTCAGGGAAACTCGGACTATAGACACAACATATTTTATAGGGACCTCTTAAAATGTTGGTATACGAATGCCCTTCTTAATGATAGTGCTAGTTGGCTGATATATTATTTTTTGTACCATTTTCATCATCTTTATTACATTGATCAGACCAATCACTTAAAGTCAACGTCTAAGTCAATGTAACCTAACTAAAAGTAGATAAAGAAAATTATAACCTGTAATGAAATTTTGAGGGTTCACAGCATTTAGCATGAAAGAAACTGCGACATCCATTGCAGATATGATTCGAATCGATCAAACCATAGGCTACTGTTGGGCATCTGTAGACCTCAGGGTTGGTTCAGGGAAACACAGACTATAGACACAACGTATATCGGGGGACCCTTACGAAAATCTGTTTGATGATTGCCCCTAATGATAGTGTGCTAATTGGCTGATATTTTCCCCCTATCATCTTCCTCATTATACATTGATCAAACCAATCACTTAAATTCAATGTCTAAGTCAATCTGAGAACAAAGTGGAGCCCCCCCCCCCCCAAAAAAAAAAAAGCTCGTGCAGCCAAAAATGTCCGACGAAAAATACCCCGTGTAAGGGAGTGCACGTTAAATATCCTTCAAAGTCCTAAAGCTGCGTACGATGTCGCCCTTAACGGTTGAGTTAGGTGCCTATTCAGGTGTCGGCTCGTTACCTGACTGTGGTTCTAAAATACGAAGCCCGTCGCCAATAGCCCTCGTGTAGCTCCAGTGCGACGAAAATTCAAACCAAACCTAAGAAAAAGGAAACTGAATTTGTGGGGCCCCAGGTCCGGGCGCTACGGAAGATCCGGCCTTGGTAGAACCAAAAGCAGACGGTAGAAATTCCTTGGAGGTCTAATTTATAAGACGTCTTTAAAACTTATTGGGGAAATTTTGCTGATCTGCACCAAT